>RPOG01000927.1:0-209641 GCA_008086565.1 Thalassoma bifasciatum
TTAAAACTCAGATTTCTAGCATTATGACCAGTCAAATTACATTCATAACCTACTTTAGACTGTTTAAAATAGGTTGAACCCAGATTTCTAGCATTCAGACCAGTCAAGGTACATTCATAACCTACTTTAGACTGGTTCAAAAAGGTTTAAACCCAGATTTCTAGCATTGAGACCAGTCAAAGTGCATTCATAACCTACTTTATACTGTTTAAAGTCAGTTTTTTACCTAGATTTCCAGCATTAAGACCAGTCAAAGTACATTCATAACCTACTTTAGACTGTTTAAATAGGTTTAAACTCAGATTTCTTAGTTTAAATATTTTTATTGAAGTATCAATGATGAAAAATTCAATGTTACAGACATTTTCCTTTTTTTTTTTTTCTTAAATCAATTCAGGGAAAACAAAAATAATGAATAAACTTACAGTTACATGACATGAACAACAACTGTAGCAAAACAAAAAGAAAAGAAACAGTTCTTAAATGCTACCCACCCCTCCCATCTCCACCCTCACCCACCCACCCCGTCGGGACTTTACTTTCTGCCACTACGAAGGAGGCCGCTAAAGTTAATTAGAGTTTACTTTGTTTTATTAATATACTGAACCAGGGGAGCCCAAGTGTTATTGTATTGTTCTAGATTATTTAAGAGAGAGAGCCGAATTTTCTCCATATGTGAGAGTTGAACCATTTCTTCTAACCATATTTTGACAGGTGGAACCGTTGCTTTTTTCCAAAACAGTAGTATGAGCTTTTTAGCTGTTATAAGTCCATAGAACAGTAGCTGCCACTGATTTTTATTTAACTGGAAAGTTCGGTCAGAAATACCAAATAGCACTAATAGGGGGTCGGGTTTCAAAATTACATGTAACATTTCCGAAAGAGTGTTGAATATACAGGACCAAAACAGAGTTAATCTTGGGCAGTCGAAGAAACTATGAAGAGAATTTGCTTCTCTGCTATGACATTTGTCACAGAGTGGGGATACATCTGGAAAAAATTTATGTAACTTTGTTTTAGTGTAATGCAGTCTGTGAACTACCTTAAATTGAATAAGGCGGTGTCTGGAGTTGGCGGAGTGCTTATAGATGTTCTTTAGAGNTGCGATTGGTATACATGTGGACAAGGGCTCGATCTTAAAATGAGATTTAATTTGTTTCCAGGTACAGATAACGCTGTGGATTACACTGTTACTGTTATATGATGACTTAACTATTTTAGTTGGTGATAGGACTAATGCACCAATCTCGTAAGGTATACATTCCTCTCGCTCCATTTGAATCCAAGTAGGTTGCGTAAAAGTGTGATCCAACCACATTATTATGTTACAAAGAGCACAGGCATAATAGTAATACAAAAAATTGGGGAGGGACAGACCCCCCTCAAATTTTGATTTGCAAAGGTGACTTTTACCGATTCTATGAGCCTTGTAGTCCCACAAAAAAGGAACGATAATGGAGTCAAGTTTTCTAAAAAACTTTTTAGGCAGGAGGATTGGGACATTTTGAAATAGGTAGAGAATTTGAGGGAGAAAGACCATTTTAATTGCATTGACTCTTCCTACCAGTGAGATGGGTAATGATCTCCAGAACTGGATGTTATTTTGCAATTTGGTCAGAAGAGGGAGAAAATTAGCTTTGAAGAGTGATTGAAAATCCTTAGTGACCTCTATTCCCAAATATGTGAATTTCTCGTGCGTAACTTTGAAGGGGAAGTTTTGCAATATAGAAAGATCAGGAAGTTTTATGGGCACGAGCTCACTTTTGGACCAGTTAATTCTATAACCTGAAAATTTTCCGAAATTAGATATTGTTTCTAGAATGATTGGTATACTATATCGAGGTTTGGTTACATATAACAGGATATCATCCGCATATAACGAAATTTTGCTAATAGTATCACCTGTCTTGTATCCATGAATACTAGGATTGCATCGAATTGTCTGAGCAAGAGGTTCTAGTGCTAGAGCAAAAAGTAAAGGAGATAGGGAACAACCTTGCCTTGTGCCTCTATGCAGCTGGAATGAAGCCGAGAGCATTTTATTAGTGAGAACTTTAGCGCATGGCTTGTGATAAAGAATTTCCAACCACCTTACAAATTTGTTACCTATATCGTAACTCCTCAGGGTCGCAAAGAGGTAAGGCCATTCCAATTGGTCAAAAGCCTTCTCTGCATCGAGAGAAAGGACAACTAAATCATTTGCCTTTGAGCCCTGAGTGTAAATTACATTGAAAAGGCGTCTTAAATTAAAGAAGGAATGCCTGTTAGGTATAAATCCTGTCTGGTCAGGATGAACAAGTTTATCAATGACGGAGCTTAGTCTCACTGCCAACATTTTCGCTAATATTTTTTGGTCATATGGTAGGAGTGATATCGGTCTATAGCTGCTAGCTTCCTCTGGATCTTTCCCTTTTTTATGTATAAGTGTTATTAATGGCCTCATTTAGTGTTGGAGGTAATTTACCATCTACATTTGCTTGATTATACATTTTTAACAAATAGGGGGAGAGAATATCACTGAATTCTTTATAAAATTCACATGGGTAGCCATCTGGACCTGCTGATTTTCCACCTTTTAGAGTTCTGATGGCTTGTTCTATGTCTTGGATAGAAAGCTCTGCATTTAATAGGTCTTTATCTTCCTGAACTAAGGATGAGAGGTTACAGCTATCCAGAAATGTTTGTATGGTTAAGTCATTCTTTTCAGCCTTAGAGGCATAAAGGGATTCATAAAATTGTCTAAATCTGCAATTAATGTCTTTTTGGGATACTAATATATCTCCGTCCTCCGATTTCACTTTGTAGATTGTGCGGTCACTTTCCATCTTCCTGAGTTGTCTTGCCAGCAGTTTATGTGGTCTTTCTCCAAACTCAAAATATTTTTGTTGACACTTTTATTTACGAGACCATTATACTAGACTTTCATTAAACAACACAGACATAGAATTCCTATTTTAAAAGAATACACAAAGGCAACTTCCAAAAAGTCGTAAAAGAAATAGGTTTGCCGACTAAACATGAAGATTGAGCCGATCAAGACGCGCAAAGAAAGAAAAGGAACGTCGAACCTTCCTATATTACGTTGGAAAATGTATTCGAAAATTTCAAAGGGTATTATGGCTTCGACTACAAAGTCCTGCCAGTAAATAAAGATTCTTTTCTCTTTCAACGAGAAAATACTTAAAAAATTTAAGACCAAGAAAGTTGTTAACACCCAGTTCAAAGGTACAAAAGAGTCTTACTCGCTTTAATAGATCTAAATTTCTATTCCTCTCTCCCCGTACCAGCGAAATCACAATATCAACCATAAAGTGCAATGACCATACTCCCTCGTTCAATCGTAGCTGGTCTTTTATCAGTTATGCACATATACGTAATACTTGTAATCTTACTTTACTCATCCGAGAAACAACACCCAATTCTTAGGAGGTCTACAGTTTATTTAAACTCAAAAAATTTATAAGGGAGTTTTTTTACGAACTCAAACTTCGACCCCGAGCTGACCTTCTCCTTGCTAGGTCTATACCCAGGTCCTGATCCAACTCTAGGGGGGGATAGTAATTAAACCAGACACTCTACAGTCCCTAGACTCGTTCTTGTACAAACATTTTACTTCCACTCAGACATAAGCCTGGTATGTGTAATTGGTTACATTAACCATCTCTCATATTAAGGGGGAGGTCATACTCTATGGACGGTATAGTGTCTGCGATGGTCTTTTTATGGACAAAAGGCGTACCCTTTTTTAGTAATATAGCCACACCTCTAGATCTCACTGCACAAGTAGCATGGTATGCTTGACCGATCCATCTACACTTCAGCTTAATATACTCATTCTTTTTTAAGTGAGTTTCTTGAAGAAAGATTATATCGCTAGCCAGTGTTTTTAAATGTGCCAACACCTTACCCCTCTTTACAGGGTCATTCAGGCCTTTGACATTCCATGTAGTCAAATTGAGCTGTTTTCCCTTCTTCACTGGTATTGCATTATCTTGCATTTCTTAAGCAAAATGAAAAGGTATAGCAACCCCCACAAGTGTGACAGAGATATTCAAACAGTAAGTGTACAGTGTATAAGTCCCGACCCTGGCCCCCAAACAAACTACCCAGTGTCTTGCCTATACTAAGGAAACCCTGAAAAGTAAGGCGCGACCCCACTAAGGAAGTTACAAAGAGAACTATAATAACAAGAACTATATAAAACACACACACTAACATGGCTAACTTCCCTTACCTAAAGCTTCAAAATGAGAAGTCAAAGATAGCTCTGCATCTTATGTAATCTGAGCACTCGATTAAACAAAGTTATTAACAAACGCAAAAATAAATTAAGTAAATAATAATGATAATAATAATAAATTAATAATAATAAATAAAACCACTGTAGAGAAAAAAAAAATTAAATATATATGTATGTATAATAAAGGCTTTCCACCTAGAGAACGTTAGCCTGGACGTAGATCGAGTTGTTGAACTGTAATTCGTTGCCTTTAAGGCGAGAACAAAGGCTCTTAATTACCAGAATACAACTAACTTTAAGGACAGCAGAGTATTCAGCCCATACCAAGAGGTAATTAAAAGTTAAGAAACAGAATGGTCAAATATACAATCACTTTAAGATCTGACCTACTTTACCATCTAGTTCCAGCCACCGGCTGCACCTGCAACATTGTCTGTCCCAGTGTCTTCTGTATCGTTGTCCCTGTCCGCACCAAAGTGAAGTTCAGCGAACTCCTGGGCCTTCTTCGCGTCTGTAAAGACAGTCTCTGTGCCTTTGAAAGTCACTCTTAATTTCGCTGGGTAAAGCATTCCATACCGCACTTCTGGTTTGCCCCGAAGTAATTCCCTGGCTCGGTTGAAAGCTGCCCGGCGCTTCGCAACTTCGGGGGTGAAGTCCGGGAAGATACGGATTCTTTGTCCTTTGTAGAAGAGATCTTTCACGGAAACTGCTTTCCGGAGGATCGCCATCACATCACGAAAGTAGTGGAGACGCACTACGAGAGGTCGGGGAGGCTGTGTGAGCGGTCAACAAGAGGCGCTTCCTCCAGAGAAAGCGCGTCTTTTAGGAGTTGTGAGACAAATGTGTTTATTTCAGTGCCTTTCTCAGCTCCTTCTTTTATTATTGCAATCCGCACATTTTGTCTTCTAGATCGTCCCTCGAGATCCATGCATTTATCCGTTAACTGGTTTACGTCAGAGCGTAATCGTTTCACTTCGGCTTGTAGCATGCTGATAGCATCCGATGAATCGGTAGCTGCGCGTTCCAGTTCAACGATGGTCGACCCGTGCTGTTCACTTGATGTTTGCAAGGCCAAAATGGCGCTTTTAGTTTCGTTCTTGAGTGCAGACAGTTCATTTCTAATCGAGGCAGAAACCTCTTCAATCCGAGTGTCGATTGTCTGGCAAATTTCCATTTTAGTGGTTTGTAAGTCCGCACGAAGTGAGCTAATAGCTTCCAGAATGGTAGCATCCGCTGGTCGGTAAACTTGCTTCAGGCGAGTCTGGGGTGGGAGGGCCTGTTTCCCTCTGTTTCTTGTCCTTCGTGGACTGCATCCTCAAGTTCGACTTCATGTCTTCTTAGGGAGCCAATGTAAAACCCAGGCGAGTTCTTATCACTATGGTAGCTTATCACGTTGTTTGAGAACAACACCAAAAAAAAAATTAAGACATAAAGAGTGCTAAAAGTTGTTTTGATTGCAGGAGCTACCGGGAAAAGCTGCTTACCGAACCATGGCTCTCTAGCGCCCCCTAAACTCAGATTTCTAGCATTAAGACCAGTCAATGTAAGTTCATAACCTACTTAAGACTGGTTCAAATAGGTTTAAAGTCAGATTTCTAGCAGCAAGACTAGTCAAAGTACATTCATTACCTACTTTAGACTGGTTCAAAAAGGTTAAAACTCAGATTTCCAGCATTAAGACCAGTCAAAGTACATTCATAACCTACTTTAGACTGTTTAAAATAGGTTTACACTCAGATTTCTAGTATTAAGACCAGTCAAAGTACATTCTTAACCTACTTTTGACTGGTTCAAATAGGTTTAAACTCAGATTTCTAGCAATAAGACCAGTCAAAGTACATTTATTACCTACTTTAGACTGTTTAAATAGGTTTGAACCCAGATTTCTAGCATTGAGACCAGTCAAAGTACATTTATAANATAGCATCCGATGAATCGGTAGCTGCGCGTTCCAGTTCAACGATGGTCGACCCGTGCTGTTCACTTGATGTTTGCAAGGCCAAAATGGCGCTTTTAGTTTCGTTCTTGAGTGCAGACAGTTCATTTCTAATCGAGGCAGAAACCTCTTCAATCCGAGTGTCGATTGTCTGGCAAATTTCCATTTTAGTGGTTTGTAAGTCCGCACGAAGTGAGCTAATAGCTTCCAGAATGGTAGCATCCGCTGGTCGGTGACTTGCTTCAGGCGAGTCTGGGGTGGGAGGGCCTGTTTCCCTCTGTTTCTTGTCCTTCGTGGACTGCATCCTCAAGTTCGACTTCATGTCTTCTTAGGGAGCCAATGTAAAACCCAGGCTAGTTCTTATCACTATGGTAGCTTATCACGTTGTTTGAGAACAACACCAAAAAAAAAATTAAGACATAAAGAGTGCTAAAAGTTGTTTTGATTGCAGGAGCTACCGGGAAAAGCTGCTTACCGAACCATGGCTCTCTAGCGCCCCCTAAACTCAGATTTCTAGCATTAAGACCAGTCAATGTAAATTCATAACCTACTTAAGACTGGTTCAAATAGGTTTAAAGTCAGATTTCTAGCAGTAAGACTAGTCAAAGTACATTCATTACCTACTTTAGACTGGTTCAAAAAGGTTAAAACTCAGATTTCCAGCATTAAGACCAGTCAAAGTACATTCATAACCTACTTTAGACTGTTTAAAATAGGTTTACACTCAGATTTCTAGTATTAAGACCAGTCAAAGTACATTCTTAACCTACTTTTGACTGGTTCAAATAGGTTTAAACTCAGATTTCTAGCAATAAGACCAGTCAAAGTACATTTATTACCTACTTTAGACTGTTTAAATAGGTTTGAACCCAGATTTCTAGCATTGAGACCAGTCAAAGTACATTTATAACCTACTTTAGACTGTTTAAAATAGGTTTACACTCAGATTTCTAGTATTAAGACCAGTCAAAGTACATTCTTAACCTACTTTAGACCGGTTCAACAAGGTTAAAACTCAGATTTATAGCATTAAGACCAGACAAAGTACATTCATTACCTTCTTTTGACTGGTTCAAATAGGTTTAAACTCAGATTTCTAGCAGCAAGACTAGTCAAAGTTCATTCATAACCTACTTTAGACTGTTTAAATTAGGTTAAAACTCAGATTTCTAGCATTAAGACCAGTCAAAGTACATTTATAACCTACTTTTGACTGGTTCAAATAGGTTTAAACTCAGATTTCTAGCATTAAGACCAGTCAAAGTACATTCATTACCTACTTTAGACTGTTTAAATAGGTTTGAACCCAGATATCTAGCATTGAGACCAGTCAAAGTACATTCATTACCTACTTTGGACTGGTTCAAATAGGTTTAAACTCAGATTTCTAGCAATTAGACCAGTCAAAGTACATTCATTACCAACTTTTGACTGTTTAAAATAGTTTTAAACTCAGATTTCTAGCATTAAGACCAGTCGAAGTACATTCATAACCTACTTTAGACCGGTTCAAATAGGTTAAAACTCAGATTTCTAGCAGTAAGACTAGTCAAAGTTCATTCATAACCTACTTGAGACTGGTTCAAAAAGTTTAAAACTCAGATTTCTGGCATTATGACCAGTCAATGTAAATTCATAACCTACTTTCGACTGTTAAGAATAGGTTTAAGTCAGATTTCTAGCATTAGGACCAGTCAAGGTACATTCATGACCTACTTTAGACTGGTTCAAAAAGGTTTAAACCCAGATTTCTAGCATTGAGACCAGTCAAAGTGCATTCATAACCTACTTTAGACTGTTTAAAGTCAGTTTTTTACCCAGATTTCTGCCATTAAGACCAGTCAAAGTACATTCATAACCTACTTTAGACTGTTTAAAATAGGTTTAAACTGAGATTTCTAGCATTAAGACCAGTCAATGTAAATTCATAACCTACTTAAGACTGGTTCAAATAGGTTTAAACCCAGATTTCTAGCAGTAAGACTAGTCAAAGCACATTCATTACCTACTTTAGACTGGTTCAAAAAGGTTAAAACTCAGATTTCTAGCATTAAGACCAGTCAAAGTACATTCAAAACCTACTTTAGACTGTTTACAGTCAGTTTAAACCCAGATTTCTAGTATTGAGACCAGTCAAAGTACATTCAAAACTTCTTTAGTCTGGTTCAAATAGGTTTAAACTCAGATTTCTAGCAGTAGGACTAGTCAAAGTTCATTCATAACCTACTTGAGACTGGTTCAAAAAGGTTAAAACTCAGATTTCTAGCATTATGACCAGTCAAATTACATTCATAACCTACTTTAGACTGTTTAAAGTCAGTTAAAACCCAGATTTCTAGCATTGAGACCAGTCAAAGTGCATTCATAACCTACTTTAGACTGTTTAAATTAGGTTTATACCCAGATTTCTAGCATTGAGACCAGTCAAAGCACATTCATAACCTACTTTAGACTGTTTTAAATAGGTTAAAACTCAGATTTCTAGCAGTAAGACTAGTCAAAGTTCATTCATAACCTACTTGAGACTGGTTCAAAAAGTTTAAAACTCAGATTTCTAGCATTATGACCAGTCAAAATACATTCAAAACCTACTTTAGACTGTTTAAAATAGGTTTAAACTGAGATTTCTAGCATTAAGACCAACCAAAGTACATTCATGACCTACTTTAAACTGTGTAAAGGCAGTTTTTTACCTAGATTTCTGCCATTAAGACCAGTCAAAGTACATTAATAACCTACTTTCACTGTTTAAAATAGGTTAAAACTCAGATTTCTAGCATTGAGACCAGTCAAAGTACATTCATTGCCTACTTTAGACTGTTTAAAGTCAGTTTAAACCCAGATTTCTATTATTGAGACCAGTCAAAGTACATTCATAACCTACTTTAGACTGTGTAAAGTCAGTTTTTTACCCATATTTCTTCCATAAAGACCAGTCAAAGTACATTAATAACCTACTTTAGACTGTTTAAAATAGGTTTACCCTCAGATTTCTAGCATTGAGACCAGTCAAAGTACATTCATAGCCTACCTTAGACTGTTTAAAGTCAGCTTTTTCCCAGATTTCTAGCATTAGAACCAGTGAAAGCACATTCATTACCTACTTTAGAATGTTTAAAGTCAGTTTTCTTTACCCAGATTTCTGCCATTAAGACCAGTCAAAGTACATTCATTGCCTACTTTAGACTGTTTAAAGTCAGCTCTAACCCAGATTTCTAGCATTAAGACCAGTCAAAGAAAATTCATAACCTACTTTAGAATGTTTAAAGTCAGTTTAAACCCAGATTTCTTGCATTAAGACCAGTCAAAGTACATTTATTACCTACTTAAGACTGTGTAAAGTCAATTGAAACCCAGATTTCTGGCATTAAGACCAGTCAAAATAAATTCAAAACCTACTTTAGACTGTTTAAAGTCAGCTCTCACCCAGATTTCTAGCATTAAGACGAGTCAAAGTACATTCCTTACCTACGTTAGACTGTTTTAGGTCAGCTTTTTCCCAGTTTTCTAGCATTTAGACCAGTCAAAGAAAATTCATAACCTACTTTAGGGTATTTAAAGTCAGTTTAAACCCAGATTTCTTGCATTAAGACCAGTCAAAGTACATTCATTACCTTCCTTAGACTATTTAAAGTCAATTGAAACCCAGATTTCTAGCATCAAGACCAGTCAAAGTACATTCACAACCTACTTTAGACTCTTTACAATAGGTTTAATCCCAGATTTCTAGCATTAAGACCAGTCAAAGTACATTTATAACCTACTTTAGACTGTTTAAAATAGGTTAAAACTCAGATTTCTATCATTCAGACCAGTCAAAGTACATTCTTAACCTACTTTCGACTGTTTAAAGTCAGCTTAAACCCAGATTTCTAGCATTATGACCAGTCAAAGTACATTCATTACCTACTTAAAACTGTTTAAAGTCAGCTTAAACCCAGATTTCTAGCATTAAGACCAGTCAAAGTACATTCATAACCTACTTTAGACTTTTTAATGTCAGCTTTTACCCAGATTTCTAGCATTGAGACCAGTCAAAGTACATTCATTACCTACTTTAGACTGTAGAATCTAATTTTTGGGCTCGCGTGTTACTTGTTTAATCTGTTACTTTCATATAAGGTGGGGGAGGACCTCCATTTCTACTACATATTGTCTGATCCTAGGTCTCCTAATTCTAAGACATTTACCCATGAAAAAATGATGAAAAGAGGAGTCCAAATCAGCAGGAGAGTCCATTCAGCTTGAATCCAGGAAAAAGTTTATTCAAGTCTAGCCATCTTTAACAAAGCTTCTGGGTTGAAAGATTTGCAGCATGTTAAATATTCTGTACCAACTGATAAAACTAGACAACATGAACAACGACTGAAAAGAAACCTTTTGCATTTCCTAAAACCTTTCGTAAACCTTCGAACAAAACTCTTAGCCCAAAAACCCTCATCCTTTCTTCCAACATAACCTCTCCATCCCAAAAACCTGTGTAGAAAAAAAAACCCTGGGTAGAAGCCTACCTTCCTTTAAAACCCAGTGGATATCCCTTCTCCAGTGGAGATTGGCTGTTTATTTAGAGCAGCAGGGCCTTGTAGGGGGGACAGGATTCCACCTGATCAATGAGGAGGGGTACAGATAATATCTGGTATTACATCTTACAAGTTTGTGTCCACGAAGTCAAATGAACATCAGCAAATTGACAGTGTGAACCTGGAATTGAGGGAATTACTCAGGACCTGTTAGGATATTCAGAATGTGTTCAAGTTTAACTATTACAGAGAACATTGAAATCGTCAATGGGCAGAAATCTGTTGGTCAGCATAGCTGCTGTGTGCTTTGAATAGCCTGCAGACAGGGAGCTTGTCTCCAGTTACCAGAGAACAACATTTTAGTTTATGGCCTTGTCTTCTCCTGGAGACAGCTGTCTGACGAACGTGACAGCTGGCATCTATATGTAAGGATATCTGGGAATTTGCCTTCAGTGGGGTAAATTGCTTACTTTAATCAAAAAAATCCACAACATGTCCTCCTTTTGTGATGAGACATCACAACAAATAAAAACTATGGATGTTAAACTGGTACATTACAACACATTGCTTTAGTATTTGGAATATTGTTGGAACCTATCTTGACTATTCAGAAACTTCAAATGGTTACAAAACTATTACTCTTTTAAAAATGTACATGTCACTGCAAAACATTTTCTATCAATTTCTAATGATTACACTTTTACCCCCATTGTTAACATTTTTCTTATTCTCAATGACATTAACAAAAAGCACTTTTCCCTTTAATATAGTAATTGATATCAATAACACATATGAGGGTCATCCTAGAAATAATAGGACAGTCAATCATTATTGTACTGTAAGAAGAAATTATCGTAATTACCTTATCACTTAGGTCTTTCGGACCTCCCTTTCCCAGGGCGCAGTCCCAGGCTAGACCCCTTTCCACTGAGATCTCCGCCCAGGCTCCCTGGATTGACGTCTCAGCCTTCTGCTTCCCAGTGTTTTCTTTTCAAAAACACTGATCACAGAAGCACTACTCGCCTACTAACTCACTCGGTTTCGGCTTGTAGTGGCCTGACTGTACATTGAACAGAGCGCGGAGGCCATCAACATGGTCTTACTGCCTTTTGCGACCCGAACCGCCGGTGACCCAGTCGATAGCGATCCCCAGTCCATGGAACAGGACCCCGTAGTGGTTACAAGCCACCCGGTTGGGAACCGACGGTCTGATCCCTACCCCACTTCGCTATGGGTTATAGGAACTTTGACCGTTTTCACCAGCCTTGCCTGTTCACAGAGGTAACCTTTTGAGCCCCTCTGCTAGGTGTGGGCTGTCACCTACGTACCACACCTGGCCCACATACCTACATGCCACCAGTGCGCCGACTAGACGGTACCACAGCAGTATGTTAATTCATACTTCATCAGACACGGGGGCCTTCAGTCCTCTCCCCAGCACTATAGACTGTCTTTAACGTGCCCTTGGAACTTTGCAATTCCGCCGCCGCCTGTTGCAGCCTAGGTTTGGNCCGCCGGTGACCCAGTCGATAGCGATCCCCAGTCCATGGAACAGGACCCCGTAGTGGTTACAAGCCACCCGGTTGGGAACCGACGGTCTGATCCCTACCCCACTTCGCTATGGGTTATAGGAACTTTGACCGTTTTCACCAGCCTTGCCTGTTCACAGAGGTAACCTTTTGAGCCCCTCTGCTAGGTGACCCGACAGTGGATGCATGGTGTGGACCGGGTGTATGGATGTACGGTGGTCACGCGGCTGATCTGCCATGGTGTCGTCATACAATTAAGTATGAAGTAGTCTGTGCCCCCGGAAGTCAGGAGAGGGGTCGTGATATCTGACAGAAATTGCACGGGAACCTTGAAACGTTAAGGCGGCGGCGGACAACGTCGGATCCAAAGGGGTGCCTAATCCCCTTCCCTAGGCTGCAGTCTTTTTATCAGTTCCAATAGCGTCGATGCCCCGAATCCCTTAGTAACTTTGATGTCTACAAAACTTTTTTCCAGCCTTGTTGGCTACAGGCTTCAAACTTTCTGGTCCAAGATTTCTGAACAGTTCGTTATTTATTTATGGTTTTATTTGTTTATTCAATTATTATTATTTTTTTTTCATTTTTTCTTTTTCCCAGTTATTTTTATTTAACTTTTGCTTTACAATTGAGTTCTTTACTTGCGTTTAACACGGTTTGAGTTTTATGTTTAATCTCTATTATAACTTAGATTTCCTTTTTCATTTTCTGGATAACTTGAGTACTTAATTAAACAATCTTATTCCTTACTTTACTCATCTGAGCACTTAATAGATCCTATTTCATTCTACTACAACCTTGCTTTTGGGTGTTCCTACACAACTATAGCTCATCTAATGATAAAGTTTCCTCTTGGGTCAACATTTAACTAAAGCATTACTCTTACTACTTCACTTCCTATCATAGAACAGAATTTAGCTTGAAATCAAGAGACTCTTATGGCTCTGAAACGAGAAAAATGAGAGAAATTAGAATCATGTACAGTTCAGCAAAATTGACTTTGTGGCAATCAACATTATATAATTTATTATGTAGTGTAAAGAATAGAGTAGGAATACTCATGATCAAGTGTACTAGACTGGTATAACTGATATGAAGAGAGGAAGGGAGAGTGAGTGACAGAGATGAGGGAAACTGACAGAGAGAAAGAGGGGGAGAGAAATGAGGTAAAGGGGAGGTAGAAGTGAGGAAGGAGAGGGAAAGAGGAGTGAAAGGGCAGGGCGAATGAAAAAGCCACTGCCTTAAGCCTTCAATGAGCTTTAGTGGAGTGTCAATTTGTACTCCACCTTGCAATATTAACTGGACTCAAATTCTCCAATTGTCTTGTATGTGCAATAATAAAGTCCTTTACTGATGTCTCCACTCCTCAGACACCAGTAATGGCTCCTGGATTTTTAGATACATGAATATTTTCTACTGGTCTAATGAAGGCTCACTTTACTTGTTCTATTTGAAGCCCCTGGGAAGAAAAAAAGAGCGGGGTGCATGCAGAACAATTGGGCAGTGTTGTGCTGCAACCTGTCTCCAAACACACTCGCATACACACATATATACATTTTACTTTGTAACTTGAGTTACAGCACAACAGTGTCCAAGTAGCCCTCTTTGATTTTCAAGACATTTTAGTCCATTAGACCAGAACATTTTGAGCAGTTTGACTCTCCATGTTTACTTCAGTCCAAATAAAACTCGGTAAGAAATTCAGAGGCTGGAGCTTGCCTCCATAGTTTCCTCTGACACCATCACATTCCTCAAATACACACACTCACAAGGAGCTCCTCTTACACACACAAACACACACACACACACACACACACACACACACACACAGATCCGGATCAAGACAGGACAACAGAGACACATTTTTACATAGATTCAAGCGCTTTAACCCCCGCTTTAGATTTGCGTTAGATGTAGGGGCAGTTTTTTATACTTTATTTTAACTTTCTTTTTCACTAGTACTGTTCCTCAGGATTTTTCACTTATATTTCTTTTCCCTAGATCATAGTTTACTTTTTATTTGTATTTTCACTTATTTTTTTTTTTCTTGTATCTTTTTTACCTTTTTGCATGTTTAAATAATTTATTTACGCTTTACTGTTTTTATTTTATTTTATTTCCTTTTTAAAATGTATCTACACATACAGAATAGGGCCAGCAGCTGCCCACAACAGTACAAACAGTTAACATACAGAAAATCTTTTTGACGAAACTTTGCAAGTCAGAGCACTCTATCCTCAACAATGGGAGCGACATGTACACCTAGACCACAAGAATACAGTTCTGCCTATGTAATCCCCAAACTTATGAGCTCATCAAGGGCGCTGACACAAACTGATTTTTGGGCAGTTTAATCGAAGCTATTCCCTTATTATTCCTAATTCAGCTATCAGAAAGCGGTATTGCATTTTTATTATCCTTTTATTATCCAAGCTTTTGTAATGTCCACATACATGGATGCTGGATCCTAAGAGGTCAAGAAAAACACCCAAGCAGTCCTTTCTAAATTTGCCTAGAGGGTGGGATTTGATCCCCATGCAAGTAAAAGCCCCCTAAATTACAAAACCAGCTGACAGAGAGCCACACCTCTCTAACTTTAAACAGGGGTACACGCAAAACTGATCTGTGAGAATCGATAGACACGAGATTACTCAAACTTCAAGGTCAACATACAACAAAAGGCCTTTACTCAGTCACTACCACTACGACTCAAATATCCTGTACAGGCACAGCCTGGATATCCCGAGCCATCCAGATCATTCCTCCCAGGAAGATTCAATACGCAGTTAATCAGCATANAACAGGACCCCGTAGTGGTTACAAGCCACCCGGTTGGGAACCGACGGTCTGATCCCTACCCCACTTCGCTATGGGTTATAGGAACTTTGACCGTTTTCACCAGCCTTGCCTGTTCACAGAGGTAACCTTTTGAGCCCCTCTGCTAGGTGTGGGCTGTCACCTACGTACCACACCTGGCCCACATACCTACATGCCACCAGTGCGCCGACTAGACGGTACCACAGCAGTATGTTAATTCATACTTCATCAGACACGGGGGCCTTCAGTCCTCTCCCCAGCACTATAGACTGTCTTTAACGTGCCCTTGGAACTTTGCAATTCCGCCGCCGCCTGTTGCAGCCTAGGTTTTGGGTGCCTAATCCCCTTCCTCAATCTGCATCCTGTAAAAATGTTTCAAGAGTGATTAAGTAGTTTTGGTTATGGTAAAATAAAAAATAATTAAGCAGCACACAGTTGGCCCAGCTTAGAACAGATGATGTAGTTGCTGGTCCCTATTACTGGTTTCTTATGCAGTTAAATAGTGAGGCAGTAGCGAGGCTGGTGCTGGAAATGCAGCAGAGGTTGTTTCTGCACCAGTCCTGTGGAGGTTCAGGGTTTGAATACGGAAGAACCTACTCTGTCTTCTATACCAATAACGTAAGTTGAAGGGTATATGTCTATCGTTTACCAGGGTATAGACACAGACACTATAAAAACCTACTAAAGGCAAACACTCTTCTATTGAACAGAAAATAACGGTGTTTCGGACAATGTAATGAAACTGTTTAGGTTACGAAATCTAACGACTGAAGTATTGCAGTTAAGTTAGTCTTGTTTTATTGTTGTCGTGTTATGCTATTAAAATATCATCAGGGACTTTTGACAAAGCTATTCTTGGGTCAAGAAATAGCACAATTTTCTGCTTCGACTATGGAGCTGATAATGCGCAGATTATGCATTGAATCGTTTTTAATTGGAAACAGAATTTTACAAGGACTGTTAATTTTACTCTAGACTCCTGTGGTTATCAAGCTTTCAAGATTGAGCTTGATTCCTTCGACAGCTTTTTGTTTCAAGTGACAATGGTGTTGATGTGATGAGAAAATCTTTACTTTTAAGTTAAGCTAAATGACGTGTGAGACGTGGTATTTATTAAGATATCTGTTATGAAAGTATTTCTATGGACATCTGGTATAAAGGGATTGTGTTATTTAGCATGCAAATAAACTTACTTTTCAGGTCTGGCCCTCAATTATTGTGCAAACGTGTTAGGTTAATAAACTATTTCTCTGGGAAATCCTGCAAGTATCAAATTGTAGTTCACTTTTAGCTAAAGATTTGTCAATTGTCCTCTACTATTGATCCTAAGTCTTCGGTGTGGTACACTTTGCTATTTAAAGACTGTGGTGCAAAATGTTGGATTGAGGATCATGTATACAGTTCAGGCAGGAGCGATACCACTTTGGTGGCATCTCACAGCTAAAATTGTCTCTGGTTTTCAGGTGGAAACACTGATTGCAGTTCATTTGTACTCAGCATTCATTAATTTGGTCTCAGTGTGGGACATACATACATGGGCAGTGACAGATGGAGTTAGAGAGCGTAGGGTTGTTGAAACACCTGTGTCCACAGTTTCTCCTGGTTCCATGTCCTTCTCAAATAAGACTGGTTTCACCTGGATTCCGTGGAGTTCCTTCGCCTTGATGCCCTCATATTAGGCGACTCTGTAGTGATGCCGCTCAGGGTAGTGTTCTGTTAGCCAGTCTTAGGTTGCTGGTGCCGGCTGTCCTCCTTGTCTACATTGCTCCAAGCAGTCCCCCAGCTCCAACTGTTGACTTGGCTCTTTTCCTCTTCTCCTCGTCCTTTTCCTTGTCATGTTTTTCGATTTCCGCGTAGTTTCTTCAGCCCATCACTGATTCTGGCAGCTAGTTGCACTTTTGGCGCAGTTGGCGTGAATATTTTGTGCGCCGGCGGGATTGCTGCTCTCTCTGAGATTTTTCCAAGTATCCAGCTGCCCCTCCTTTATCTCCTCCAGTTGCTGTCCCCTTGTCTTGGTGAAGTCTCTATTCCTGAGCTGTTGGATCTCTCGGTTGCCCTTTTGCCCTCTTGCCCATGCTCTTGGCCTCCACGACCCCTTTGGTCAGCTGCTGGTTCTTTTTCCGTCACTGGTAGTTGGGCTGATCGCATTACCCCTGCCTTTGCTGTGAAATCATATGAAACTTTTCAGTCCTTAGCTCTATCATTGCTAGTGTTTTTGGCTTTATGGTATTTGGTGTTATGTTTTGCTAAATGTAGTTTCAACAAGCTGTCTTGAAGGTTTGTCATTTTACCACTTGAATCTCTAGATAGTCCTTTTATGCCAATTTGTTTTGCAGAATCTAATCTGTTACTTGTTATCTCACCTAGGTCTTTCGGACCTCCCTTTCCCAGGGCGCAGTCCCAGGCTAGACCCCTTTCCACTGAGATCTCCGCCCAGGCTCCCTGGATTGACGTCTCAGCCTTCTGCTTCCCAGTGTTTTCTTTTCAAAAACACTGATCACAGAAGCACTACTCGCCTACTAACTCACTCGGTTTCGGCTTGTAGTGGCCTGACTGTACATTGAACAGAGCGCGGAGGCCATCAACATGGTCTTACTGCCTTTTGCGACCCGANCACATACATGGATGCTGGATCCTAAGAGGTCAAGAAAAACACCCAAGCAGTCCTTTCTAAATTTGCCTAGAGGGTGGGATTTGATCCCCATGCAAGTAAAAGCCCCCTAAATTACAAAACCAGCTGACAGAGAGCCACACCTCTCTAACTTTAAACAGGGGTACACGCAAAACTGATCTGTGAGAATCGATAGACACGAGATTACTCAAACTTCAAGGTCAACATACAACAAAAGGCCTTTACTCAGTCACTACCACTACGACTCAAATATCCTGTACAGGCACAGCCTGGATATCCCGAGCCATCCAGATCATTCCTCCCAGGAAGATTCAATAAGCAGTAAATCAGCATACTTTGACAAAATATAGCACAAGATCATCCACTGATCATTAACCTTAACACACCCATGGGATTTTATTCACATTCACTCTCATGGATTCAAACTGTATGGACTCCTCCACACCTTCCTGGCATATGCAAATTTACTAGGTTCTTTTTGTAAGTTTACACACTAGGTTCTTTGAGGGTTAAGCCAAATTATTTAGGGCCTGATTCCCACCTCAGCGAGGTCTCACACCTGTTTTCCCAGACACAGATCAGATTTGCAGAAGGAAAAGGTCTGCTTTCCTTGTTTTTGAATTTGGTGAGCGCTTTTGTGTCTGAAAAAAACGGACATCGGAACTCGTCTCAGTAGGTTTCGGCACACTCTTAGAAATGAAATGTTGATTTTACTTAACTGAGTTATGTCAACCGGTTCCACGAAACTGTGTTATTTAAAATGAAAAAGAAAAACACTTTTAATGTGAACAACTCATTTTAAGTAGTTCTAACTTGATTATCTTACTTTAAAGCTACATGACAGTACTATGTTCCATAACCACAACAATATTATGTTGGATTTACTTACAATTCATCAAGACAACTTAAAATGATTGAGTTAAGCTAACTTAACAAAAATGAACATTATTTATGAGGTAGGTTTGTATTAATGCAACACCCTAGTTGTAATGGTTAAATCACTTACTTAAATAAACACAATCTAAGTCACTTATTTTCACTTGAGCCTTTATTCCACCTGTGGAATGTGAGTGGGTCTATCTGTCTTTTTATGACAAAGACATCCCAAAACAATGTCAACTTTCAGTAAAGGTGACGTAATTCACAGAAAGACACTTAATGACAACATTTATTGACATGAATGAAGCCTCCTTCAACATAATGACAGATGTCATGTCATGTTTATAAAAGTGTCATGTCAGTTTTATGCATACCCCTTAAAATAAAGTGTTACCCAGTGTATAATTATAGATTGTAATCTACATTGCACTCTCAAGGTATCCTAAACATTTGGTTCACTGGTCAAAAAATGTCTAAACTTTCCTGCGTGATTTAAGCAGCCCTGCTTCAGTCAAAATGAAATAAAACCATCAATTGCTGAACATAGGACATGTGAAAAAAACTCTAATTTCAAAAGAACAGTTGCCAACTTTGCAAGAAACAATTGTTAAAATTGTTTCTTGCAAATTCTCACCTGATGTGTCAGGTCAACTTCAAAGTCTTTTGCTGTGCAGTGTGGGTGCCTCCTGCTCTTGTGTGATTTGTAGGTACCATACACATTGGTTTGAAATGTACAATTTTGAAATACACAAGTTACTGTTTCATAATGCTTCAGATGGTTGTTGATGTGAGTAAAGAACTCTCTACTTGATGTATTTCACTTCCAGGGCACAAAAGGCATGTAAAACCTTCTCATAGGTATAACACCAGCATGACATAGACTCAAATGAGTTATAAGCGCACTCCAGATTTTGAAAGAGCATGGGCAAAAAAAAAAAAAAAAAAGACCATGGGCATTCATAATATGTGCATGGATATGAGTGTCTCTGACCATGCTTAAATCTGAGTGTACAATAAGATTTGCTGCTGGCTGTCTTACTTTGAACTTGGCCTTCATTAAATTCAACTCCAGCACTCCACCTGTGTCATCAAATGACACAATAACAGATGAAAAACAACAACAAAATGTCTTCAAACTTAACATTTTCAGCAGTAGTTCCCCATCCAAAAACATTCAGCCCCCCCCCTATTAAACAATAGATCAACCCAAAGACGGTTGACCAGCCATTTGCCACATCTCTCAGATCTTGCAGCACCGTGCATCCTTCAACGATGATACCAACGTCCTCGAGTGGATCCATTTCCTCTGCTCCCCCTCGTTGCACAGCGTTGATGCCCAAAATCCCTTTCTGCATTTCTCCCTCAGCACCAGCATCAACATCCTCCAAATGGCAAAAGAAACAATATTAATTACATACACTTACTATTAATGCAATAAATTCATTGTCACCAGTCTCTTTCAAGCTTGATTCTGTTTTTCTTCTGCTTGATTCTGTCTTTGATTTTTGTTTTTTTCCACAAAATATCATTTTGAGTTCCTGCTAAACAAATTTTTGTGCTCAGATTTGTGCCACAAATATAATGCTTTAGTCTGTGGAACCAGCTTCAAGAACTTAAAAAAATAAGCTTTATAAAAAGCCACGGTTGATTAACAGTAGGGCTGAACAGTTTCAGAAAAAGATCTTGTTGCGATTTTTCTGGCAGATACAGCGATTTAAATTCGATTCACAATTTTCTTTAAATCAAACTTAAGTGAAATTTTCACAATTTAATTCAATCAATTTACAAACTTGACAGAAAATTACATAAAACAACTGAAACATCAAAAGCTTTTACTCTAATGCAAAGATGAAAATAAAAACTGAAGGTAAGAACTGTTTCCAACTTTGAGATAAAAGGTCAATAATTTAATATGAAAAGTGGAAATTTTGAGAAATAAATACAAAATTCTAAGACAAAAAGTCAATAACTTCCAGAGTTTAAGAAATCAATTGAACATTGTGTGAAAAAAGTCCAAACTTTCTCATTTAAAGTCAAAATGTAAAGATGACAAAAGTCTAAGATAGAAGTCTACGTTTTGAAATAAAGGCAATGTTTGAGATAAAAAGTTGAAATTTTTATGTAAAAAGTCAAAACTCTAAAATTTGTCAAAATTCTACGAAATAAATACAAAAGTATAGTATAAAAGGCAAAAAAAAAAAAAAAAGGAGATTTTTAGATAAATAGTTGAATTTTGACTTCTCTCAAATCCCTAAAACCTACTCCTGTTATTTCTAAACCGGACTTTCTAAATTGTATTTTTAGTTATAAAAACTGAAGAACAAAAAGAGCTATCTTTGACTCTTGACTTTTAAAAATGATGTAGTGCATAATATTCCTAATTGTGTCAAGTTAAATACAATAAAATACAAAACAATTCCAAACAAAATTCAACAACCCCAAGGAAAAAAGGATTTTTCCCAACAGTTTTACCCTCAAGACAGGTGTGTGTGAATCAGCTGAAAAAACAGATCCTGGGTCAGTCAGGAGCAAAAAAAATCGCAGCTTTGGTGATCACACGATCACCATGTTTGAAATTGCGATTTCGATCAGGAAACGATAAATCGTTCAGCCCTAATTAACAGTGTCATAACTCACCATGTACTTCTTTACAAAGCTGTCAGGATCTTCATTTAGGTAGACACATAATCCTTTCAGTATGCACTCCCGTCTGACTTCAATTCTTGGATTCTGTGGGAGACAAAGTAGATTTTTTTCTCAATGTAATGAGAATGTAATGTCTGTTAAAACTACACTGAGTAAAGTCTCAAGTGGAAAAACACCTACCTGGTCCATGGCTAGCATGATCTGGCTGATTCTGCGTCCAGCTGCCCCTCCCTTTTTTTTTGAAGATCTTCATCAGCTGGCTGGAGTAGTGATCCAACTGGGCCATGAAGGTTGAAAGCAGGGGAATTGTAGTAATGCGGGTGAACTCTGCATTTACCTGCAAAAGATTGACACAGAAACTTACATGAAACTAAAAATGATGTGACATCACTTTCCAAGGGTCACAAATTGTGGAAATGAAACCAAAGGTCTGCTTTGGCTCTAACTTTTAAGGAGGTGAGTTAATGGTTTTGCCTTGGTGAATAAATAAACACATTCATACGGAAAACATTTGTAATTGCAACAATTTCTGGGAGAAATGGTGTATTTTCTGGAAAAATTCCAGGGGTGCCAATACTTTCGTCCATGACTGTGTATTTCATTTGAAGAAATTACCTGTCACTTGTATAAATCTTTTTAAAGTAACCATTCTTAAGGATTCAACTCTGTAGTCAGCCAGAGGATACGGGTCAGAAAGCTCCTTCAGCTCAACCACAGTAAACTGTCTCGTTGGATGCAACTCAAAAGCTCTATAATGCTCTCTGTACCATGAGGTCAGTTTTTTCATGATGAGACTCAAATCATTTCTTACAATGCAGAGCTGAATTATTTCTGAAAATTCTGGCAGGCCACCACATGTTCCATGCACAACTATCATGCCTTTTTGTATTTTATGCAATTTACAGTGACACTTTGAGCCAGGTTGACAGTTGTGATTTCGGGGTATTTCTGGGTAAGTGTTGTGACAACATCATCATAAAGGACATCAATGGAAACCTCTGAGATCTGACCAACATGAAGGGAAAGGTTTTCATTGTCAGGACAAAGCATACAATGAGCAATCATTAGCTGATGTTTGGTTGCCAGTTTTCCTGCAATCAAAGGGAGAAACCGAACCTATTGTGCGCTTTTTTTGTAAAGTTTTCGGCAACAAATGAGGCCGGTTAGTTTTATCTCCCTCTTTGTAAGGAAATGAATGGATAAGCTTATTGAGGTGATCAAGAGTCAAGAACTTTTTTGTTACGAGCACCGCAATGCACCGTGCCAGCTCGACAGGAACTATTCCCTCGAATAGGTCATGGAGAATGTCCGGAGGGTAACCTGTTGTCACATCAAAGTGAGAAAGGCTGTTAGTTAAAATGCAAGACTTCCTTACCCCAAAGCAGCTTAACCCTTTTTCTTGAGCTGTTTTGACGTGGAGCTGATGCACTTCCTTGGTTCTGCACTGAAAACCTCCTGTCTTCACTTTTTGAGTCTGAATTTCAGAAAGCTGAGCTGTACAAAATCAACAGAAATATTTACCTGAGAAACTTTCTACAAATCCAGCCGGCCCATGAGCTCCTAGATTATCAGCAACAACACACTGAATAGTGCCCTTGATAAAAACTCCAAGAAGTGGAATATAGAGGCCTTGCTGTTCAAGAATCACTACATCATGTAACAGAGGTTCAAATATCTTCTCATAGCCAAAAGTTTTGACATAATCACTTTTGCATAGCAGTGCCAAATAGATTGAGGAGAGGGTCGAGCTGCAACCAGGAGGTAAGTTACCCAAAATCCAGTACACTGCACAAAGTTTATGTGTTGTGTGAAGTTGTGGGATTGCAGTAGTCCAAGGAATTCAGTGGCAGATTTGCAGTTTTTAGTGTCGATATGGAGGTTGAAATCGCCCAGGAGGAGAACAGATGGGGAGATGGTGCAGAGCTGAATCAGAAGGTTGGAGCCTCCACAAGACAGAGTGATCCCTCTTTCACATTGATGATCTTGGAAGAACTTGAAAAAGTATTTTTATTGTTTCTTGTGGTGTTTGTGGCATTAAACTTGTCTGCTGTGAAGTGCAGGCACTTCACGTCTTTTTGATGGACAGGCAGCTTCAAAATAAAAGCACCTTTTTTAAAATAAAACTGCTTACAAGGAATGTAATACATAACATGAAACCTTCATGATCTTACTTAAATTTGTTTTAACAACTTTGAAGCACATAAAGCAAGGTACCTAAAGTTCCACTTGATGAGTTCCTGTTTCCTCCTCTGGGGACTCTTGCAGGACTTGGGCTAAGGTCCTAAGGACTCGACCTGGACTTGGACTCGACTGGGATTTCATCTTTGGCAACTCGGGCTCAACTCGTATTTCATTTTGGTGACTTGAACTTGAACTCGAACACCGAGGACTTGCGACTCAACTCAGACTCCAGCACTGAGGACTTAACTACAACACTGGCTCATATAAAAGTCCTCGATTCATTTCACAAGCATGTGAAAAGGTTTCAATAACAATGTCAAACTGCAAGTTATTTCAAGAATAGAAGTGAAGTACAATCCCTTAAAAACAGCTTAATTCAGAGAGAGACACAGAGCAGACATTACACATGCTGCCATCTTGGATTAAGCTGTGGGTTCTTAACTCTTGCAACGAGCTATTCCATCAATCACGTCACAATGCTTCCCCGCCATTGACGAGATTTTCCGTCATTCCGTGTTTTTGCCGCCACAATGTGGAGGGCGCTGTTGTGCATCTTGTGCATCAACCTCACACTTCTAAGTGCACAAAACAAACGAAGAAGAAGCAACTCTCCTGGAAACTTATTGCAAAAACGGTATCCCTTGACAACATTCTACACAGCCATCAGTGTTCTGCTGAAAATGCAGCTCCAGTGAGATACAGCGTCACGTAGGCTCCGGAGTAATCACGGACTCGGACTCCAATAACTCGCACTTTGACCCACATTCAGATGAGTATAATACGCCCGACAGTGACGGAGAGGGCAAAGATGAAGCGAACATGGGGGTGACAGTGTAAATGATGGACGCGGAGGTGAGTGAGAGCGGAAAAAGTTTCACTAAGTGACGAACACAAAGATGGGGCAGACGACGGAGACGACAGAGGCGTGGAAAGTGAAAGACATGATGTTCTGTTCATTTGTTTGTGCTAAAATGATCAGGATGAAAGTGTTTTTGAAAAAAAAGGGCTAAACTGATATGTTGATCAATTAGAATTGATTTTTGTAAGTCTGAATTTGACAAGAAATCGTTTGCTTTAGGAGATGTGTAAAGTTTTGTCAAACATTTTGGGTAATAATGGGATGTCTTCACACTAATAATTGTTATTATTGTTATTAATTTTCATTTCGTCATTCTAAATAAAGTTTTTATATTTGTTAATTATACAGGGTCAAAAATGTAAATATTGAATCAGTTTCTTTTCCACAAAGTATGTGTTCGATAAAAATGCGTTTTTCCGGGCTTTTTGTCTGGAATGTTGCTTTTTCTAGAAAATGGCTGATATTCAAATGGTGATAACTCAAAAACTTATGGAGATAAAACAAATCTGTTTTCTGAATTTAAAAGCTGAAATCCTCTCTGTTTATTTGTATGTATTCACCATCCACAGAAACCAAACACAACATTTTATATGGGCCTTCAAAGATTCATCAGAATGATCAAAAACGCTAGTGCTGGCTGGCAACTTATCAAAACTCTGGCGGGGAAAGAAGAAATAAACAAAGTTATAAACTTCAAATTGTATTCAAGCTTGACAATATGCCAATTTAAATTTTCCTCAGGGTACCACCGTTTTATGAAAATAGGGAAAAGCTTTAATAAAATAATCAGTCAATTCAATCATCTGAAAGGGTTCTACACACAGTGGGAACTTGGCTCGGTAACATAGACTCTTAATTTTCAAACCACACGAGACAAACAACCATACTCTTCATAAAGGTGGATTTCCTTGGTAACTTAAAGCAAGATATAAAGCATAGGTAACGAAACATTGCAGATAATATGGGAAAATGAAAAGGGAATGAATAAATGAGTTGGGACAAACTGAATTTCAGATTATTGTAAAAGCAGGGACCATTAAGTTAAACCTTTACCCAACCCCTCAATTTCTGGTATCAGACTCTGAGATACCAGGTCAAGCAAAGTGTCTCACTGAGGCAGAGAACTGGTGTGGAGGAAGAATCTGATGATGCTGGAGGGGAAGGGGGTTTGCGGTGTTTAGAGCTCAAGCTGGCTCAGCTGTTGAAGGCGCGTGTGACCTGGCGTCCTGGTTGCTGGGTGGTGTTGGGCTGCATGCATCTTCCTGCATGTCAAGCTGCATGCATCTGAAATGTAAACGCCTACACACTGTCAAAACTTGCAAATAATCTTCATTTATTCGCCATGTTTCGGTGCTAAGACCTTCATCAGACAAACAGTTTTGAAAGGAACGCCAGGGCATGTTAAATAGGAGGTGTAACCTCACACCTGCAGCAACTTCTCATCATGACGTCGGCGTTTCCTCATAAGGGAAATCACTAAAACAAGGACAGACAAAAAAGAATAACAGTCATCCACTAACTGACAGAAAAAAAGAAATACAACACCCAAAATATATAAAATTGATATACATTATATCAGGGGATCAAGTCCCAAAATTTCTTTAAAATATGTAAATCATAATAAGACTGGTGAGTCCCGAGATCTTAATTGTAATGGCTAGTTTTAAATTTAGTATGTCATCCTACTCGTGGAAAACCACCCCTAAAGAATGTAAGGCATCAAACTAAACAGAAGATTTATCTACATAAGAAAAGGCACAATGAACAGGTCACTGTATCACAACAATAACCCTGAAAATCATTGAGCTTACTTCTTATGTAAAAGGGGCAGTCGAAAGACCAGGACACTCCAACCTCTGGAATAAGAATTACATTTTCAAAATTTGTTTCTTTTAAAAAACAAAAACATCAAGTAATACAGTCCAACATCAGTTCATGGAGGAATACAAGTTCATAGAAAAATACTAAGGTTGAGTTCATCATTGAGTCTTTTTGGAGCCAGTGTTTTAAGGGTGTGGATACAATACGCCTCCCGCTGTAATAAAAGTTTATCAATGTTACACCCTCTAGATGGGAGGGTAACCTGCTCGATTCCCCAGAAATGCAATGATGTAATGTCATGATGCATATCATTAAAATGTACAGCCACCGGATAGTCTCTTAAAAACTCCTTAAAAACAGAGGTAAGTTCACTGTCCCACTGTGCCAGTGTCTTTTAAAAACAGTATGGATTGTGTTGGAATGGGCAGAATGCTGTGTGATGCATGTCAAGGAGAATTTTTTCTCCTTTTTGGCGCTCTTTTTTTAATAACTGCCCCCAAATTTTTTTGAGGGCCAATGCATATGCATGATCGATCCAAGATGCAGGGTATCCTCGCTGGGCAAATCTTTCTTTCATACCTACAGCCTTCTCCATAAAGTCCTCTGTGGAGTGGCAAATCCTCCTCAAACAGAAAAACTGGCTAATGGGAAGACCTTTTTTCAGGGGAGTCGGATGAAAACTTGAAGCTAGCAGTAGAGTGTTTTTATTTGTGTCTTTACGATGTATTGTAGTGATAATTGAACCTTTTTCTTTGATGACCCACATACCTAAAAAACTTACTCTGTTATCGCTGAAATTTAAAGTGAACTCAAGGCTGCTGTTGAAGCTGTTCAGCAGAGAGATGGACTGAGACAATTCTTCAGTATTGCCATTATAAATTCAGAAAATATCTATACATTGGTACCACTTTATGATTTTTGAAAAATGTGGATTTTTTTGGTGGGATAAAGATGAATTTTTCTGCAAATTGACCAACAAATAAATTTGAATAGTTACGTGCACAGTCCCCATGCTTGTGGCAGAACTTTGTAAATAGAAATCTCTCTCAAAACTGAATTAGTTGTATTTCATAACAAATTTGGCCAAGTCAAGAATAAACTTGTTGGGAGGGTTGGATGCACTATCGCAGTTTTGTAACTAGAATTGTAGGGCCTCTAGGCCACCTTGATGTGGTATGTTGGTATGGAGGCTTGTAATGTCTAGAGTTTCAAGAAAGGCTTTGTCTGGCAAATCATTCAAGTTAGAAATTTTGTCAATGAAGTCTGTAGAATCTTTAATGTAGGCTGGTAGGGTTTGAACACAAGGCTTAATGAAAGAATCAACAAACTTAGACAAAAGAGACCATAAAGAATCCGTCTGTGCCACTATTGGACGCCCTGGAGGGTTAGGTTGTTGCCGGTGGCAAAGGTGACAGAAGTCGGCAGTCGACTCTGTCTGGTCCTTGCTTGTGCCGGTAAAACTTGGTTCACTTCTCACCATGACTGATGGGTCGGTGAGAGAGACTTTGAGCTCACAGAGGCACAGATGCAGATCCAGAAGGCAGGATGGCTCTGGACTTCAGGGGCTGAGGGCACAGTTGCGCACACCCACAGAGAGACAGTTTTTGAATCCCACCGAGAACAGCAGGACGAAGACACGGCCCAATCAGCGAGGCTTGCTGTGGAGACGTCGTCAGATCGAAGTTTAGAGGAGAAGAGTGCCATGTTGCATGCACCTGGGACGCAGAGACAGTCTTTGAATCTCCGCGGGAAAACAGGAGCGAGGTGCAGTTCACTCTGTGAAGTTGCTGTTGAGATATTTGCAGACCAGAGTTTGGAAAGGAGAGAGCATGGGGTGGGGTGATGCTAGGGGGTGTGTGGACAATCCAGCCCCTACACTGGTGGTGTGTGCATGTGGGAGTGGGTGTGCTTGTTTGTGTGGGTTTGTTGGTGCGTGCTCTTATGCATGTGCAATTGTGTGTTTGTGTACATGCCGTGTGGATGTGTATGTTTGTATGTGTGTATTAATGCTTGCTCTTATGTGTGTGTGTGTATGCGTACATTTGTATGTATGTTTATGTGTCTATTTGTGTGATTGTGTGTGTGTTTGCACGTATGTGTCTGATCATAGCTGTATAAAAAATAGACAGATATATGACCAATATTACTATTACTATTACTTTTGCTGTTATTATTAGGGCCCGAGCGACCGACAGGCGGGCGAAGGCCCTCTTGGAACCTTAAGGATTATACATTTTTTCCGCCGCTTTAACCCCAATTTTCGCCCATTTCCCTTGAAAAAAAGAGCGCCACACTATGTCCTACCCCGAAAAATTTATTATTTTGCCACTCAAAAAATGCTACAATTTTGCTAGCATTTAGCATTAGCTTAAAACGGTAGCCCCGCCGCCTACTTTCACTTACAAGTCTGAAATTTTTTGGCTACCTCAATCATGCCTCGACCTTCAAAAAATTCTCTTGGGCAAACTCTGAATTTCGCACAGCAAGTTCGGAAATTTGTCCCAAAAGTCGGAATTTGACGATTTTTAGGGTACGAATTTGAACGAACTTGTCCTAGGGTTTTTGTCGGATCAGCTTCAAATTTCTCATGTGTATACTACACACAGTGACGATTAAAAGTTATTAAAAGAGTTTTAATAACTTCAGGGGCGTGGCCACCAGAGGGCGTCAAAAAAAAAGAAAGATTTACATGCTCCGATTTGTATTAAATTTTTTAAGCACGTTTATCACTCCAAGACCTTCACAAAAATGTCAAATGTTAAGGCAAAACAATAATTTAAAGTTCTGAAATTTTACGTCAAAGTTAGAATTTTTGCGCTAGCACGGTACGAACTTTTTCAAACTTGTCCTACAGTTTTTTTCTGATTATCTCCAAATTGGACAGGTGCATACTAGACCCACTGATGATCAAAATTTATTGAAGGATTGTTATAATATTGATGGGCGTGGCCACTAGGGGCGCCAAACCTTGACCATTTTTCAGAACCACAAAAACCTTAATAACTTTCTTGTACAAAGTCAGATCCTGAACAAACCTCTCACACATGTTCACTGTCCCAGCCTGAGTGCAGCCATATGGCTTTTATTCACGTGAAGTAAGGCGCCCCCTATTGGCAACAGGAAATCAAGTGTTTTACTCTGTGACCCATAGCTCCTCCCCCTTTGATCTTATTTTTAAAAGAATTGCACAGAAACATCAAAAACATCTTCAACAAGCACTATATATAAGGTCAAGTTCCTATTTTGAATGATGAGTCTTTAGTGTTGTGTCAAAGTCGACCCAAAATTGAGCATTTTCTCACAAACACAAAAACCTTAATAACTTTCTCGTACAAAGTCAGATCCTGACCAAATCACACAAAAATGTTCAGTGTCACAGCCTGAGTTCAGCCATATGGGTTTTATTCACGCAAAGTAAGGCGCCCCCTATTGGCAACAGCAAATCAAGTGTTTTATGCGGTCACACTTAGCTCCTCCCCCTTTGATCTTTTTTTTTAAAACAATTGCACAGAAACATCAAAAACATCTTCAACAAGCACCATATATATGGTCAAGTTCCTATTTTGAATGATGTGTCTCAAGTTTAGTGTCAAAGTCTGAAGTGACTTCATGAATCAAGTACTCCTGATAACTCCCTGATTTTGAGCCTAATCTCCTTCAAATTTCATTTAAACTGTCATGATCCATCCCTGGATACACCCTCAAACTGAGAGGATAAAACTGTATGTCTTAAAGATTTTTAATAATTCATTTTTTCCAAGTTTTAGGCTGACAAAATTCTGTACCCTGCAAAAATAATCATTTAGCTCCAGCATTAATGGTCATTTGGCTCCATCTAGTGGCCAGACTTAACTTTTAGATGTTCTGTCTTCTTTGGGCCACCAGGTTGAGCCAAATGACCAATTTTGCTGTGTGATTTCTTTCAGTTCTGACATTGTGACTCTCATTTTTAGAGCAGCAGGAGGCTGTGCTGTGAGCATGCAGTCATTTGATGTTGATATTCTATTTGAAATTTCTAAAACATCTTCAACAAGCTCAGTTAATTAGGTCAAGTTTCTGTTTTGAATGATGTTTCTCTTGTGAAGTGTCAAAGTCTGAAGTGGTTTCATTAACCACAGACTCTCAATAAGCCCCTGATTTTTAGCCTGATCTTCTTCAGATTCCATTCAAACTGTCAAAATCCATCCCTGGACACACCCTCATACTGAGAGGATTAAACTCTTTGTCTTATGGATTTTTAATCATTTCTTTTTTCTAATTTTCAGGCCAATCAGACTCTGCAACCTGTGGAAATGATCATTTTGCTCCAACAAAAATGGGTTTTAGCTCCATCTAGTGGCACAACTGAATCTTTGGGTAGTCTGTGTGAGTTTGGCCACCAGATGGAGCCAAATGACCATTTTTGCTGTGTGACCTATTTTCAGTGCATAGGTAGGCTTCTTGAAGAAACATGAGAGCAGAGAGGAATGTGCTGTGGCCATGCAGCTCTCTGCATGTTGTCATTATTCTATTTCAGCTGAACCCTGAAACACATGAGCAGGGGTCTGCAACCTTTAAGGAGCCATTTTTCTTTATTTCACATGGATCAAGGTCATTCCACAGCCATAAAAATCTTCACTATAAAAGCAATAAAATGTTTAAATTCGACACAGAAGTAAATGTATTTAAAAGTGCAGCCACATGCAGGAAAGAACGGCCCTCGCTCCCATGTGGCTGACTGAGAACGATTGCAGCATGTTCAGACATGCGCACAGGTCCACACTTTTTAAAATTAAAGCCGCAAGCGGCGAGGAGTGGGGAGTCGCTCTTGTGCGGTTCTCCGAGCGCAAGCTCGGAGGAGCGCAAGTGAGCGAGGGCCCGTGTATCGCCGCTTGCGGCTTTAATTTTAATTATTATTATTATTAAAAGGGTTGTCATTATTATCAACATCCCTCTCCTTTCTTTTTGAGATGTGGCGCGTAGAGACAGTCTGGGATGTGCTGGGGACTCTGGCTGCCGTGGCCCCGGGCTCTGGGTGGGTCCTGGTCCCCCCACCCTGCCCTGAAAAAAAGGAAAGGAGAGAGCCAAGAGATAAGGACGGCTCTGCTTTTTGGGGGTTTTCACCCTCACACCTCCTCCCCAAATGTCCTTTTTCATCCTGTGCTAGAGTTTGATGAACCCAGAAATCTTTGACTCAGTCTTACTTTTACTATTTTATTTATGTAACCCCTCAGTTCTTGTAATTTTTCTGGCAGAATGATGACACCACTCTCAGGATCAGGTTCACAGCTTTTACTGTTCAGAAACTGCACAACAGAAAAATAGTGTATGTAAACAGGTCAGTCAGTGCTCACTTTCCACACATCAGCTCCTACAAGTTCAAGCATAATACACACACATACAACAGTGAAGTATCCGTGTCCACATGGTGACAAGACACGGCGCGAGCAATGCTAACAAGTTAGCAGTACAATTGCGAGTGTAACAAAATACACATTCATTGAAACATTCTTCACTTACACTGTTACAGAAAGTGTCCACAATGTTTATGTAATTTAACTCACACTTTTTTCACTTTAAACCAATTGTATTATACATTACAACTCATATGTATTGCAGAGCTGTGTGTACAACATACCATCTCATGGAATCCAAGCAGCACAGAGGACGAGCTGCAGGTTTCCGGTCATTACACAGAGTACCGACCTTCAAAATAAAAGTCTCTTACCATTAAAGAAAATAAAAAGGAGCCTTGCATTTACACACTTAAAAAGCATTCTTTGTAATAAAACTGGGTTTAAGTAACAACATTAAAGGAACACTATGTGAATTTTGTCGAACTTTATACATGACAAAAAACTCTTGTGACATTTATACACACATGATTTAACCATTCCTATAACCTGCAGGTCCTCTGCCTCTGAGAAAGATCAAACATGGAGTGAATACAACCATAGTTATTAAGTTTCTTGCAAAGGAACATTCAGTTTACATGGTATTGTAGCCCAAACACATTATCCATGTCAGACATTATTGTAGGTAAATGGTAAATGACCAGTACTTATATAGCACTTTTCTACTCTTTCTGACCACTCTAAGTGCTTTACACTGCTAGTCTCTTTCACCCATCCATGCCACATTCACATTCACACACTGATGGCAGAGGCTGCTAAATAGACTGCCACCAGTTGGGGCTAACACATTCATACCCATCCACACTCCACTGAACAACAGTGGGAGCAATTTGGGGTTCAGTGTCTTGCTCAGGGAAACTTTGGCATGTGACTGCAGAAGCTGGAATTGAATCCACAAACCTTCGATCGAGAGAGGACAACTCCACCACCAAGCCACCTACGGCCGCCCGTAGGCGTTCACATGTTTACATGTATTCTGACATCTGTGTATTTAAGGACATTTTTCAGTCAGAGTCAGACACAAAGAGAATCCTTAAAACAGTCCTCCTAGGGCCTCATGTACAAAGACTTGCATGGATTTCCTACTGAAACATGGCGTACGCCCAAATCCAGAAAACGTCGTAAGCATAAAAATATCCATATGTATGAATCTGTGCGCACGCATGAATGCAAGCACATTTCCTTTGTACATCCCAATCAATGTGAAATTAAGCGCACGTGTTGGAGTACCGACCCCTCACCGTCCACGCCCCCTTGTGAATATGAAAATCATATTTAAATCAGCCCTACACTCGCGATTCTTATGTATGAACAATCAGAAAATTGACGAAAGAAGTGCAAAACGTGGGGGAAAAAAAGAACTTCACTGAAGGCGAGTTATAAGGTTGGCTTTCCAATGTGGAGGCCCGCTAAAATGTGGTTCTTGGCACGCTTTCCTCGGGCATCAGCAGTAAACGAAAGAGGAGTGAGGGGTGGGAGCGTGTGTGTGTCTCTGTGTCTGTGAATGCTGTTGGATCAGAGGCACGTACACAAGTAGAGATAAAGAAGTGGTCCGACATCAAAGTGGACGTGGAGCAGAGGATGGCTGCCTACCATCAAAGTGTGTCACAAACAGTCAGGGGGACAGGAAATGAGAGCCCCCCTGAAACTGTAAACTTGATGTACATTTTCCATTGGTTAATTTTACACACTGCTTACATTGTTGTAAAGTTGTGCAGATGTGCGCTGGGTAAAACCTGGGGCTGATTAAAGCATTTCACCCTTTACGCTCGCTGTTATTAACATGAGTACCTTTCTCACAGAGACAATCAGGGGCTCATTAGAAAGATCTAAAGCCGTAGTTGAACCAGCAAAAACAGCAAGTCAATAACTCAAACCACTGACTAGTAATAGTGCTGTGAGGACAGGATAGAAGTAGGGGGCGCACTTGCTCAATGCGCATCACGGGGATTAATAACGAATAAGTTTACTCACCAAGGAGCCACGCGTCGCCCATAGTGCGCGCTTGTAGTTTGTTCCCAATAATGCAGTTACTCAGAATGTATGTGACGTGTGTGGAACCAGGCCACCTCGCCACAATTTTGGTTAATTTCGTTTGCGCATCACATATGATGTGTACATTGATCGAATGAAAATGTTTTTCTGTTGGCATAAACAAATCCATCATGTGATGGCGCTTTTATAACAATGTATGTGCAGTTTATAGCTTCGGGAAAACCGCCTCTCACTGCAAATTGTGCTTTAATGTTGACCTGTTCAGCTGCACTGTATGGGAATTTGATACACCTGGCTGACATGCGGATAATTCCGCCCAACACGTCTGGCACATCGGTCAGTCAGCTCCCTCTGAAATGTCTTGGTCAGCACCTGTATGAGCACAGGCAGCACATGGCTCCCTGCTGTGTTGCACTATAAGGCCAGTCTCAGTCACAGTTCCAGGAAACCTATGACAGCTGATGAGCCAGTCATCACGCGCCAGCAAATCTTCCCTGGCTCTGAAAACACGTTCTCTTCAATTTGCAATGTCTTCTAATACCGCTAAAGCAGCCGTGGTCTTGTCTGTTTTTATATCCGCTCATGTAATAGTAGACAGGTGGGAGTTTTAATTGTTCTTCGGTGTTAACATCTTCCGAGTATAACCTCTAGGTGTCTCCAAAGGCTCAAAGCTGTAGAAATGTGCGTACGCCATCCATGAAGTTGGCGTGAGTCACCGCACATTTCCACGGTCATTTCACTCTGGATACATCTGAACTTTGCTGTGAAAACGGGCGTACGCCAAGTTTTTGTGTATGCACTCTTTGTACATGAGGCCCCTCCTCCTTACCTTTTCTTTACCAGCAGAATTTTCATAATACCAATGGTGTCTGGTGTTTCACCACAGTTGCTTTCCACCTCCACCCTGAGAGGTGGCGGGCTCTTGAAGGTTGTATTTCCCTGAACCTGAAAAATTGAGTCCTGAAAGTAAACAACAGTCCGGGTTGTTTTACGAGAGTGTCCTCAGCTATCTTCTGGTCGAGAGCTGATGGCCAAAAAGCTTAGAAATGTTGATGAGGGTTAGAAACATACCAAAGTGTCTCCAACTAAAAGGATGTGATCTCTTATGATTTCAGCCATGTGACTTTAGCGCAAGGTATTGAAAATATAAAGAGTTTTAATCAATGGGTAACACAGTTGACAGATTTCCTGGACACAAACAAAGTGAATAATTTCTTGGAAATTAATTATTAAAATATGTTCATTTAAAACAATGCCCCATTTTTCTGATTATTATGAATAAATAACTATAATTTTATGTGTCAAATGAAAATGAAATATTAATCAAATTATCCAGTATGTAGGTCTAACCCTAACCCTGTGTAGGGTTCATAGGTCATTACTTGCGATCAGTATTCAGTAAAATTGATAAGTTTACTCCTTGGACAAGTCCAAGGGGTAAACTTGCACTCCTAATTACAGAACCACTAATCTACATTTCAGTGTGCTGGGGATTGTCCTGTGAGAGAAACGATAACAGAGACGCGCAAGCTGCATTGGCCAAATTGTATTTGGTTTTTATTGAAGAAGAGAGATATGAATAGGTAGCCTGTTTTAAGGCACCTTAGAAATGTACAACAAAAGCTGAACCATTAATTTATTCCAAATACAAAAATACACATCTCAGTGACTTCAAATTGTAATAAATAGTTAACCATGCATTCTAACCATAAAAAGGCACAGAAAACAGTCACTTAGTAGTCATAAAAATGATCCACTACTTTACCAAAAATCATCCAGATAGTAATACAGGTGACAACTGTAACATTATATTCCAAATGTGAAAACACAATACACATCATGTCATTAAATCTTAGGCAATAAATATGCAAATGTTGTTTATACCTACATACATATTCTTAGAAATTAAACCTGTGCCATTGTAAACTTAATGTAAACAAATGAAACTCACTTCTCCCCTACCGCCTTAGGAAAAAAGTCAAAGACTAAATGTTATCCCGTCTTTTCAGAGATCCTTGCATGGGTTTCATTGGTTTTTAGAAACCAGGCAGTTTGCAGCATTATTTACAGACCACTGGGAAAAGGGGAAAGGATGCTACTTCCTCTTCATATGGAAAGGTCAAGCACTGTCTCGGCGTGAGTCTGGGGCCTGAACAATTGAAATTCAGACCAGGCAGACCAGCAGAGAACAGAAACACAATCAGACAACTGAGGGACAGAAAGGGAATGGATGGAGCGTAAATGCATGTGAGGGGAAAGAAAATGAACACAGCAGAGGGAAGGCAGTGGGCAGCAAGCTTGCTACACTGCTACAATTAAAGCACATATCGACAGATTGGAGTCTTCATCTGTCATCAATGTTTCATAAATCTGAGAAAACAAATGGATAAACAATAGGCCGTGGTCATAGAGGAGGGAGAATAATGAAAGGAAAAGCTTGTTTCTATAAATCTGTGGGCTAAAACCATCTTTGGCTGAAATACTTTCCAGGACTGAAATTTTACCTAACAGATTCTTAATGTGAGCATTCCAACAAGCAACATTAGATTTCATCAGTCTGTCACATCTCATAGACTGTATAAAGAATGAAGAGTGCGGCTCCACCTTTTACCATTGGATGGTTTGAGGCTACAAAAACCCTGTTACGGGAACAGTCATTGTGCAGCTAGAGGCTGCACTGCAGAGAATTTGGGTGGAACCAGTTGACAATATATATATATATATATATATATACATACATACATACATACATACATACATACATACATACTAGGGGTGGGAATCTTTGGGTGTATCACAATTCGATTCCATTTCGATTCTTGGGGTCATGATTTGATTCAATATCGATTTTCGTTTTCATTAATATACACATCCTTCGTTTATACCTCAATTAATTCATTAATCTGTGGTATATAGGCCCATCACTGTTATAAGCTCCCATATCATCACTTATTTTCATTTGAGTCCAAAACCGTAGAAAAATAGCTTTTGAAATGTTTGTCAGTTCTGACAGAAGCTGCAGTCAGACTGAAACCTGAGCCACAGACTGAGAGGTGAGAGGAGCTCACTGCCTCAGTTTCAGGGATAGATAACAGAGCAACAGTGTCTGATGTTAATAAAACATTTTCATTATGCAGGACTGCAAATTGGTAAACCTTAACACTTATTTATTAACTTTATTTGTGATCAGAAATGACGATGAAATGTGTCGCTTTTGTGCCATGACGTGCGGGTGGAGCGGAGTTTTATGATTATTTCGAGCCGTTGAGTTGTGATCACATGTAAAAAAGTGTCTTTTTCATTAAATGGTCCACTTTTTCACTCAAAGTTCAGATAAATATGATAATATTGTTGAGAGTGAAGCGGCAATCCTGTGATCATTATGGCTCTCCCTAAACAAAAAAACAACACTCGAAAAGTTTGATCCAGCGCCCTCTGACTGTTCTCTGCAAACTTTACTACGGACTTTGAAATGTTTTAAACGCAGAAAACGGTCTTTTAACGTTTTAAAGTGTGTGAGATGCAGGGATCAGCTGACAGAACGCGCTGCATTTTCACATGCAATGTATTTTACAGAGATTGGCAGCGGTAGAGTGAAATCTTGGACACTTTCTTGGTGTCGTATCTATTCTAACTATCCTAACTATCTAAATATTGATCTATGAACCTCTGTTAGGTCTGTCTGAAAACTCACTGCACTCATATGACCTACGCTCAGACTGATCGTCCTCGCCGCGCTGTGCTCTCGTCTGACATGAAACCTGCGCGTACAAACTCCGACCTGGTGTGGGATTTGAGTTTATACCTTCCACCTGCATTCAGATTATTAAAAACTGATCTGTGTGTGGATATGAGTTCCATTATCTCTAGTACTCTTTCCGCTGCACTAGACAAGCGATGCATGGCGTTTAGCTGAGAGATGGAGGCAACGTTGGTTAAAAAAAATAATAAAAAAACGATTTTTGGTATTTTATGAATCGATCAGAATCTTAGGTGAGTAGAATCGAAATTCTTACATGAATTGATTTTTTTTCCCCCACCCCTAATACATACATACATACATGTATTTTTTTCTTTTGATGGTCTAATCTCTGTTTGGCTCTCTTTCCAGAAGTTTCTTATAACCCTAATAAAAACTACACACAAACAGCAGCTGTCAATCATCATTAAACCAAACTTATAACCCGTTTTTAAACGTCTAATAACTAATGAAAAACCAACTCCTCAGAAAAAAGAGGACTTGAGCACAATGCAGCCAAATAACATCTTCATATCACTGCAGGGTAAGGATGTCAGAAACATTTGGGTGAACTAATTTTCTTAAGTTTTACCACCTCTCATCTGGAATGCATGAAGAAACACTATGACTTATACTGCAGCCAGCCACCAGGAGAGGACCTCAGTTCGAGCTGACTGTCATGGCGTCCATTGATTATACAGTCCATGGTCACAGCTGTAAAATCATGCTGATCAGAAATGTTGCTTTATGATATGAAATGTGATAGGCTGCTCTCTCCTGGGGCATTAGGAGACAACACCTATCTGCTTTAAAGTCACTCATTCTGTTATTCTTTAAGATGCTTTGATGCATTTTCTAATTTTGATAAAAAAGAGTAAGCTTTGAAAACTTCGCTTTCCACAGAAGCTGGATTACTTTGGAAGAAAGAATAGGCAGGACTAAAGCACAAGCAGCAAATTCTACAAACTCTACAAATTCAAGAGAGTTATTTGATTAAATAATTTGGCAATGGTAGTCATACACTTGTTGATATGATAGAATATGCCACTATTGTTGAGGACACACCCAAACACACTCACTGCATACATCATGATTCATGTTCACACACAAACAACAGTCAGGTCTGCCAATTCTCCTGCTCACTGACACAGTCCCACTTGAGTGAATCATCTTGGAAGCACGGAGGAGCAAAACTACAAACTGCTGAACCACTGGAAGAAATTTAGAGTCCATAGGAAAAAAGCAGTCTTTCTAGCGGGTTTAACTCTTAAAATCTGTGATTCCTCCAACCTGGAGGAGGACATGTACAAAATCTCTCTTGCTATGTTCCCCTCACTGAGAAACCTCATGTCAGAAAGCTGCAGACACAGCATTGAAACAAGATCAAATATTGCACCATCATTAGAATACAACAGCATAATCATGTATAAGGTCCAACAACACACACTTCTCATGGTATAATATACACAATCAAATGTGTAAGCTGTTGGCAATGCATGTCATGCCAGCAATTCACAGATGCATCAGACTACAATACTTACAAACATTGTTTGCATACATTGGCATACTGTATATACAGAGCATATAAACATGTAAATGTACAATCTTAGCATCACATATAGAAATATACCCTGCAATGCCACCAGTCTTAAAAGAAACTAAAATAATATCTATCAACATTCTGCTTTGATTTGAAGGGAGAAAAGCTGCACTTGAACAACGCTTTGCAGGCTGCAGATCAACTGCTGTTACGTATCTAAAGTCTATTATCTTTAGTGTTAAACACTGAGTTTAAATTGCCAGAAGGTACAAAGTTGAGGTGAGCTGTTCATTCTATGTAATGATATGAGTTTTTGCACTCGCACAAAGCAAGAAGTAAAAAGTGCCTGATATGTATTCCTGAATAATAACTCAACATGAGGTTAAATCTTATCATTTGATTTTCCTTCCGACTCACATTTCCCTGTCCTCTCTTACAGGGTCACTTCAGCATTTTAGACCAGGATCTTTGCACATTTTTAGGGCAGGAGTCCCTAAACTTGTTTCTTTGAGGGCTACAGAACTTTGACTTTCTCTGGTGGGAGGAGGGCCAGTGTCTGCCTGCCTTCACAGACAACAACATGTGCTTGAGTGACTACCAGTATTTTTATGGAGTTGGACTTTATCCCAGGAAATTTTATTATGATATTTAATTTGCTATGCCTAAAGGTGCTAGATTACATTCAGATCATTTGTTTATTATGCCTAAAGGTAAATTAAGTTGGAGCATCATTAGTGCCATGCAATCAGTCTGAAAAGGAACCTTTTCTTTCCATTGAAAAAAAGGCCAATACTGGTTAAATATCATGCTTTAGGGATCAATGTTTCTCTTCCCTTACCTTTTCCCAATTTTTTTTGCTGTTGTTGAAGTTTCTAGCAGGCTTGCTGCTCCTGATAACATGCGCCGTCAGCATGGAATGTTACTTGATGTCATGTTCCAGACTTTTACAGGCCCATGAAAAAAAAGCAATCAAAAACATAAAATTAAATTGTGAGTTTGAAATTGTTCTGAGGACTGGACTAAATGTGGGGAGGGGTTGTATCTGGCCTGGGGGGCCATAGGTTCAAAACTCCTGGTTTCAGGTCTAGATCAGCGTTTCCCAACCTTGGGGTCATGACCCAACATGACCCCTCATGGAATCTCAACTAGGTTCCCTGAACTGTTTATTATTGATTAAGATAAATTAAACAAATAATGATCTTTGTCAGTAGGTACTTTTATTAAACTGAAACACAACACACTGAACAACTGTATTCTACATTTTAGTATTTTGTTAGCATTTTATAACTAAGTATTCCAGTATTTTATTGTTAAGTATTTCAGTATCTTTAGTATTTTAATTTGTGGTATTTTTAGTATTTTGGCATCCAGGAAATTTGTTTCTTTTTTCTATTGTCTTTGATTTAGTTCTTGTCGCCTGTAGACTAACTTTACAGTGCAATACTGAACTTTGTGCTTTTCATTTATCTTTCTAAACAGTTACTTACATTGTTTACTGCTTAATGTGTCTTTAATTGGCCCCTGGAGATAAATCTTTTTTTTTTAAATTTAACTCAGAATGAAGTCTGTATCCTGATCAGGAAAACTAAACTTTTCACTTTGCTCACTCATCCTGACTACTCTGTATCAATAACACTGTATAAATAACACAGACAAAAAGTAATCTAGAAAAAATAAAAGTGTCACTGGAGTCCATGGAAATTTGTGACGTTAAATATGGGTCACAGCCCAAAAAGACTGGGGACCACTGGACTAGATGAACAGGTTCAGAGTGTTTTGGGAATGCTTCACTGGGTTGCTTGGGGTGTGAATGTTAATAAAGAGCTTGTGGTGGGATCTGAGACGAAAACAGGTGAGAACCATTGATCCACTGAAGCAATTCCCAAACTTCCTTAAACTGTTAGTCTTTCAGAAGCCTAAAAATGTGCAAAACTTAAGATCCAGGAGCACAAATACAGTTGCTCCCTGTCTATGTTAAATAAAGCTCTACTGAAATACAGAGTTTGAACAAAACTATCAAATAACCATGTTTTCTAGGACATTCACTTAGTACTGATTTCACATCCACAAAAAACGTGTCCACTTACAGATATCAAATCCACATATTTATACCTCATTGACAGCTCCTGAAAACTCCTTATGATGTATACCAATAAAGCACGGTTCACACTAAATGACTGAAATATGGCACTTGACAAATCTTTGACACGTCATTATCATGCAAACAAAATAAATTAAAGCTCAAACATGAAAAGATGCTTCAGTAGTAACAAATGGCATCGTAATACTAAAGTCATGTAAAACTTGTTCAAGTGTTATTTTGCACACAAAAAAAATCAAGACAACAATCATGCAGTTTAACATACTTAAAGTTTAGCAAGCATAACATGCGACAGTGTCCACACCTTCAAGATGACACCTGAACAGGTGGTGTGACTGCAGCTCTGCAGTGTGTGGCCAACTCCACCTTTAACACAGGACCACCTGAAACCTCAGCCCACTCTCACAGAAGTTCTGGGTTTGCTACTAGTTTGTTACACAACTCAGACAAGAAGTCAACAGTGTATTTTGTTGCATACCTGATTGTGTGCTATGAATGGTTTTTCACTTATTAATGGCTTTTTTTATTTGAGGATCCATGACTTCCTGTCTCCCTTCCATTAGCTTTACTCCAAGTCATTTTGGCACCAAAGAAAGAAACAAACATCAGCAGAGAGTCAATCCAGCTCTTCTTGAATTTCCATCCTCTTCTCTGTCTCTGCAGTGCTCCTGAACCTGCATCCAGGTCAGAGATCAACCATGGAGGCTTTGGCCAGATCCTTAGTTCCCTGGAGAATTCTCTTCATATGACCCACTTTCGATATCCCCAGATCCTGGGGAGGAAGAAGAAGACCAACAGGCTGAAGAATTGTGAAGACATAAATCTAGTTATCGCTCAATCTTTCAAACCACATCTCCCTTGATTTTATCCATCCTGATAAAAGAGAAAAGCAACACAGCTTATTAGACACATGAATGACCCGTCAGCCGGGACATGATGAAATGAAGAGCACAGGTATAAAAACAGTTATACAGTCATGTGTGTGTGTGTGTGTATTGTGCTCTAAGGGCTGATGGTGAAGTTAGTGTTCTGTCACTGTGCACTCATATGTAAAACTATTCTTTGGCTTACCAAAACAACACATAAAAACTCAACTGATGGTGCATTTTGTGCAATCCAAACTAAACAGGCAGATTTCTAATCTCAGGATATTCATAAATTGTAGAAATCCCTGATTCTGTCAGAAAACTGCTTATAAACTCTTTGTTCTAAAAATAGCACAAGATTTCCATGGGGTATTCACCTGAATTGCTGAAATTACGACATCATCACATAAAGATATCCTGGCTGAGTGAAAGACTCAGAGTCCATTTACACAACAACGATTTTTGGGTGGAACAGAAAAGTTGTGTTGCGTTTTGGCCTCCTGTTTACACAGAAACAATGTTTTCACTGACCGAAAACGCATTCCAGAGTGGAAAGTTTAAAAAAGGCTGTTTTCACTGTCTCCGTGTAAACACTACGCTGAGAAAAACCTGGACATGCTTACGTCATGTTCAATTCTGCACATGTGCAATAAGCCTCCACTGTGCCAGGCACCAACCGAACAACAACAACAATAACAGTGACCTACAGTTTTGTTTCTGCTGCTGCTGAATCTACTGACTGCCTTCTACCAAAATGCATCTATTGCACTATTTCTGCAATTTGAGAAATTTTTTTAATATAAACTCCAGATGACCGGCTCACCTCTTCTTCAGCTTCTATACTGGTGTCATGTACATGGCTCCTACAGTTATATTGCCATCTACAGGCCTGACATGCCAGTGATGATTGCCCTAAGACTACAACAGAAGCTCAGCTTCCCCTAAAATGTAAATTAAAAAAAAAGAAAAAAAAAAGTGCTGAAATATGTGCCGCTGTGTGTACATTTCATTGACTAGAGATGTGCTAGAACAAGTTCATCTTTTGTTCAGAATCAGCTTCTTATCGCAGGAAACTGACATGAGCTCTCTGTCATTCATTTCCACAGCTTCACATTATTTTACACACACAGACGCTCAGCTTCTCTGGGCGTCAATGTGGAAGCATAGAGTGGGTTGTTCCACTGCATGAAAACTGGACGGTCATTGGATAAATGCCGAGCTTTGTCCCGCCCATTGGAAGCTCAGCTTCTCTGGGGTCTATGGAGCAGTGGACGGGCCTGGGCGCTCAGCTTCTGCATGATGATTGAATGAACTGTCTGAGGCTGAATCCCTTTTTTGATTGACAGCACAACAAGCGAATCATTGACCTTAAGTTTTTACATCCACCATTTTCAGTCTCTCATTTCGTTGTTCTGAACTGATTCGGAGACTTTACCGATCCCCAGTGACTTTGTCTTTGTTAAGGACGACTAGAAAGGGAAAAGAGAGGAACTTACATACAAATAAACAAACACAATCATGATGTCTTAAATCTTCTCTCTTACCTTATTCAATTTGTTTTAACTTTGTTGGGTTTCATTTTTCTAATGTTTTTCTTCCCCCTTTTGGTGGTGGATTTAGCCTTTTATATAATTTTTAACATAGTTTTTTTTTTCCTCTACTCTTCCTCACATATGTCTTTTTTGCCTCTCTTTTGTTTCTTTCCAATGTTCATTTTAATTTATAGGAAGCACTTTGTAACATTGTTCTGAAAAGTGCTCTATAGTGAAGTTATCTTTAATATTATGTAGGCCAGGGAAAAAAATAAGCTTCCCCTCCTTGAAAGACCAGCAGCCGCGATTGTGACGTGCGTACTTCAGTGTTTTCAGACCCTCAGCGTTTCCTTGTAGGTGCAGATTTTTTTTATTGCATTTTTCTTTGTTACAGGGTGAAACGCTGTGAAACGTTGTCGTGTAAACGGGGCCTCAAACACCAAGGTCTGCCCATAGCTTAGCCCCGACGGGCTTCTAGCCTCCTGGCCAATCAGAGGAAAGGGGGTTTGTGGAGTGGGGGTCCTTAAAGAGACGGCAGCTAAAAGTGTTTAAAACAGAAGCTGAAATGAGGGCTTTCAAAAATAGTGGGTTTTTTTAAACTGCAAATTTTATTTTCTAGTGTCTTAGACCAGGGCTATGAAACAGAATTATTTCCAATCCATTCATGCCAAACAGAAAAAAAGTATTTCAATGTTTTTTGGTTTTGGGTTCCATCCCAAAATTTATGTTCTCTAATTGTTAGAACCAAAAACTTTTACTCCTGAACCAATTACTATGGTTTCATGTCAGCCACAGGACTTAAAATTGGTAGATGTTACATAAAGACTTTCTAATTGGTTGTTATTTTTCTCATCAAACACTTCAATTCACCAAGCCTTTGCGTTATCAGGGGTTGACATTAAGGTCAATTTGCCTCCAACCCTGAGGACACATCTCCTGATTAATTTACAGACCAGAAGAGAGAACAAATTCATACTTATAAACTACCTGTTCTGTACTCAACTTACTTCCCTGCATATATCAGCATTGATCAGCAGATTTGGCAAAAGACTTAAATATTATCTGCATCATATTCCAACCAACTCCTGCAGCCTCTGTGTCTGTGACCTCTGCCTCTTGTTTACATTTATAGCAACCTTGCCTGACTTTTGATCAGAGGTTTTAAAAATATTCGACACATAAAACGAGTGAGAAATAACTCTGGTAGTGTTCCAGTCTTGCTTTAGAACATTAAAATTCCAATAGTTTCTGATTTTGTATTTGTTCCGAGCAAAATGGCAAAAAAAAATCTGGTTTTGTTTTCATTGCACAAACTGGTTCAAAGCCCTGATTTAGACATATTTTATATTTTAAGAAACTGAAGAAGCTGATTTTTCTACCCCTCCCTGGAAGATATGTCCACTCTCTACCAGCTGTCAAGACATCATTCTGGCTTTTTAATATCATGAAAAACAACAATTCTGTGGACTTGCTCTACAAAAGAAATAAAGAAAGAAAGAAATCTAAGAAAGATTTTGTGTCATCTTTAGTGAAAAATGTCTTTTTTGACTTAATGTGAGCCACAGTCAGAGGTGGAAAGTGTACTGAAATTTTTTACTCAATTACAAGTACTGTTACATTGCTTAAATTGTACTAAATTACAAGCATAAGTACTGGTGTTAAAAAATACATAAGTAAAAGTACAAAGTACTGTTCTAATCTAATACTCAGAGTATTAATTACTTGTTAAAACAGGGGTTTATTATTGCTCCATGAAAGCAGGCATTCACACTGATTTCGCTGTAAGAAATATCAAAGTTTAAAGCATGTTTCCTTAATAAACAAAAAAAAGTGTGAAAAACTCTACCTCGGTTATTTGGTTTTTAAACAAATGCAGATATAAAGAAGAAATGAAGATTTTATCATGACTGACAACAATGGTGTTTCACTTTCATAGAAATGTTTGAACTGTGCTGTGCAGGTATGATTATAGTGTGATGAACTCTTAGACATTCTTGCATTTCTGTCACCTCACTTTCTGAACCTTTCTGAACCGCCAATGGGGCGCCATAGCGATGAGATGAGACAGCCCTATTGGCTGAAAATATGCAGATGGAAGGTTAGGATGTACAAATTGAGGGTTAGAGGGATGAGAGATGTTGTCTCCTCCTTCCACCATGATTCAATTTCAGATCTCAATAAAGTTCAAACTGAAAGTTTTGTCTACACAGACGCCTGGAAATCAAGCTGGGAACACATGGTTTTTGACATGACTACAGTTATTGTTACAGTCAGCATTTTTACCAGGGTTTCACTGGTAACCGTTACATCCCGAGGCGTGACTACTCAGTAGCGGTATGGGATTTTTAAAGTAGTGAAGTACATGGGGTGAACTGTACTCAAGTATGAGTAAAATTACACACTTGGAAAAAAAACTCTCAAAAGTACAAGTAGCCAAAAAATCTACTCAATTACAGTAATGTGAGAATTTGTAATTCGTTACTTCGACCCCTGGCCACAGTTACTAAACCAGTCCAGAAAAATTTCCTACCAAGTCATTTCAGGACAAAATGACTTCTCATCATCTGAAAAAACTTTCATGTATTTAGACATTTCTAGGTTCAAGAATCTTGATGAGCAAATTTAACCTACACTATTGGCATTTTTTTACTTGTTACAAGCAATTCAGAAATCATTTTTGTTTTGAACAAATTGAAATAAGAAAACGTCTATCAATTTGTCAGTTGAGTGTCACGACTATCAAGATTTCATTTTTTGCAGTGTGTCAGGCTAATGTTTCTCATATTTAGTCTAATAAACCATTTTGACAAGACACAAAGACTTGTTTCTGATTCCAGTTTTTCTAGTGTTTGGTGTTGTGTTTTTGCAATTTTAGAGCCATGCTTCATGAACTGCCCTTATTTGTCATTCCCTTTGGATTTTAGGCTTTCATCTTTATATCACCAATAAACTCCAATAAAATGCCCTGCTTTGTCCCTGAGGGGAAAGCTGTATGAAGACACATGACATCATTCACTTTATCTAATTAAAAAGAAGTGGAGTTGTTCTAATTTCCAAGACACCCTGCCTGACTGTGCCCCCACCCTGGCCCTGTAGGCATCCCCTCTGCAGCAGGTTGACAGTGTTAGTGGGTTACAGCAGCAATCAGACAGAAGAAGCCAAGCAGAGCAATGCAGCAGCAGGACAGGGTTAAAGAGCACCGGGGGTACAGTGGATCAGGGGGGGACAGAGAGAAAGAGTTGATTTTGAGGGATTACACAGACTCACCGAGGGACTCAGGTGTGTGTGTGTGAATGTGTGTGTGTGTGTGTGTACCTTCAGGTCTCTCCTCTCCAGATGCAGCAGCTCCGAGCCACGGATGTCGTGTCTGATGAAGGTGTCTCTGTACTCCCCGAGACTCAGCTGTTCCAGCCAGACGCCCACCTCCTCTGTGCCCCATCTCTCCACTACACACACACATGTGCACACACGCGCACACACACACACACACACGAACACACGCACGCACACGTGCAAACACACACACACACACACACACACACGGACACATGGAGCAGAGCAGAGAGATGCTCAGGGTGCCTCACAGGTACACCAGAAACTTTCACACCTCACTCAACGTCTTCCATCATCCGTGTACACACCAATGAGCGTATGTTGTGTTGAATCACCAAAGGGGAGATGGAGAAATAATGGAGGAAAGGAAAAAGGAAAGAGTACATGGCAGCAGATGGCAGATGAGGAGGAGGACGAGTTTGATGAGGGTCAAAGGTCAGTAAAAACAAGGCAGCGGCCATCGGCATTCAAGAGTCATGCATTTCATCCAAAGATGTCAAAACACACATATAAAAGGAGGTGAAGAGGCAGATGTCTGCACCATCTGAAGAAGAACAGGGCTTTAACCTGATCTAAACCCATCTACAGTATCAAAATGAGCCCAGTTCCAGAGATTCTGCTTTTTGCTGCTTTCCTTCAGCCTCATCATTTTCCCTACTTTGAGCCTTTTAGCGTCATGTAGTCTGCTGCATAAGAACATGATGGGTGGGAGGGATATGAGGTGATGGGTGAGGTCAAACTGGGGGATGTGATGCCTCAAATGCATCCATTCGTAGTGTTTGTGACAAACATGACCACTCAGTTAATGAACAAACATTATCATGATGATGAGAGGAAACCACAACGTAGTCAGGTTCACTATGTCATTTCACAAGATTTTAGCAGAGAGTATTGAAACTTAATGTTTTTGGAAACTCTGTGATGTGAGCAATCAGAAAAACAATGTTTCCATTTAATCTGGTACCTATACAGGGCTGCCATCTTGCATTTTACTAAATGGCTGCCATAAAGGAGGTTTTTGCCGATATCGCAGCTTCTAAAAAACATGAAAGAATAATTTTAAAGCTATACCACCATGGGCCAAGGAATCTAATGGTATCAACATAAACAAGCTAAGTGCAAAATACCACAACTGACACCAGACTGTCAAGTAAGTGAAGTTGTCCATCAAGAAAGAATGTGAAAGAATTCCAGCTCCAAAGCTTCAACAATTGTTGCCCTTTTCCACTGACCCCTCTACTCTACTCGACTCTACTCGCCTCTACCCGGTTTGTGTTGCATTTCCACAGGCGCGGTACTACGCGGCAGACGTCAGTTTTTAGTACCTACTCTACCCTGGTTCTAAGAGAGTAAAGCCGATACTAAAAGGTGACGTGGACGGACTGCCGGTCACTTATTGGTCAGAGAATGTCGTCTCCGCAGCTTCTGACTCTGAACAAATCACTTACAAGAGGCAAAGGAATAAGTCAGCAACGGGTTTTTAATGACATTTAAACCTGACGGCACATAACCAGACTGAATGAAGACAAAATACCACCTTAAAATGCTCCTTCATGATTCCTAAATAAGTTAAAAGTCCTTTTAAACAAAAAATAAGTTAACAGCAAAGATAGTTTGGTTCAAAGAGTCTTTTAAATTAAATCAAAGTTTGTCTGTGCAGGAGTGATCTGTCTGCCACGAGAGTCTTTAAGCACCAATCAGTCCATTAATCCACAGGGAACCAAAAAGGAAAACCAGTTCATAGAAGAATGATTGATCAACAAAAAATCTCTGCTATACCAGGCCCAAAAATCAAAAATTAAAGTGACCTCACTGGATCCAGGGAAGAGTTGATGTCAGGAAGCAGCTCCTTCGTTTTTCTCCGCGTGCAGCAGCACAAGGCTGTTGTTTACCTCCGTTGTCATGACGACCGAGCCGCTGTATTACTTTGATGAAATCTTTTGAAAGCTTTGTTTTTTTTGAGAGACCACGGTGGCACATATGTTAGTACACAATTATGTTTGTGTGGCGTTATAGATGACATGCATGCACTTCTGCGCAGCACTTTAGCGTAGTTGTGTTATAAGATCCACGCCCACCGTGAGTCTGTAGTCGGGCTAGAGGAAAAGATAGCCAAACTGAGTAGAGCTGAGTAGAGTAGAGCCGAGCCTAGTAGGGCTAGAATTTTATAGTGGAAAAGCACCATTAGTGTCCTCAGTTCACAAACACTGAACCAGTGTTGTTAAAGGAAAGGTGAGGTAACACAGTGGGAAACATGACCCTGTCCCAGCTTTTTAGGAACATGTTGTAGTGTTTGAATTCACAATGAGTGATGATTTGCTGAAAAAATGCAAAAAAAGTTTTTCATTGAACAATAAATATTTTGTATTCAATTGAATACAAGTTAAGCAGGATTTACAAATCATTGTATTCTGTTTCAATTAACCTTTTAAACAATGTCCCAACTTAATTGGAATTGTGTTGCACACATAGACTGTAAATAGAATGGGTAGCTTGGCTCCACCTTTTGCCATTGTACGGTTTTGAAGCCAAAAGTACCCCATCACAAGAGCCACCATCCGCCAACATTGTGCAGCCAGAGTCCACACTGTAGAGAATTAGAGTGAAACATTGTAAGAAAAAAAAAAAGAAAACTGTATCCTATTTTTTCCTCCCAAACTACACAGGAACAACAGCTGTCAATAATAAAACATACCTGATAATCCAGTTTTCAACATCTAATAACTAATGAAAAACTCAACTCCCTAGAAAAACACAGTACAGTCAAACAACATCAACATATCACCCCAGTGCAACCCTGTAGTTGGTGCTCAGTATGACCTCATGACCAATTTTCTTTTAAAATTAGTATGTATCGGCAAGAAATGCTGTTACACGTATCAATGCATCTGCAAATTGGAGCATTTGATTTCTTTATGCTGAAATGAGAGTTTACCTGAAAAAAATTAAGGCTCTATTTTATTTAGAAGCTGGGATATTGATGAAAACATTTTTCACGGCAGCAGTTTTGTCAAAACCCAAGATGGCAGCTTTAGAGGACTTGGTGTAAATGGACAAGTTTTTTTTCTCACTGCTCATACAATACAGTTTCTAAAAATGCATAGTTTTCAATCTCTCCACAAAAATCCTTTCAAAATTAAAATCCAAACATAGTGGACCTCACTAACAGCTACAAACAGCATCTTCATCTGTGAGGAAACTGTAAGAATTTGAGCCTGAAAAACAAATGCCAATTTGACTCAGTGCACTGTAAGAAATCCAAAACTAAAGCTACAAGTGGCTGGAGACCCTAAATCTGTACAGAAATCTGTAAAGGTTAAGACTCAAAGATCCAATGTGAAGCCGTACGTTGCCTGACCGAGCGGTTTCCTCACAGCAGAGGTAAAAGCGGGCTCATACCTGACTGAGGGCTGGTCTTCTTGGCCGCCTTCTCCTTCTTGAACTTGGGAACTATGCGAAACATGCTGCTGCGACTGTTCCTCTTGCCGTAACCCAGAGAGTGATCCTGGTACATAAGCACAGTCAACCTATAGCCTTTCATTTAGCTACTCAGCTCTCCCGTTACCTGGAGCCATGTTATGATAAACACTCACATAGCATAGAAGTGCAGTGTGTGGGTGACTTAACCTGTTTTATGTTTATTGTTGTCAGTGTCTGCTGTGGGGTCTCACCTCCTCATCGTTGGGCTGCAGGATGTGGTAGAGCCACGGGATCTCTCCCAGTTTGGCCAGTTCCAGCTCCACACTCTGCAAGGCACAGGACAGCTGCTCCTCCTCAGGGGGGTCCAGCTGCTGTAAGACGGTAAACACAAGTCAACATCAAAACTACAAGCAGCTACAAGTGCTTCACACAAACACAAGGCTCATTCATGCCTCACAGGACTTACCAAAGAGACTCGGCCGATCAGCAAAGACTCGGTCTCGTTGTAAAGAGCCTTCACGGTGCTCGCCACTTCTATGGCAGTGTTTCTGGTCAGATTCTGGGAATTGGATACAAGAGTTTTTAGCCCTCTCTCATCTCTTGTGGTTATTCTTTCCCTGTATTGAAATTACAATTTATTGTGTGAGTACTTTTAGGTTCCCCATCCTATGTGTTGTTGATAATTGGGATATTAACCTCCTAAGACCCAGTTTGGGACATTGCATTTCTGCCTCTCAGACCCATGATACTCCATTTTGTAAAACTTAGTCCATTTAAGGACACTGCCCACTTCATCTTTTTGTGATATTTCACCCATTTTTGAAGGGGAAAACGTATTTACCAGTAATAGCTTGCCTTAATGGCTAAAAACGTATGATGAACTCAAAACACCAATCACCAAACTTCCTGTACAACGACTAGGGCTGTTTTCGAATTCGCCTACTACATATTATATTCTAATCCAGCATGTAGTTGTCACTGCATACTGCAGACTGTGTTTGAATGTATTTTGTGATATGACAGTTCTGTTTGGTCTGTTTTGTAGTTTGCTACACTGGTTTCCAGTTTGAAGAATGTGAGAGTGAAGCTGATGGGTTTTTTTTTCTTATCTTTATTATCATTTATTATTATTCAGTTATATTAGGGCAACTTAATAAATATGGAATTAATAAATACTCCAGAAAGAAACCTCTAAATTTTGGAGGAAAAGTTAAAATTTTCGTTTTTGAAAAGTCGAAAATTTACGCTACAGAACAGAATTAAAAGACAGACGTCCTCCGCAGTTATTACAAATGATTATAGGTCCAAGAGCTATAAACTGCATTAGTTTAACCAGGAGACCTCTGATATTTTGTGATAACTGCAGAGGACCTCTGTGTTTAAATGTGGATGTGGATGTCGCAGCAAAATGTTTCATATTTGATTTTTAATATTATACCATATGTTATTCATTGAAAATAATCTGGAGTGGATTGACTTTTTATTTAAAAGCTGCCTCTGATAATGCAGGTATGATTTCAAATATGTTTGTAGGAAAATGTACACAATGCAAGTTCCCCACTTAAAAGATGTTTCTGGGTTTACACTTGAATTGTTCCACTGCTTCGCCAAAACTTTCTCTGGTGTCCGTCAGCCAGGCACTTTGCATTGTGGGAAACCGTTTGCCAGGTAGACTTGTCCGATGCATACTGGGAAATTTCCCTGGACCAGTAGGTCATCCGGGTAGTTCTGGCATACTGCATTTTGGGCAAATTAGTACGTTGTAAAGCCCAGGTCCTGGTGCAGGCCGTCTCAGGAGCAGGGAGGAATATATTTGGAACTAAGCGTAAGTCCAGTCAGGAAGACTGTCTATGGGCTCACACTCTCTTTCTGCTCATTCATTCACTCCCGCGCTTTCTCAACTGCTGACCAGGGGGCTTGTAAGCTCTTCTCTCTATCCAATCGCATCTTCACAGCTGCCACGCATAAACAAATCAACTCATAGCTGTCAAATTTTAAATCTGCCTTCTCTGCTGTCAGTTGTCTTGCGAGCTCGCACAAGGAACGGCGACCCTCCTCCTCCCCATGCTCAACCAATCTCCATCAGTCTGGTACTCAGCTTCAGCTCTTCAATCATCTCTGGAACCAACAATCCAATCTTCATCAGGATCCAGCTCTTCAATCCTCATCAGGAACCAGTTCTCCAAAGACTCTTTACCACCACCAGTGTCTTGTCTCCATCCAGGGATTTTCATAATTCATCACATCATTGTTTCCCCTACACATTCATTTTCTATGTTCGATGGGGTCTAACCGGCAAACTATAATTGTGCTTCTGTAACATTAAATCTCTTCATAATCTTTCTGTGGTCTAAGTCTCTCCTGATCTAAATATTTTTATTGCCACATGCCAGTTTTGCCATTTTTCACCTCTTTTATTGTTTCTGTTGTAAAGGTAGTTTTCAACAGTTTGTTTCTTTGGTTGAGCAGGGTTGGGTGACTGTGTTAGAGCAAAATACATCTATTGCAAAAAAAAAACCTATTTGATATTCTGATACATTTCAGGTTAAATAAATATTGCACTGTCTGCAATAGAAATGTTGCAGCATATTGCAACTTAATTCAATTTGCAATAAATTGCCCAGCCCAACTCTCTCAAATATCTTCCTAAATGTAGAAAAAACATAACAGTACCAGCATAGTCTCTACAAAATTCATGGAAGCTTGTTCCCATTTTGAGCCAATGAGTTTCTTCCATGTATCTAAAATGGGGACTTTAAATACCACATTTCAGGAGATTTTCCAATGTTAAGTCAGGATGTCAAAGGTCAGAGTCAGACACACCAGTATAAATGTTCATATTTCTTAGAAAACACTGACTTCTATTTTACACAAATGTCAGTTACAGTCTGTGCTAAAATGTTTGTTTGTACTAACCACTTCACCACAAACGGCTTTATCAAGGGTCACAGCATTACTTCAGCTCTGACCCTTGCTTACAAGAGTCTTTCGTGCTCAAGAAACCATTTAGTGACCTCTTGAGGTGATTTTTGAAAAGTGGGGCAGGATGAGAAAAAAACACTTTTCTTCAACCCTTAAATGCAGCCCAATAAACCATCGTAACTTCCAGATGCTAAACCTAGAATAAAAACTCTTAAATGTTTTGAGTTCAGCATCAAAATCTTACCTCTGGGAACTTGGGGTGTGTTTTGTTGATAGCATGAGATGCAGCATTAACAGCATGAGCCAGCTCCTGCTCCAACAGCCCATACGTCTTTGCAGCCTCACAGATCCTGACATCAGACCAAACAAAAGTGTGTGACATAAAAAAAGAACAGTTCCTGGGTTTGTCACACAGACCTAATGGTGCATGGTTACCTTGTGATGAGCTCCTCTGCAGCTCGGGCACACATCTGCACCAGGGAAGCTTCCTCCTCGGTGGCGAGGTCCACAGACTGCTGTGGGTAGAGGTGAGGCCGCAGAGGAGATTTATCATACTTCAGCTTGTCCTCCCATGACTTCAGTGTGTTCTCAAACGCCTGCAGGGACAACCAGGAACCAAAGATTAATATCATTAAGATTAAGTGAAAAAAAACTAAAAAGTTAATAAAACATCACAAAGCTTCAAGAGCATCTCTTCTCTCCATCTCTCCTCCTCACCCGGTCTCTGGTGAGCATCTGAGCCCTGTTCTTGTGCTGGATCTTGATGACTCCAGGTGGCTGGATCCAGGCCTCTCCATCCACCTGGATAGGAACTCCTTCATCACCGAGGATGGTGATCTTTACAGTCCGACACTGGTAATCAAGAGGAGGAGGGACTAAATAAGTGTGTCTCTTAACATCAGCATTTCCTTTTTCTTCACGTGGGTTCCTTTGCGTGTTCTGACCTGTGCGATACGGTGATGCTGCAGCTTGATGACTCTGGAAACAGCCATCTGCATGCTCCCAAACACCGCCACCACTTCCAGGATCTTATCATCAAAGGACGGCGCACAGAAGATCTGCAGCACATAAATACGTTTAGCAGGTATGTGAGCATGTTGCTTCCTTATCTGTGTCCTTCTAAACAAATCCTGTTAGCATCCCTGGGGTATTTGTGGAAAGAAAACAGTCCAAAGGGACTTGGATTGGGAACTCGAGGATTGCTGGTTCAAGTCCCTGCATGGAACAAAACTGAGCCGATAGCCGATAGTTGACATAACTATCAAACCCCCAACTGCACAGTGTTGTGGACTTGCTTGAACATGCTTTGGCAATATACAGCAACCCCATCACGAGTTGGCAGTGGTTGCATGGATGTTTAATTTGCACTGCGGTGAAACTTACTTACTCAAAGTACAACTGTTACTCAACTGTTTAGCAAAGCTACAGCTTTAAAGTTGTTCTCCAGAATGCCTTTGTGATTCGCAACCTAAGTTATTTTCACTAAGAGTAAGAAGGGAACGCAGAACATTGTGAACATTGTGATGTCTCGCGTGTGGTTAAGGCTGTCTACACTCCAGTGCAGACCCGCTCTACGTTACAAGGTGTGAACTGGCTGTCTACGCTACACCACTGCATGGAACTGCTGTCCAAGATATCAGTAAAATAAAGATATTCTTCTGCAAAATTCCTAAAGGCTACTCCTGTAAATATAATCTTACTTGATAATTACCACTTAATTCGATTTACGATATTTTACTTTTGTAACGGCCTAGGCCATATTGAGTGCTGTTGTTTTTTGTGTTTTGTGTATTGTAGTGATTTTTTTCTTGTGCTGTAAAGGCCTTGTGGTGGAAGTGAGCCGGTCTTCAATTGGGTATGGAGGATTGGCTGAGACAGCTGGACAGCTGATTGGTCCACGGGGTCTCGATTGTCGGCCATTGGCTGGCGGCATTGAACAAAGAGTGCAGCTGACAGACGCTGACAACAGCGGATTATATAGAAGAGCAGCCACTCCTTTGGCCTTAGTCTTTATTTATTTTTTTTTATTAAGAGTTAAGCGTAGAGTTTGCCATTTGTTCATTCACCATTTGAGTCTTTGTATTTAAATAAATATTTTTTACTATGAGATGTCAGTTTTATTGTTGGTTTGAAGCCGAGAGAGTGGTTGTTGCAGGTAGCCTTTTGTTTCTTTGTATTGCCCCCCTGCTCCTCTAGGCAGGTGGGTAACAACTTTAATATTGCAGGTTTTGCTTGACAACCAAAGCTGCCAGTCACGTGCTGATTTTTTCTGGTGTACTTTTTTTCTTTTTTCCTCAGTGTACTGTAAATTAAAAGTCACAAGTAAATGTAACGTAACTTATAGAGAAGCATAGACTAAATATTTTAGGTTGCCTGAACTCAACTACAAGTAGACCACAATAAAAAAAACAGTTAGTCCAACACACACAAAAAAGTGTTTTACTTCACTAAGTAAGTCACACTTACAAAGGTTTTTTTAAGGCAGTGCATTTTCATGTGGTTTTTCTCTCTTTTTTTAAGTAAAGTCAACTAATTGGACTTTACAGTGCATCATTTTCAAAAATTCCCCTCAATGAAGACATTTTGCCATGTGAGCGCTGATGCTCAGATTTACTGTGATATCGATTTCTGTGAGCAAACTGTCCGTGAGAAGGTCAAAGAGATGAGGAGTCAGCATCTGCTCCAGTCAACAAAAAATCTCCTGGCTGCAAACATTTCAAGGAGATCACATTATATGATGGATGGGTTGTCATATAAAGTGCTGGCCACCAGAGGACAGTGAAAACACCCCCTTTAAAAAGTTCTGTGACTCCTATGCCCTCAACAGCCCATGTGACAGACACATCTCTCCCTATCACTCCCCCTGCACCTCCAGGTCACCAAGGTCATGTTAGACCAGGACTGAGACAGCCCTGAGTTTATCACAGGATGACACTAAAACACTAGACAAAGACTTTGGTTTCTTACAGGGAAAAAGCTCTTCTAACTTCAGAGGGTGATCTGACTCATCTGTTCAAAGCTCATTTAGAGAGAAATAACCCAAATGTACTCACATCATCCTCTTTGGTGCCGCCCCAGAAGTTGGTCCCGCCTGCATAGCTTGGAATGTTTAACACAGCAATCCCCTGAAGACTGGGCAGGGGGATGTACTGACCATCACACTGGGAAGGAAGGCAAATAAAAACCATTTAGACTGGAAGGTGTTTGTATGGTCTTTGAAAATAGATTTTCTCTCGCCTCTGTCACCTCCAGCTGGACCTTCTGCTCCAGGTTCTTGTAGGTCCTCTGAAGAAGCTCTTTGGTGCCCAGGACCCCGTACCACATCATGTTCTTGGTACGACTCCTTAAAATGAGGAATCAGGTTTATGTAACCAACAATGCACCTATGAGACATTTAGTTACAGTACAACCCCAACCCCCAGTTGGGACATTGTGTAAAATGGAAACAGATACAGAAAACATGCAAATCCTGTCAAACCTGTATTCAATTGAATACACTTCAAAGACAAACTATTAATTGTTTAAACTGTTGATGTTGATGATGTTGATGATGAAGTCCATTAATTCCTGCAGTTGTACATAGAGAGAAACATTGCTCTTCTTGAACTGTTGAAATATTTGCTCACACAGTTGTTGACAAAGTGGTGAACCTGGCTCCATCTTTGCTTGTGAAGGACTGAGCCTTTTGGGGATGCTCCTTTTATACCCAATCATGACACTCACCTGTTTAAATCAACCTGTTCACCTGTGGAATGATCCAAACAGCTGTTTTTTCAGCATCAGCAACTTTACCAGACTTTTGTTGCCCCTGTCCCAGTTTTTTAGGAATGTGTTGTAGGCATCAAATTCAAAGTGAATGAGTATTTGCAAAAAACAATAACATCTATCAATTCGAACATTAAATATCTTGTCTGTCTAGTTTATCTTCTGTAGTTGAATAACGGTTAAACAGGGTTTGGGAATCATTGTATTCTACTTTTATTTGCATTTTACACAACATACCAGGTTTATCAGATCTTGGTTTGTAAATTATGATTGTTTCTGAGGATATTTGCTCTATGGAAGTGGAAAAATGTCTCACCTGCATTTTTCAGGATGCTCCTCTCGTTTGTTGTTGAACTCCAGAGAGATTTTTGCATCCAAGCCGATGCCAAAGTAGTTGTTCATAACACACCTCTCCATGTAGCCCTCTCTGGAGAGGAAGAGATAGTTCAGATAAATTTTTTGCATGCGTCCAACATCCTTTAAAAGAGTAGCAAACAGCATGACAGCATCAACCTAAAGGAAACATGCTCTTACAGCGAGTCTAGGTCAGGGTCGATGAAAGGTGTGGCACCAAACGGGTCGATGTTTGCCAGGAGCATCTTGCTGATGATGGAGCTGCCGGCAATGGAGGCAGCCAGACCTGCACGTAAGCCTGAAGATACACACACACACATACACACACACACACACACACACACACACACACACACACACACACACACACACACACACACACACACACACACACACACACACACACACACAAAGACATCTGTCACGTGAGGTTAAAGTGCCAGAGCTGACCTGTTCCCAGGTGTTTGTGAATGTGTGTGTGTGTGTGTGTGTGTGTGTGTGTGTGTGTGTGTGTGTGTGTGTTTACCAGGGCAGATAATGCGTGTGTTTAGCACAGGCAGGTTCTCCTTGCTGGTGGTGAAGGGGGTGATGGTGAAGGAGCCACAGGACTGGGTGCTGCGACTCACCCTCCTCTCTGTTGGCGAACAGGGACTCTTAGCAGCTGCAAACACAGAGAGAGAAATCACTTCACTGTCAGTTCATACCTTTATTTTACTTTCATCTGAGGGCAAATAGTATGGAGTGCACAATGAGGTACATTAAACATGACACTCCCCCCCTTCATCAACCAGCCACTGACAGCCTGCTGCAGAAAGCAGGACAGCATTTTTCAGGTGAACATTTACACAGAGTGGATGACACGTCCATGCAGGATGCTGGAGAGAATTTATGAGGCATAACTGTGTTGTTGGAGCACACAGGCTGAGCAGATGCTTCGTGACTCTCAGAGTTTGTCCTCTTCCTTTATTTCACCTTTTTTTGTAGGCTTGAATAATCTTTTTCCAGTGATGTGAATCAATGGAAAGTAATGTTTAGAGACACGCACTTAGAGCAGATGATCTGTGAAAGAGAAAAAGGGTGATTTCTGCAGGAAGCAAAGCAAACTTGAGGCAGCACTCAACTGAGACATTAAACTACATATATTTTAAGCTTTACGGCAGCTGATGAAGTCATACAGCGAAGGAAGGAGGTTGTGAAATAAGAAATAAAAAGGGCGATCAGAAGATCCAAACTTGCAGCTGAAAAACAAACGGAGAGCCTGTTGTGACTGAAGACAAAGCTGAACAAAGCTGATCTGGAAGCTGCTGCTTTTACCCTGACAATCTTAAAAAAAAGCACCTTATGTGATGTTAACTATAAACAAACTGTCAGATTGTCCAAATCCTGCTTTGCTCTGCTCACATTCACTGCTCGCTCTCTCTCTCGCTCTCTCTTTCTCAGTCACTCGACCACTCACTCTGCACATCACTCTGCCTTACCCTGATAACAGCAGGTGAGCTGACAGAGCACTGAGAAGGCCACTTTAAAACCTTCACTTTACTCTGCTGTAGTCAATGGCAGGTCCACTGGTCCTTGTGTTTTGGATCATTGTCATGTGTGAACGTCCAAGTACGTCTCATGTGCAGCTTCTGGGCTGATGAGTGTAAATTTCCCTCCAGTATTTTCTGATAACATGCTGCATTCATCCTTCATTCATCAGTTTGGACCAAGTTTCCTGAGCCTTTGTAGCTCACACATCCCCAAAACATCAGTGATCCACCTCCGTGTTTCACAGTTGGAATGGTGGACCTTTCATCATAGGCCTTGTTGACTCCTCTCCAAATGGAACAATGTTTATGGTTGAGGACNTTCTGCTGTAGCCAATGGCAGGTCCACTTGTCCTTGTGTTTTGGATCATTGTCATGTGTGAACGTCCAAGTACGTCTCATGTGCAGCTTCTGGGCTGATGAGTGTAAATTTCCCTCCAGTATTTTCTGATAACATGCTGCATTCATCCTTCATTCATCAGTTTGGACCAAGTTTCCTGAGCCTTTGTAGCTCACACATCCCCAAAACATCAGTGATCCACCTCCGTGTTTCACAGTTGGAATGGTGGACCTTTCATCATAGGCCTTGTTGACTCCTCTCCAAATGGAACAATGTTTATGGTTGAGGACATAAAAGTTCACTTTTGCTCTCATCACTTCAAATGACTTTGTTCCAGAAGTTTTGAGGCTTGTATCTGTGCTGTAAGTGGGATTAAGGCATTTACATAGAAATGGCTTTCTTCTGTCGACCCAACCATGCCTCCTTATTGTGGATCCTGAAACATCCACCCCAATGGTTTGGTTTCAACAGAATCCCTCTCTCTCCACTTTTGAATCAGTTTTAACAGTGCTTCTTGGCATCCTCAATTCCTTGGATACCTTTTTAAATCCTTTTCCTGTTTTATACAGTTGGATTACCTTTTCTCACAGATCCTTTGACAATTCTTTTTCTTTCCCCATGACACAGAAACCAGAAACTTTAATGCAGCACTGAGTGAAAGATGCTCGTGTCTGTCAGGAGCTCAGAAACTCACTGAGCTTTTATACACACACACTGATTACAAGCTAATAGATCACAGGTGAGGATGGTTACCTTTAGTAGACATTCAAACACATTTGAGTCATATTTTGTTCATGCTATCAGGCCAAAATTACCAGGGGGTGTAAACTTTTGAACAAGGTCATTTTTGAAGTTTCCTTTGTCATTATGATTAAAAAAGAGTAAACAGTTGTTTGTTCATAAATGTCTTCACCCAACCTCTAACCATGAGTGATAAAAAGGTTTTTGTGTTATCATTCATATTTTCTGAGAAAAGGCCAAAAAATCAGAAATTCTACTGGGGGTGTAAACTTTTAGGCCCAATTGTATCTTCATGATACTGAAGCAATACATTGTGCTGGCTAGGGATGGGTATTGATAAGATTTTATCGATATTGATGCCCTTATCAATTCCCCTTATTGATCCGATTCTCTTTCAATTCTCTTATCGATTCCTAAAGTAGCTTTTACAGGTTTTCTTTGTTAGCAACATTTTATTATGTGTTTAAGTCAATATGTCTTAAATTGGTCACTGGATCTGGATATTTGAAGACATGAATAAATAAAAAATAAGTTTAAAAAAATCACATGCCACATGACATAATGTATTATTTTATTGAGCACCGAGCATCAAGCTAGCGCTATGTTTACTATGTCGTTTTTGGAGCAATAGGAAATATATAGCATGTTAAATGTATTGAATATGAATCTTTTGTGAGACAGTAATATGCATTTCTTTGTGTGTTCAGTATCTTAAGTAAAACTGAAAGCAGAAATCTCTGAATCAGAGTTTCCTAGTGAAACTGTTCTCTAGCTGCTATGTGATGGTAACAGGGACAGAGCAGAGGATGTAAGGTCTGTCTGCTGCAGCGGAAAGAATCGATAAGAGGAACCGTTAAGCAAGAACACTAATGATATCGATGGATCAAACCATTTCATATCGATTCCTAACAGGAACTGGTTCTCGATACCCATCCCTAGTGCTGACCCAACCAATGGGTTTTTTAGAGAACAGCACCTGGTTTTATTTTTTCCCCTCTGCATGAACCAATGCTCAGCCCTGTCAAACTGATGAGATCTTTAAATAGAGTCTGGCTCCTCCGTGTGCTCAGTGAGTCTCAGTCAGTCTCCATTACACAAGCTCATCCTCTCCTCTTTTTTAGCTCTTAGCTGATCTGCATTTTTCCATGTGAATGCACATTGGCAGAGTCTGAACATTGCGCGGTTGCTACATTACAACTCTCCTCATCATGTGAATCCTAAGCGGGGCAGCATATACGTGCCACCTTTGTAGACACACTTATGATGGTGGTGGATTGTTTCTCTTTTGTCCAAATGGCTCCTGAGGTTATTTGGTAACGGGTTAGGCAGGTCAGGAAGGAGTGAGGAGGCGACATAAGGACACAAGGTTAGGACAGAAAGCAGAGGATCTGATACCTGCAGCTCTTCCAACTGGCTGGAAAATGTGTGGAAGGAAGGAACAAGGCCCATGATAAACAGGAAGAACTTCTGCCCCAAAAACAATAACACATCCTGTGGCCGCTGCACACACACTCACCCAGGCACATTAGACATTTACACCCAGAAACACATACATCCACCAATGAACCTGCAGCAGTACCAAGACCCCCACCCCCCCCCAACACACACACACACACACACACACACACACACACACACACACACACACACACACACACACAGACTTCACAGCAGAGCTGCAACCACACTCATTCATTATGGAAGAGGCTCTCCTTCACCACAGACGGAGGTGCAGACTGTAGATGAGGAGATAAACAGCTCAGCCTGGTGCAGGGGGTGGAATACCACAGGAAAGCAGGCCTCCTCTGTGCACTTTTAGCTCCAATCCAGCCGTTTATTTATGACAGGAAACATTATTTGCGTCAGCAGCACTTTTTCCATGAGCTATGTGTCTGGTTTTGTGATGCAGAGTGAGGAACATCCACAGGGGGGCAGCGTTTAAGTTCTGTGTGATATGAAATAGCATGTTTTCACCTCACAGGGTCAAATCCTCTCACATTCTAAATCTTTTCCTCCCTCATATGTGCCTTTATAACTAAAATGTCAATTTTCCTTACACTCGTGGTAGAAAAGAATTGCAGAAATACTTTTAACAACAATACTTTCAACTCTAAAGACAAAAGACTCCTGCAGACGTTACCTATGACCTGTTTTGCAGCTTCAGGTTGAAGCAAAACAGGCTAGATGTCTGAAAATGATTAATGAACCAAATGTCCTCTCTGGTTGAATGTTCAGAAAAGGGCTCTGGGTGGATGTGACTCAAGGCCATGCAGGTGAAAGAGTCTGAAACAGGTTACAATAATTGCAAACTTGAGTAATGGTCAATGACGTGACGCAGCATCATTTTACATCTATTTAAATATATCCTTTGCCATGTTTTGCATAATTTCTAAAATGTTTTGCATTGACAAAAATATGAAACATTTCCATTTATATTTCCATCGTAATATACACACCAACGATGTCTGAATGTGTTGATTACACTGGAGAACAATTTGAAAAAAAAAATTCTGTTGAGCAAGATTTTTATGCTTATTAAAAGTAAAATTGGCTTGCTGTGTCAAAAATTGCAGCCATTTTTTTTCAGCATGTCAAGATTTTTCTCCACAACTTACCCACCAGATAAGCAAAATTCCACAATTTTTGTTGCAGTTGGAGCTGAAATGTTTACAGTCTACCTGACCGTGGTTTGGTTTCCACAGAATCCCTCTCTCTCCACTTTTGAATCAGAGTTTTAACAGCGCTTCTTGGTATCATCAATTCCTTGGACACCTTTTTAAATCCTTTTCCTGTTTTATACAGTTGGATTACCTTTTTTCACAGATCCTTTGACAATTATTTTGCTTCCCATGACGCAGAAACCAGAAACTTCAACAAAGCACTGAGTGAAAGATGCTCGTGTCTGTCAGGAGCTCAGAAACTCACTGAGCTTTTATACACACACTGATTACAAGCTAATAGATCACAGGTGAGGATGGTTACCTTTGGTAGACATTCAAACACATTTGAGTCATATTTTGTTCATGTTATCAGGCCAAAATCACCAGGGGGTGTAAACTTTTGAACAGGGTCATTTTTGAAGTTTCCTTTGTCATTATGATTAAAAGAGCAAACACAGTTGTTTGTTCATAAATGTCTTCACCCAACCTCCAACCATGAGTGATAGAAAGGATTTTGTGTTATCATTCATATTTTCTGAGAAAAGGCCAAAAAATCAGAAATTCTACTGGGGGGTGTAAACTTTCCGGCACAACTATTTATATATATATATATATATTTATATATATATATATATATTTGTTAATTGTTTTTTCTTTAGTCTTTATCATTTCTGAGCCTGCATGAACACTGCTTGGGACGTTTACAGGCACACACTTTCTCCCATACAACTGTCGGGCAAGGTTGCATTTATGCACGCATCCAGGGGGTCATCTCAATAAAATTAGGCATAATGAGGCAATTCCACAATATTAGGTTGTTATCTAACATTTTTGGTGTTAAAGCCTGCATATACTGGTATTGGGTGATATTGGTATAAGAATTTAAGGATTGGATAATATTGGAATACCTAACGAAAAGTCAATATCGAACATCCACAGTGGCAACCCCAAGAGCGTGGGCAAGACCTGTGTACACTCACATGGGACAGCTTCCAGCTCCTTAGTGTCCTCATCCTTCTCACTGTCTCTGTTCTCCTCCTCGCTGTCTTTCCTGAACTCGATGGGAGACGGCAGCTCGGTGTCATCTGTGTGGGCGTTCTGCTCGTCGACCACTAAACACAGGGCACACAGAGATTAAAAATAATGCAGCAACATGATTCAGTTCAAATACAGTAGAACATGAAAGCAAATGAACATGGGAACATGGGTTGGGTTAGAGTTAGGGGTTAGGGCAAACACCTGTGGGATCCTTTGCATGTTTGCATGTTTGCATATTTGCATGTTTGCATGTTTGCATGTTTGCGTGTTCACCTCTCTCGGCCTGCTCAATGATCTGCCTCACAGCTTTCTTCAGACTGTTGGCCCGGAGCATGAGCTGCTCCCTGCTTTTAAACAACTGATGTGAAGATCCCCCTCCTTCTCCTCCTTTCTCCGTCTCCTCCTCCTCCAGTTTCTCCTTCAGCTCCGTCAGGCTTTCCTCACTGGCTTCCTCCTCCTCTTCCTCCTCTTCTTCTTCCTGCTCCTCCTCCACGATAGGAGGGGTGGAGTGGGGTAGCAGGGGCAGGGCTTGACACTCTGTGTTAAGGGTCTGCAAGAGCGAGTCCAGCTTCTCATTCAGGATGGCACACTGAGGAGGAGAGAGGAGGTGGAGACTTAGTGAAAGGGAGCTGTCCTCGGCAGAGACCTACAGTTGTGCTCATGACTTTACATACCCCTAATTTATGATTTCTTGGCCTTTTCTTAGAGAATATGAATGATAACACAGAAAGTTTCCGGTCACTCATGGTAAGTGGTTGGTGAAGATATCTATTTATGAACAACTGTGTTCACTCTTTTTACAAACCCAAAACCAGTGAAGTTGACACGTTGTGTAAATTTTAAATAAAAACACAACACAATGATTTGCAAATCCTTTTCAACTTATATTCAGTTGAATAAACTGCAAAGACAAGATGCTTCATGTTTGAACTGAGAAACTTTATTTTCTTTTGCAAATAATCATCAACTTGGAATTTAATGTCAGCAACACACTGCAAAAAAGTTGGCACAGGGACATTTTTACCCCTGTGTTACATCACCTTTCCTTTTAACGACACTCAGTAAACGTTTGGGAAATGAGGAGACCAATTTTTGAAGCTTTTCAGGTGGAATTCTTTCCCATTCTTGCTTGATGTACAGCTTAAGTTGTTCAACGGTCCAGGGTCTGTGTTGTTGTATTTTATGCTTCATAATGTACCACACATTTTCAATGGGGGACAGGTCTGGACTACAGGCAGGTCAGTCTAGTACCCGCACTCTTTTACTACAAAGCCACGCTGTTGTTACAGGTGCAGAATGAGGCTTGGCATTGTCTTGCTGAAATAAGCAGCAGCGTCCATGAAAAAGACGTTGCTTGGATGGCAGCAGATGTTGCTCTAAAACCTGTGTGTATCTTTCAGCATTAATGCTGCCTTCACAGATGTGTAAGTTACCCATGATGCCATGGGCACTAATACACCCCCATACCATCACAGATGCTGTTTTTGAACTTTGCGCCTATAACAGTCCGGATGGTTCTTTTCCTCTTTGGTCCATGGGACACAACGACCACATTTTCCAAAAACAATTTGACATGTGGACTCATCAGACCACAGAACACTTTTCCACTTTGCATCAGTTCATCTTAGATGAGCTCAGGCCCAGAGAAGCCGACAGTGTTTCTGGGTGTTGTTGATAAATGGCTTTGTCTTTGCATAGTAGAGTTTTAACTTGCACTTACAGATGTAGCAACAAACTGTAGTTACTGACAGTGGTTTTCTGAAGTGTTCCTGAGCCCATGTGGTGATATCCTTTACACAGTGATGCCCGTTTTTGATGCAGTACCGCCTGAGGGGTCAAAGGTCACGGGCACTTAATGTTGGTTTTGGGCCTTGCTGCTTACGTGCAGTAATTTCTCCAGATTCTCTGAACCTTTTGATGATATTACCGACCGTAGATAATAAAATCCCTAAATTCCTTGCAATAGCTCGTTAAGAAATGTTGTTCTTAAACTGTTTTCGACAATTTGCTCACGCATTTGTTCACAAAGTGGTGACCCTCGCCCCATCCTTGTTTGTGAATGACTACGTGTTTCATGGAAGCTGCTTTTATACCCAATCATGGCACCCACCTGTTCCCAATGAGCCTGTTCACCTGTGGAATGTTCCAAATAAGTATTTGGTGAGCAATGATCGACTTTCTCAGTTTTTTTTTGCCAAATGTGCCAGCTTTTTTGAAACATGTTGCAGGCATCAATTTCCATACGAGCTAATATTTGCAAAAAATAACAAAGTTTACCAGTTCAAACATTAAGTATTTTGTCTTTGCAGCGTATTCAATTGAATATAAGCTGAAAAGGATTTGCAAATCATTGTATTCTGTTTTTATTCACAGTTTACAAAACATGCCAACTTCACTGGTTTTGGGTTTCAAAAATGACTCTGATCAAAAGTTTCAACCACCCAGGTCTTCATACCTTGTATTTCCCCCTTTAACATCAATGACAGCTTGAAATTCTTTGTGCTCGTTGTGGGTGAGGGTCTTTATTTTCTCAGATGGTAAAACTGACCATTCTTCTTGGCAAAAAGCCTCCAGTTCCTGTAAATTCTTGGTCTGTCTTGCATGAACTGCAGGTTTGAGATCTCCCCAGAGTGGCTCAGTGATATTGAGGTCAGGAGACTGAGATGGCCACTCCAGAACCTTCACTTTCTTCTGCCGTATATTTCATATTCTCAAAAAAAAAATGGCCAAGAAATCATAAATTCTGCCAGGGTTTGTAAACTTATGAGCATAGATGACTGGGGGGATGACTGAACTGTTGTGTCTTACTTTAAGGGACATGCTGTCACACTCCTCAGCGTTCTCCGTACTCTTCTCGTACACTTTCCCCACTTTGGCAACAAAATCCTTCACTGTTTCACACAGGACCCTGCAGCAGAGTCAAGCATTTTTTTCTTGTTGCTTATCATCACTCATGACTCTGATCAGCCTGTTTGTGTTAGTGCCATTGTGTTAAAGCTCTTACTTGGCAGAGGAGATGACCACAGAGTGCTGCTCAGAGTTCAGGATCTTTGTGAGATGAGCAGCTACTGAGTCCTCATAGGCTGAAATGTGAAACTGGACAGAAAATGCACACAGAGAATATCTGAAAGCCTGCAGAGTAAAGATGTGCAGACTGAGACACGGATTAGGGGAATTCCTTGTCCTTTCTCCACTATTGAATTTAATCTGAGGTGAAGCAGAGTATAAACTGTCAGGCACTATTACCCCCCCCCCCCGAGCCTGTCTGGGAGCCCCGCTGGCTCTGATAGTGTGTGCTGATGCGTGTGAAAATCTGTCAGCTCCTGCCAGTTACCTGGCAGTCGTCGGCTCCTTCAGGCGTGGTGGGGCAGCTGTGTTTGGGTGGGATCTTGATCTCGTAGGTCATGATGCTCCAGCGGTCCAGCATCTTGGTGCTGGCCCTCTCCAGCTTCTCCAGGATCTGAGGCAGCTGGGTGTCATCGTCGCAGGATGGACCCCAGCCCAGCACCCGGGCCAGATCGTTACCCGTACCCAGGGGCAAGACCCCGAGCTGGCACTGGAAGACACATAGAGGGTTTGTGTCGCAATGTATGAGGTTAAAGCAGTGGCTCCCAACCTTTTTAAGCCGCCACCTCATTTTTACATCACAATTTCCCAGCAACCTTTAAGACATTTTCTTTCTAGAATTAATACCACAGCAACTGTATGCAGCTTCATCGCTCTAGTAATGGCATAGCTCACCTACTTGCTTATCACCCCATACATGACATAATGTATACAAGTCTGGGGACGCACAAACACACCCTATTTTTCTGTTACAGAAGAAGCCATACGAATCATAAGTAACAAACCATGTCGTGAACAGACTAATCTTCTGTTTTACGACTGAATATACTCAAATTTACATATTTAGTCAAATACAATATAATACAAACAATGTACAAAACCAAAAACCAACAGTTACCACAAAGTATACGGAAGTTGTTTAAAATAAGAGATCGTAAATGTGATCTTAGGGGAACATTTCTTTTTTCGTTCACCAAATTTTAGAACAAATGTCAAATCTCATTGTCGGTCGGTTAGGGCGGTTAATCTGTGGAATTTGTCTTCTGAAGAAATAAAATCATGCGATACATTTGGTCAGGCTAAAATTAAAGGATTGAAGCCGATTGGTTTTGAAATTGGTGTCTGTGTTTCCCTTGGAACTGTTGTTACAAGGCCAGGCAGGCAAGGAAATCTTTCCATTTGTTTTCTTTTTTTCCTATGGACTACAAGTTTTTGTTTGGAATTCGGGTTGAAGTGAGAGAACTCAAGTAGCGGTAACTGTGGAGTCATAGGATTTTGGCCGTAAATCAAGATGCTCCAGCTCAGATATTTTTACAAATTGCCAAATTTATATTTTAGATTTATATTTTAGAAAGTGAAAGTATATATGACAATAGTTTAAGATTGTGTGTGATGTTATAGTTCTACAAAGAATAATACTTAGCTCAGTCTCTTTTTTTAAATCAATTACCAGACAGGGGACTCCATTCGAATTCCAGGCAACACCACATGGGGTCCCAACCCCCAGGTTGAAAAACACTGGGTCAAAGAGTGTGTGTGCATGCATGAAGGTGCAAGGACTGCATGTCTTTCATGTAAGCAAAGGCAGGAACCTCAACAGGCACATAGTAGCAGAAACATGTAATCCTGGGCCAAAGATGGACCTGTTCAGTACCTGTTTATGAAGGTTGAGTTTGTCGATCTCTGAAAGGACCCAGCCCACGCTCCCGTCTCCTCCACACACCAGGATCCTGAAGTTATCAAACTTCTGAAACAGCCTCAAACTGACAAAAACAAAACATTTGTTTACTCTCACACAGGCTCAGAATCAAGTGATGGTTCCACTGATGGTTTGCTGTAGCTCAGTTTTCCTCACCCAAGGTGCGGGCCTCCATTGACCAGGTCAAAGACTTGAGCTGGGTTGAGGAGCTGCTTGAAGCGCCGCAGGAATTTCACTCCCTGGTTGTCTCCACTTTTCGAGTTCACAAACACCAGGAGGGGGCTGGCACAGGATGGGGGACAGGTGGCTTTCCAGAAGCCTTAGGAGAAATCACAACAGAGCAAAAGTTTTGATGTGAGCTGCAAAATGGAACTTCATATCTTAAAAATAAATCCCTAAAAACAGCAGGACCACAAAGACTTTTTTCTGCTAAAAGCTTCTTTCAGACTAATTTCATCACACTTTAAAATGTAATTTTGCACTTTTGTTATTCTAGTATATTATTCTATGTCAAAATGACAAAAGATTGCTAAATGTCCTCTGATAACAGTTTTAAGTGTTCATTGTCTTGACAATAAAGTATATTGAAAATCTACATGGTTGGGCCAGTCTGGTCCAAAATGCCAGGACTTATTTTTTTGTCCCAGTCCAGCCTTAGTCCAGAGTAATGTACAACACAAGCAAGACTTAATACTGTAGGAAAAAGCCCTAACCCTAACCCTAACCCTAACCCAAGTTGATTGGCCACAGGTGTCACCATCTAGAGACAAAAGAAGTGTTTCTTTTTTGTTTTTTTGCTTGTTTTTTTTTAAATAATGGAACTGAAACTAACCACAACTCATAATTCAAATTCAACATCGTTCAACATTGAACAGCAACCTGAAGAAGTTGAGTTGTCCAAGAAGTCTAAATTAGCCAAGCAAAGACAAGGGTTGACATAAGACTTCTTATCTAAAAAAGATAACCTTTGTTGGTTGTAAAACAAACACACACAAAATAAAATTGACTTTATGTAAAATTTTAAGGCAGCACTTCGTATTTCTGAGTTGAAACAACAAGTTATATTCAACAGTGCGTCATTATTCACAAACTTCCTTTAATCTCTCCTGATTTTTCATGCAGTTATTCTACTATTTACTCCACAGAATAAAAGTCCTGGAAAAGGACACCTCCTCTGTTAATCCTGCACGATTTTCAAAATCATATAGATTATTTGTGACTTCAAATGAAGCGAAACAAAGCAAAAACATAGATCAGGATCTTTCAGTCCCTTTGCCAAATTATGGGATCTAAAAACAGCTTGACTGACCTGAAATCTTAGATTTTCTATGAAAAGAAAGCCAGTAACAACTCAGTTTAGAGTCACGTCAACAGATGCAATAATCACCGTTGAACAACTTCCTCCATCAAAGTATGTGGGGCTCAGTGCAATTAGTATGCACAAAATTCCTCCTCCTGCCTTCGCTGCAGAGCATGAACACACATACAGATGTAAATCTATGGGGGGTGATGTAACAAGAGGTTCATTTGGTCACAGAAAAATCTGCACTAACTGCACTGAGTCCCCAGACTGGAAATATTAGAGTGTTTGTGTGTGTGTGTGTGTGTGTGTGTCTGTGTGTGTGGCAGTGCTGACACTCCCTTCCTGCTTCCTCTTTCTCTTCTTCCTCCTACTCTTGATTCTCTCCGTCTCCCCTCTTCGATTTTCTTTTTCCCTGTCTCTGTCTCTCTCTCCCTCTGTGTCGTGTCAGAAAAGGATGGGCTGAGGGAGTGAGGAGGGGGGTTAAAGAGAAAGGAGAGGAGGGAAGGAGGGGAGTCACATCGCACCAGCACGTGCCATAGCCAGCCTCCCAGCCAATTACAAGCAGACTCCTCCGTTTCCCTGCGTGCATTTCTGCAGAGGGGGGTCCTGGAACGTGAGGAGATGAAGAAACGCAGAAAAGGATGTGTTGTCTGTCTTTATTCATTCCTCTCTCTTTCTTATCTCCCTTTATCCTTCCTTACTTTGTTCTTTCAATCATTCGCCAGTTAGCCTATGTCAGCTCTTCTCAGACTCAGCGAGCTGCGTGTGTGTGTGTGTGTGTGTGTGTGTGTGTGTGAAAGACTAGGTAATCCGATCACACATCCCTCTCTGAGCCTGACTCTCAGGTGCCAGTCTTCATGTACAATGGCTTTAATGTCAGGCACACATTTTAACATGTGTTCACACACATGCATACAGTGGGTGAACTAATAGTGGACACACACACGTGCACACAAACACACACACACACACACACACACACACGCACACATTGTGCTTAACTCAAACCCTGGAGGGTCCCTGGGGGTGTTTTGCATCCATCTGCAGAGCTCCTCCTCTTCTTCCGTGGTGTCTCATACTGCATACTCATGTGCTTTCATGGGTTGTGACAGGATAAATATGTGGGTCTATTTTTATCTCCACTTTGACAGCAGCTAATCATAATTCTCCTCATGCTTCTGTCTAAAGATGCTGATCTACTTGAAGCTCCTCTGATGGAGCTATTTTTAGCCTTCTCATTCTGCAGAAAGAGACAATTTGATGCATCACATAGTACAGGCATGATCTGCTCTGCTGGAAACCCTTCACAACACCAAAACATGAAAACAGTTTTGTGCAATCCCCTTTACTCTGATTTTTCCAGCAACATGCTCCTGCACTTTGCTGGAGAGGAGGGTGTTGTTTAAATGTGTGCATGTGTTAATCAGTGTCACTGATTAGACACTGATGCATGAGTGTATCATCACGCTCTCGCCTCTCCTCATCCCTCCATGTGGCAAAGCAATAGGTCAAAGTTGAGGAAAAAACATAAACCAACAAATAGGAGAAATCTCATTTACTCATCCCTGCAAAGTAACGACTGTTCACAGGTGCTGTAAGGTGTCAAACCTCTGACCTCAGGGTGGGAAGACTGATGGCGTCGCCTGAGTGTGTGCGTGTGTGTGTGTGCGTGTGTGTGTGTGGGGGGGGGTACCTACCATCAGAGTCGATGCTGTTGAGAGCAGTAGGAGGGATGATGGAGACTTTGCACTGACCCAGAGGACACTTTCGAGGGTAAAGATCCATACAGGCCGTGTGCACCTGGAACAGCAGGAACGTAAATCTTAGATTGAAGCAATAGTTTGTGCTTTTTTTGACAAAATAATCAAAAAGGCAGTAAAACATAAACATAAGAATGAACATTATGTAAAACTCAAATTATATAATAAAAATCATATATAATTATATAAATAATATCATAACATTTTATTTAAGATTCAAAATTATAAGCATGATAAGGGAGAAAAAGTGTCAGTTTCATGGTTATTTGATAAATTTAGCCAATGCACAGTTTTTATTGATGAATTCTATTCAAGGCTTTTTCTGCTACTGAAAGTAGTTTTTAAATGCTTTTAGTGAAAAGAGTCTGTGTTTTAAGTTTTTTAGGAGGCTAATCATTTATTACTTGTGTGTACACATGGTCTGAGGAAGTTCTAAATTTGATCGCAAAGTAAGAAGAAATTCAAGAAAGAGAATATTGATGATTCACAGATATGCAGGACTTAGGCACAAATTTGTGTGTACACACTGTTTTTAAATGAGGCCCATCGTTCTTAAACAGTTGGACTATTTGCTCGCACAGTTGTCTACAAAGTGGTGAACCTGGCTCCATCTTTGCTTGTGAAGGACTGAGCCTTTTGGGGATGCTCCTTTTATACCCAATCATGACACTCACCTGTTTAAATCAACCTGTTCACCTGTGGAATGATCCAAACAGCTGTTTTTTCAGCATCAACAACTTTAACAGACTTTTGTTCAACCTGAACAAGATTTTTAGGAACAAGATGCAGCATCAAACTCAAAATGGGGGAATATTTGCTAAATAAATAAATAAAGAACAACAAAGCCTATCAGTTTGAACAACAAATATTTTGTCTTTGAAGTAAATTAAATTGAACATATGTAAAACAGGGTTTGAAACTCATTGTTTTTTTTATTTTTGTTTATGTCTCACACAGCGTCTTACATTATGTATCTGTCTGTCAGGTTTTTAACCAAGTAAAAGGAATATTTCATTATTTTTACTCTAGCTATGCAATTTTTTCTGATGACACATACTCAAACACATTACTTGCTGGTAAATGATCTGTCATTAGATACAGAGGAGAGGAGCTCAGTTGCAACAAGTGAAAAGGTGTCCTGGTGGGAACGGTTTGTACTGTTTCAGAGGAAGTCCCCATGACTGCAATTTGCAAAACAAGTGCTGCACCTGCAAAGTAATTTTTGCTGCAAAGAGATTATTTACACAGATGCATATAAGACTAAAATCTTACCATAGCTTTGCACCAGAGGCAGCGCCAGTCCTGCAGCCTCAGGACGCTGCCGCATGTTTTATCACACACGGCACACTTGGCACTGACAGGCAGGTTTCCTTCCAACCACTGGTGAGGCATGGCAATCTGCAGGATCAGTGCACAAATACACACTTGAACACACACAAGATGGCATCATCCCAAACGTAAGTGCAATGCCCACATGCCCAATTTTCCCAGGATCTTCAATGTGAGAAGAAATATGACTATAAAACCCTCAGAGTTTAGAGACATTAAAGTTAGAACTTTCTCATAAAGTTGTGGCACAGTCAGAAGCTCTTTAGTCTAATGCTTCACTGTAAGTGGTCTGAAATGAGAGGAACAAAGGAATGTTGGGAAATGCAAATGAAAGCACTGGAACATGATTCTGGGATTAGCAGTCATGAGGAAATTCATTACAAGGAGCTCACATTATGCTTTTTAACACCGTTTTAAGGCTTTCTCATGGAAATGCTTTAATGTTTCACTCTATATTGGCTCAATTATTTCCAGTGACCAACAGGGAAGTGTGTTAGTCCAGTATCAAAAGTCACCAAGGTAGTGTTTTGTAGGGCTGTGCAATTTTTTTTTTTTTTATTTAACCTTTATTTAACCACAATAATCAGAATTACATTTTTTGTGAATTAGAGAAGTGCAGTACAGGGCAGAGGATTATTAAACATACATAACAGAAACACAGGCACTGTTTAATGGTTTCAGGCTGTTTATCCATCAGCAAGGATCAAAAGGCTCCAAGTGAGATGAGCTCTGAGAGCTTCAGTTCAGTCTGAACGCTTTCTACCCCACTTCAGTTCTTGCACAAGGAGCAGAGAGATGGAAGACATCACAGGACCGCAAGGCATAGTGGCTTGTAGTTCTTCAAGTCAGGCACTTTGTCCAGGGGTGAATTGCACAGTTAGTCAATAAACCAAAGATCCAATTATTTTATGATGTTCTTATCTCAAACCCAGACTCAAAACAACTAATCTCCCACTTTGTGTCTGTCTTTATGACACCAGTGTGCACAAGTCATCTCAAGGAAGCCTGGGCCAAAGAACCAGGTTAGGATCGGGGGCGACAGGTTAGGATCAGGGGGCGTTGGGTTCTGGGGAGGGGGGGCTCCATGGTCTCTGGGGCCTGGCTGCGAGAGCTGGAGGCGGGCTCTGGCCCAGGGTGGGTGGCTGCCTAGGCTGGTCCTGTCCTCTCGTGGGCTGGGCCTGTCCCCCCCTTCGGGCTGGGGGCGGGTCACTGGGCTCACGGGGCCCTGAATCCTGCTCCCGACACGCAATCGGGGGCCCGGCGTCTAGCGGGGCTGGTGGGCCCCTGCCCCTGGCCCCCCGGGGACCCCTACCCCGCAAGGTTGGGGGACTGCCTCCAGCTTGCCCCTGTCTCCTCTCGCTGCCCCCTCCTTGGCTGTTCCGGAGCTGTCTCCGGGATGGTCTGGCTGGGCTCTGCGCTCTGTCATAGCTGCCGGTTGCCCGGCGCTGGGGGCCCTCTAGGTGTGTATCCGGTCCTTGGAGGCAGCAGGACTTCACCTGCATGTTCACTCCCTGGCATGATCACTCAACACCAAACACAACTCAGCTCTAATAATCTGCATTCACACCCATGTCTCTGCATGTGTAGGTAAGTATATGTGTATACATGTGTTCCTGTGCATATAGATTTATAATAGTTATTGCTGTGCTCATTGATTCTCATGATCTCCCCAGTTCATCTCTTCTCAGGTGCTCCTAGTGATTGCCAAAGACCTCGGGATACTGTGTTTCCTTTGCTTTTTTTTTTGTCTGCTGTTTTTCTTTTTCTCCCCTTGTTTTTTGCAGGATCAGCTGCTGGTTTTGGATCTCCTGTCTGAATTCACTCGTCCAGTTGTTGTGGTTGTTCTCTTCTGTTGTTTTATTGTTTATCTCTCCCTCTCTGTCTATCTCCTTCTCTCTCTACGCTCTTTCCTTCTGTCACTATCCCTCTTCTGTTTTCACCCTAGTCCGTTCAGGCAGTAACCTTTAACCTTGGCAATGTACAGAAAAAAAAGAAATTACAAAACACTAACAAAAATAACATTTAAAACTCAAGGGGAGCCTTATACACAAACGGCTCCTCTTGGCAAAGTAAAATGTGTTCTGCAAAATACGGCAGCCGGGCAGCAATTCTGTTGTCGTGATGCTGAACAGGACAAGGGGAAAAAAACAAAAACAAACAAAGAACCAGGTTCTTCAGTGTCAGATGAAATATGGGCAGAAGAGCTGTTCCATAAACTCTAGCTTAATTCAATTTAAAGTTATTCATAGACACCATCATTCAAAAACCAGATTAAATCAAATTTTTGATTCTGTCTCCCCCCTGTGTGACAGGTGTGTCACTCTCACGCTTTTTCAGGCACTGTCCAGCTTCTGGAGTGAAATATTTCATTGGTTTTCAAAACGATATCAAATAAATATTCATCCAGATTTTCAACTTGGCAATCTTTGGCAGCTCTGACCTGACAAGGCCCCTTCCTTCCCACCAGAAACATGCTCTCAGTGCAGACATGGTTGTAGCTAAAAAACTGATCCTGTTAAACTGGGAGTCTTCAACGCCCCCACGCTTCAAAAGATGGCTTGGTGATACGCTTTTCATCGTGAGGATGGAACAGGTTTGTTTCCACAAAAATAATTCAGATGATTGGTTTATTATGGTGTGGAATCCCCTTATGACATTGCTGGATGAAAACTAAATATGTTATGGTTTATGTTTACGGTCTGGGCTGCTATGTTACTTTCCATCATGTATAAAATTTGCCTTATTTGGCATAATGGGTGACAATTTGGGACGGACTCCCACCCATATGTGCTTTGTTTCTTTTCTTTTTTTATTCATTTGTATTTTCTTGTTGTTTCGTCTTTTGTCTTCTTTTGTGATGGTGTGTGTTCTCTTTGTTTTTTTTTACCAAGGACAGTTTTTGAAAAATAAGGCAGTCTTGTTTTGAATTAGTGTTGCTGTCTATTGGCAGCTTGAAACAATTTCAGTTGTGCCCTTTGCCTCTTTCTTTTCTCTACTCCTTTGTTTTGTGTGATACTGCTGAGTGTCCTTGTCTTTTTCATGTGTACATTGATTAAAAAAAAGCTATAAATAAAGTATTTTAAAAAACAAAGTAGAAAATACGACAACAGAGACCCCGGACTGTTGATCCACTGAAGTCGTACATCAAACAAGAATGTGAAACAATTCCAGCTCCAAAGCTTCAACAATTAATGTTCTCAGTTCACAAACATGTATTGAGTGTTGTTAAAGGAAAGGTGATGTAACAGTGGGAAACATGAACCTGTCCCAGCTTTTTTGAAACATGTTGCAGGCATCCATTTGAAAACGAGCAAAAATTTGCATAAAACCAATACAGTTTATCAGTTTGAACATTAAATATCTTGTGTTTGTGATGTATTTAATTGAATATAGTTTGAAGAGGATTTGAAAATCATTGTATTCTTTTTTTGTTTTCCTTTTACACAATGTCCCAACTCCATTGGAATTGGGGTTATAGTTTAAAGTGCAATAAGGCCTGCTGCAATAATCTAATAGGTTTTTCTCTTGCAAAAGTAGTTTACAGCAATCTTGCTAAGTGCTAAAAAGTGGCAAAAACAGCAAGAAATAGCAATAAAAATAATTCTAAGGTGCAAAAACTGGTCATGAAGCAACAATGATGGTTTAAAAAGAGTGAAAATTGGGAGAAAACTTGGAAAACAGGAAGTTCCAAACTTTTCAGTGGTTTGACATTTCGGTTTGAAATATCCTTCTATTGATCATATGTAATATTCTAATTTTCTGAGACCGTGAGTTTTGGATTTTTATTATTTGTAAGCTATAAGTTTTCCAAGATGGTGCCGCGGATGGTTGCCTCAGGACTGCGCTCTCTTGTACTTTGTGCATTTTTTAGTGTTTTTATTGCTTTTTGCTCTTGTTCCCTGTCACTTGTCACTTACACCAGGGAAGAGCTCAGAAACATTGGCCTTACATCTGTTAGAACTTTTTCTCCGGTTTCCCCTGAACCAGAGAGTTTTACAGATGTTTTGGTCAGAGGAGCAGCGGCTCTGTATGGAGTTTACAGGAGTCAGTGACGACGCCTGGGGGGGAAGCTAGCAGGTGCGCTCGTTAAACTGACGCAGCGGGGGTTACGCATCGCAGTCCCGTCCATCCACCTGGCCTGCCACCTTAACTTAATTTTATTGGTACTTCTTGCTGCGTTTGCCACTTGTCCCCTCTTATATTGTTTCTCTTTCAAAGGTAGTTTTCAAAAGTTTGTCTCTTTAGTTGAGCAGGGTTGAGTAAAACTAGTGTAGAACATGAAACATCTACTGCAAAAAAATATTATAAAAATCATAATGTTCTGGCACATTTCAGGTTGAGGAAATATTACACTGTTAGAATATTGTAGCGGATGATTTAATCGAATTCACAATTATCTGCCCAGCCCTATGTTGGACAACTTTTGCATTCACAGTCCGGCCATTGTGCTTTGCATGATTCATGAACACAGGAGGACAAACTCACCCCGTCTTCATCCTCTATGATATCCTTCCCTATGGAGGCCAGCGTGGTCCATTTACAGTTGTTGGTAGCTCTGACTGCACAGCGTTTGTGTGCTTTAAATTTGCAAACTGTAAAGAAAACACAAAAACACAAATGAGTCTACCAAATTTAGACAATTACAACTTCATGTGGACAAAAAAAGGTAAATGCGAAGCAGAGATGTTTGAAATAGGAAAAGAAAACCATTAGCAGCTGTCTAATGGCGCACACATGTAATGACCAGGTATTTTCAGAGCTAATTACACATACAATTAAAGAGCTAATTTTCCCTTAAACACTTCCTTGAAATAACCTGTGAAAAGGAAAAGTCTGATGAACACTGGGGGGACACTGATGCACAATTCGGAAATAGACACGTCCCGCTCGGTACATCCTCTTCATAAATCAATCCCTAATGAGATGTCCGTGGGTGTAATTACTACCCTCCCTAAGCCCGTTCCGCTCAAACAGACCGGGGCAAAGTGTGAAGACCTAGCTCCACATCACAGATCTCGATCCATTTATCTCTAACAAATAGCAGCAGGTCAAAAACCAGGTTTTAAGAAAGAGCCCGAAGCCAGAGGCTAACAGGTGGATCCAGACTACCTGCTCCATCCTCTGGATTACTAAGTGAAAACACACACACAAAGCCTCTGCAGACCCACTAAACTCTCATACATTAAGGGCACAGTCACATTGGCCAACCATGCCATGCTTGGGCAAACTTCAGATGTAAAGCACAGCTTGGTCAGCCAGTGTTACTGCAAGTAAACCGTGCCTGGGCACGGCCTACTTCCCCAGCTCGGCACACTTCACGGCGATTATACATCATGCATCATGCACAATCGCCCCGACCACTCCTGTCTATAATCATCTTAAACAATGGTGGGGTGTTGGAGGGCTGTCTTAGTCCAAAACAACTTAACAGAAGCTAAAGGAAGTGTAAAGTTGTAGCAATGTTCTCCATCTTCTCTAATCTGCTGACTGATGAAGCTGCGTCATGTTAACAGACACTCCATAGTGACGTCGTAACTGTACTGAGGTCTGCTTCATGTTGTGTTAGTGTGACTGCCAGCCATGCTGTCCTGGGGGGGTTGTACTGGGGGGGTTGTACGGGGGGGGGTTGAATCAAGCTTGAGTACAGCATGGTTTGAGTGGCCAGTATGACAGCGCTTTAAGGGCCTGATCTACTAACGGTTTGCATGCACAAAAACAGGTGCAAACTCAATTGCGTGCACAAAGCTGATCTACTAACAGAGTGCAGACGTGGACTGTGTCTCTAATGTGAGCGAAACAGCACACGCTGTCCCTTTAGTGCGTCTGCCTTCATGAATATGCAGAGTGCATGCAGATCACCAAGACGAGCAAAATTCTGGGAGAGGTAGATGCGAATGTGATCATTTAGCACCCGCAGAGTGATTTATCACACCTGAAACAGTTTACAGGTGCTGTTTTAGCATCTATAGTTTGCCCGTGTGAAAGGTAGGTGCAAAGTGAAACAATGTTACACAGACGTCTGCGGTCAAATACAACAACCTACAGACAAATGTTGAGACATCTCCACAACTCAAGAGGTCTAAAAAATGTTTAAAGCCTACAATATGATTCAGATTCTCTCCCAATCAAGAACCCCCCTCCGTATAATAAATAAATTGACAATTGAATTTTTGAAAAACAGCTTAAGTTTTTCCATGTTTTACTGTTCTTAAATGTAGATTATTAGACATGTAGAGAGTCAGAGCTTTTTGTCCAGTAGTTTTTACTGTAACTTCAGATGTGGAGGGCGGATGAAAAGCATGTTTTTCTTCAGGCTGTGGTAAAGGACGAGTTTATCTCTTTGAAGAGTTGACAGAATGTGCACATTATGATAATGTCAGCAGCAAAATCCAAGGTGAACCACTTTTCCTTTTTGAAGACTTCAGAATTGAAGTAAGATCACAGCGCGTCGGTTAATTTACAGGTGTTTCCTTTGCGCAGATAAAATTAAAAGACAAAAACATCCGTTTTGAATTTCTGATACAACATAATGGTGACGTAGCACAATCACAGCAGTTATGTCCTCGTGATTAAGTCCAAGACTAAAACATATCCCAACTAAGTCCTGAACTGTCATTTTTATCACAAGAACACAGAACACTGGCTGATTTCTGCTGTGCAGCTGATATTTAGTGAGCATGAGAGGGTTTATCCTTTTATGATATTGCCTGTGTCTCTATTTTTCATTTCCTCTACCTGGATCTGCAACTCTGTGGCTTCAAACGTCATTTTTCGTTTACAGCCACTCTGCTCTCTCAAGAAAAGGAACAGTTTAGGGCTGTGCGGTATACATGTTATGACAGTAGAAACGGTCTAAATTTGGCCACGGTAGAGGTTTGTACTCTACCGTCACACCGTGACATCACAACGTCATCATATTTGCCTCTGTGTGGAAATGGCTGCAAGCACAGTGACAGCAGAGGAGGAGGAACTGGTCAAAAAAAAGGTGCTACTTCTGTGATTTGGATGTGGTTCAGGTTCAAAAAGTCGTACGTGTAGCAGAAAAATGTCATCTGCAAGATCAGGGCCCTATGATTTCCGCGTTAACAGCATCGCGAAATTGGCCAAAAAAACGGAATCTACTGCTGAACGCGGAATTTTGTGGAAACTGACATATTGTAACGCCGTACCTGTTATCGATCTCTTGAGGCCAATCACCAAAGCCACATCTCAGGGTTTTTTTTGGTGGAAAACTGGTGGAATGGGCTTCCATTTATCCTGATGGATCAGTTTAGAAAACTGAGACTCTTGCATGCTTTTATGTTTACAGGTGTGTAAATAAAATATTGGAAGTGTTACAGAAACAAAATCAATCTTGAGATTTTTTTTCCACAATTTCGCGGCAAAATAAACAACAGAAGTGCTGAAATCCAGGGACACATGCCAGGATTTATGTGGATTTATTTATTGAAGACACTAAATGTCTCCTGACCAAAGCAAAAGTGCTGCACTGCCTAAAATAGAAAGTATTTTTGGCCTCATGTTTGCCTCTCCCTCCTTCCCATTGGTTCAATGTTCTCCGCGTCCTTTTGTTCCCGATGTGTCTCTGTCTGTGTCTCCTGGTTTGTCAGAGCGTGGCATCAGATTTTCTCACTGACAATCAATCCCTGTATGTGAAATTCACCCCCTCATCAAGCTTCTGCAGTATAAAAACCTCTGTCTAGTTTGCAGATGTGAGGATAAAGGTAATCCTAGTTTTTGTTCCACTCCTAGGTGAGCCTGTGTTTACCGGGCTCAGGTGATCTCTGTCTGTCTGTCTGTCTGTCTGTCTGTCTCTCTGTCTTTCTGTCTGTCTGCATGTCTCTCTGTCTGTCTGTCTGTCTGTCTGTCTGTCTGTCTGCCTGTCTCTCTGTCTGTCTGTTCATCTGTCTGTCTGTGTCTTTCTATATCTGTCTATTACCTGTCTTACTCTCAGTTAGTCCATTAGCTAGCTGTCCTTCAGTCAGTCAGTCTGTCCGTCTGCCTGTCCTCCGTCTGTCTGTCTGTCTGTCCTCCGTCTGTCAGCCTGTCAGCTTGTCTGTCCGTCATCCTGCTAGCTCCTGTTCTTCATTGGTTTATTTTACTTCTGTAACATGTTTTGAAACCCCCCCCCCCTTTTTTTTTTCAGAAGACTTATGGTGTAACTCAGACCATGTAGTAATTTTTCTTCTGACTTACAAAGCTTTTAATGGCATCTGGCCATCTTATCTTAAACAGCTCATTCATATTATCCATCTTCATCACAGTGCTCTCAGCATTCAGACCTGCTCACTGGGTCTATGGTTTCTAAAAGTAGTATGGGAGATGGGGTCTTTAGTGACCAGGCTCCTCTTCTTTGGAAGCCTTTTCTGGTTGAGGTCTTGGGGGCAGACACCCTCTCTATTTTTAGGACCAGACTTAAAACTTCCCTTTTTGATAAAGTTTATCTGCGCGTGTGCAATAAGCCTCCACTGTGCCAGGCACAAACCCAACAACAAAAACAACTACAACAACAACAACAACAACAACAGTGACCTCCAGTTTTGTTCTTCTTCTGCTGAATGTACTGACTGCTTCCTACCAAAACATGCATTTATTGCACTATTCCTGCAATTAGAGAAGAAATTTAATCTAAACTCCTGATGACTGGTCCACCTCTTCTTTGGCCTCCATACTGTTGTCATGTAAACGACTCTTATATTTACATCGCCATCTAAAGACCTGACATGCGTACTACAGTGTTTTCAGTCCTTCGGTGTATCCCTGTAGACGCAGATTTTTTTCATTGCGTTTTCATGCATTTCAGGATGAAACGCTGTGAAACATTGTCGTGTATATGGGGCCCTAATCAAGTGGTAACTTTCACTGACTTTCTGCATGTCCAAAGTACAACTAAAGCACGAGGTCCACCAATCAGCTGCTCCTTGATGTCCACGTGTGACCGAGCTAGTCAGTTTCTGGGTTTTTAATTTTATTGCTCTGCATAAATAAAGACGACAAATCTGTCAAACACCTTCCATGAAGAATCTAACCCTGGCAGCACCATGTGCAGTCAGGTGAAAAACTGAGATTCTGGTGCACATCACTCAGCCTGAGGATAAATGAAGACTCTGTTATTGCTCTGTAGAGGAGAATGTGTTAAAAATCTGACATCCATCCTCAGAACATCTGTTAGGTTGCACTCAGAATGAATGAGACAGTGTGAGGCCAGCAGCAGCAGTCACACGCTCACACATTTGTTCTAAAAGCAGGGCCAACGTGAAAACAGCATGAATGTTCCTCCTGGAGACGAATAGGCAGATGGAGATTGTACTCGCCTTTTCCCCCATTAGAGACGAGGCACTTAGCAGACTCATGAATAATATCTGAAGTACGGAGAGCCTTCAGCAACCCCACCTAGACCCCACACACACTCGAACACACTTGTTCTCTTCATTAAGCTGTCCACACAGATACTACAAACTAAGTCAAAGTCATATCCGGGAGCAACAATTGATGTTTCAATCTCGTCTCCTGCTAAATGCTATTAGAGAGCATTAGCAGAGCATTAAGAGGATCCAGAGGACATGATACCACTGACTGTTAATGACCAAACCCTGAGCATTCACTACCAGACCAGAGAAAAACACAGGACTTCAAGTGTGTGTGGTGTGCAGTGTGTGTGTGAGGGTGAAACACAGACATAAGTGTGTGTGTGTGTGTGGCACAAATCAATCCCCTCTGACCAGCCTGTGCAGGAAATCGAAGGAAATTTAAGCTGTGCTAAGTGAAGTGAAACTGTTTGTCTGTCTGTGCTGGACGTTTAACGGAGACACTCTGCAGCTCGCTCCTGATCACTCTTTTCTCCACCACCTCTCCTGCTTTTCATCAGACAGGCGCTTCTGCCTTTACTCTACACCCATAGCCTATTTCCAGAGCTAGATATCAATTGTAAATGTAGAAGCTACATGTCCTTGAATGTGTGTTGAGAGGAAAAGTTCAAGAGGAACTTTGTAAATCATGGAACAGCTGTGGAGTCAATTTTAAGAATTCAACGAAAGAGCAAATATCAAGACAATGATTTGGTTTCCGTGCAATGAGGTTAAGGTTCATCGTCCTCATTTTCTGGTTTTCTACTTATATTTAATTCTTTTCCATTTGTTTTTCATTATAAGAATTAAGATGACATGGCAATGGTGAGTATGTTGGAATTTGAAAGAAGAACCACAGTTTTAGAGTAACAGGAGCAAGTGTTTGAAGTTGCCCCATTTCTTAATCTTGCCCAAGATCTGGGTGTAAAAACAAGCTCATGGCAACATTCGTGTGATATATGAAATGTGCTTACCCGGGCCAAAAATGGTGTATGCCCGATGAAGTATGAATAACTCTGGTGGCTGAAAACAGTCGTAGTTTAAATAACAATTCCCTTATTATTCAAGCTTCAGCCTGCCTTGCCCATGGGATTTACTACATGGAGGGACGCAAACCGGGAAAAAAGGAGACTTCTGTGTGCTGGAGATTGACACCATAGTAACTGAGGGAGAGAAGAATGAAGCTGTGTTGTTGGCAGCCGGAGAAGTGTTGTTGGAGAGAGTCAGAAAAACCACACACTATACTTTGATTAATTAGTTCCTGGTATCTTGCTATTAGAAGCCCAAATATCATTCATTTTTCTGTACAGGTCCCAAAATCTTGGAGAGAGGTTTTTAAAAGAAGCTCCAGTCAGACTACAGCCTGAATGTGTCTCACACTGAGGAGTGAGTGGAGCACTTACCGGGTCTGCCTCATTTTCAAGAAGAAACAAGAGGAACAGATGAACCTGCACTGTGTCTGATGTAATTGATAAAACATTTCAATATGCTGGAACACAAATTGTTCGACCTACAATTTGATTTCATTAAATGTATTTGTGGTTATTTTGTAGCCTGGCTGAGAAGTAAGTGGTTGTGCGTAATTACCAGGGAAACAAGCGTACTGTAGTAATTTATCCCACCAAATGAGACGATTGGTCATGACATCAAGTTACTGAATGTCTGTTGTTATTCAGTTGTATACTTTTTCCACACTTAATTCAGATTTACATGATATTGATGAGGGTGGATCAGTTACCTTCTTTTAACCCTTGGGGGTCGATGGCCGCGCGGGAGCGTCCAAATGATGTGACCAATTTTAAGACGAAGTGGGAGCAAGAAGCAGCCTCGCTGAATCACGGTTTCAACTTCTGTTGAAAGTGTAGATATAAAACTATTTGCCAGTTTTTGAATTGTGTTGATAAGTGAAGTAAATCCAGAGATATCATGAATCATATATGCCCTACTTTTTATTGACTATTGTGGCATTCGGTGCAGCATGAGACGGTAAAAAGTAGTGATTCTGTTGAGGGCGAGCCGTAAGCCCTAGCAAACAAACATCTCTCTCTCTCTCTCTCTACCACACACACGCACGTACAAAAACACTATACTATTTTCCTATTGGGTGAAAGTGCACAACATCAGCAGATTTGTGAGATTTACTGTGTTTGGATGAGAGACAGGTCCAAGAGAAAGAGTGAGGACTTTGAGTATAGAGAGGTTGATCTGTCTTTTGTTTTGAATGAGGACTGAAATGAGGATGAGGATGTGTGCACACAGCATCTAACTTGGGGGTCAGTGTGGCACAGATAATTTTGTGAAATATTTTTGTAACTACTGATAGTTTGTAGTTAGTTGTTTATTGTTGTACAAAAACGCCTGGATATTCCCTTTATTTTATGTAAATAGTAATATATAAGAATGTTTTTTTTTCTAAATTTGGACTCTTTTAGAATTTACAATTCAAATTTGCATTCTAAGTTATGAAAATTATTTTTTACGTATGTCTGTGGATGTGGCTCCTGATGGTTTGTAATAGTTGTAAATAGTTGTGCAAAAACGCCTGGAAATTTCCTTCATTTTTATGCAAACAGTTGTACATTACAGTTTTTAATGATTAATATTTACATTGTTTTTTAACATTTACATTGTATTTTGTCATTTTAAGTTATGAAAATGATTCGTTACAAATGCTTGTGGTCCCTAGAGCAAAAAAATCAAACTTTTTCTAACTCAGATTTTGTAAAACTTTGCAATTGTAGGTCCAGCGTGCTCACACAGTTTGTAAAAATGAGTAGATATGAGTACATTCAAACAGGTGGGGTTGTGCTGAAAAAAAGGATACCAAGCAAGGCCAGGCAAACAGTTTTTAAGGTGAAATATGAAGGTAAAATCAAAAGTAAGCAAAAACGGCCAACTGACCCCTTGACCCCAGAGGGTTAAATAAACCCCTGGAACACATCGTACTCAACCAGACCAGTCGGTCCACATACTATTCCAATCTGATCCACACTGGCGCAAAAAAAACCCCCAAACTATATTCACAACAATAAACTCCCTCCTCAAACCACCAGACAACACTTCATCTTCATTCACCGCAGAAAAATGTCAGTCCTTCCTCCTATTCTTTCAAAATAAAATGAACACCATCTACAACAACATCTCTCCTCCAATAACCATTTCAATCTGGCTCCAAACTCAATCACAGCAACAAAACAGCCCTAATCAAAGTCACCAACGACCTCCTCCTCCCTGCAGACACCGGACATCTTGGTATCCTCATCCTCCTTCGACCTCACAGCAGCTTTTGACACCATAAACCACACCATCCTCCTCTCCAGACTACAATCAACCCTCCATATCACCGGCACCGCACTTTCCTGGATAAAATCATACCTCACTGACCAACACCAGTTCATCCACATCAATAACTGCACCTCCCCCACAGCTCCCCTGTCCCATGGCGTCCTCCAGGGTTCGGTGCTTGGTCCCCTCCTCTTCATTATCTACATTCTCCCCATCCGCAAAATCATCAGTCGTCACGGTCTCCATTTTCACTGCTACGCTGATGACATCCAATTATACATCTCCACCACCTCCATCACTGCTCAATCACTGCTCCAACCCTCTTCACCCTCACCTACTGCTTGACTGAAACAAAACCATGGATGCGATCAAATTACCTACAACTCAACTGTGATAAATCAAACCTCCTGATCACTGGTCTCAAATCGCTCACCCCAGCTGCCAGCAACTTCAGCCTTTCAATTGATAATGTTTCCCTCACCCAATCCCCACACGTTTGCAACCTCGGCATCATCCTAGACTCCCATCTCACTCTGGAAAATCACATCAATCTCATGACAAAAACTGCCTTCTTCCAACTCAAAAACATCGCCCGTCTCCGTTCATCTCTTTCCTTCTCCACCGCCGAAACCTTGATTCACACCTTCATCACTTCCAGACTGGACTATTGCAACAGTATCCTCTACGGCCTCCCTGCAAAACAACTCAAGAAACCACAATACATTCAGAACTCCACCCCTTGCCTTCTCACTCACATCTGCTCCAGAGACCACATCACCCCTGTCCTCCAAAACCTCCACTGGCTCCCCATCAACCAACATATTCAGTTTAAAATTCTCCTCCTCACACACAAAGCCCTCCACCACCAGGCCCCCTCCTACCTCTCCAACCTGCTTTACCATTACACCCCCCCCGGGACCTCCATTCATCCGAAGCCCACCTCCTCTCTGTACCACCCGACACCAAGCACTGATCCTGGGGGGACAGAGCCTTCTCTGTTACTGCCCCCACCCTCTGGAACACCTTACCACATCACATCCGAGCCTGTCCAAACCCATCCACATTCAAAACCCTCATCTAAACACATCTTTTTAAAAGTGCTTTTAATGTTTAACTGCTTTTAAATGTATTTCACGGTTTTGTTTTTTTTCTCATTTTTCTTTGTGACAGGTTCTTGCTGTTGTTCTTATTATTGTGTTGTTCTACTTGATGTTTTTATCCTCTGTGAAGCGTCTTTGAGTGTTCAGAAAGGCGCTCTATAAATAAAATGTATCATTATTATTATTATTATTAAATCCTGTGAGCAATACTGCTTCTTAAAAAAATATACTCTGCAAGTTTGATCCAGCATCCTCTAGATATTCCCTGCAGACTTGACTGAGGACATGGAAGTGTTTTTAATCACTGTTAACAGCCTGTCTAATTCTTAGAAAGAAAACACACATTTGTTATTTGAAGAATTTAGTTGATAGCTTGGGCCACTTTCACACATGCAATGTATTTTACTGAGATTGACAGAATTTGACTGAAATTTCAGACACATTTATACTGCAGTGTCTAATCTAACTATCTAAATGTTAATCTGTGAACCTCTGTATGTTCTCTAAAAATGCTCTGTTCTCATATGAAGCAACAATTCTCTGCCACAGACTGATCTTCCTCGCTCCATCACGCTCTTCTCTGACATGATTTACACAAACCCAGACCTGGCATGGGACTTAAATGCACCCTGCGCCCAAGTTCAGGTTGATAAATAGCAGTCTATACATGGATATGCATGTACACATTTTTTGCTCGCACGCACATTTGATAAATTAAGGCAGATGAGTCCAAAAAGACATTTTTAACCGAAAACAAGACATAAACACTTGCTTAGATTTCAGGTTTGGCAGTGTGTGTGTTCACGTTAACTATCTTAAGGCTATATTATTATAGTAATAATGAAACTATCTTAAGTCTTTATTATCTTTATTATTATAGTAATAATGATAATAGTAGTGGTAATAACAATAATAATAATGATTGTTGTTGTTGTTGTTGTTATTATAATTTTTAGTATAGCTAATTTTTTAGCTTATTTTTATCCTATTTGTTTTTTATTTTTATTTTTATTCTACTTCATTCTATTTTACTATTTCATTTTAACGTTGCATCTTTTGCACTTGGGATGTTTGTGAGCTGCTGTGACGCGGAAATTTCCCCCATGAGGGATCAATAAAGATTATTCTATTCTATTCTATTCTACTCTACGAGTAAAAAGAGAAATATCCAAGTACAAATATTTGGAAACATAAAAAATTGCCTAATCAACCAAAAATGTCTAAGACCCCCTGTTGAAGACCTCTGCTCTACAGGGGTCAACGCAGAAGGTCTTAAATGTTTGATAACCTTTCTTAGCTTACTCTGAAACAATGATGAGGAGAAACTAAATTTCAGGGTATCATGTGCAAGTATATGTACAGATTGTTCTGTATGTGTATGAATGTGTGTGCTTGGGCTGATCATACACATTTGATCTTTCTTTTTTTCCCAACTTCCTGGAGGTTTTTTTTTTCCTGAGTTGTATTTTTCTTTTGAAAGGGGTTGGAAAACATGTTTTACATAGTTAATGCAAACGTGCGTGAAACTGTTTTTTGAATCCACCAATTACAAAAGACCATGATCAAAAAAGCAAAAGTATCAGAAAAAGTCAGAGGTGTAAGGATTTGGGGTATCTGAAAATAATATGTCCAAATTACAGCAGACATGTCTGAACTAATGGCCAAATGTAGAGGTCAATGTTGGAATTTTGAGTCGAACTTTAAGTTTTTAAATTCAAAAGGCATCTGCTAGAAGATTTTTTTTAACTTTGCTGCATGATTCTTAAAACAGTGCACTTTCTCTCCTCCTCCGCCCTGGTTTTCCATTATTTTTCTTCCTCTTGTTGTCCACAGCGTCTGGAGTGATGAGAGCCGATTGAAATCAGGCTGATTTTGTAAAGACTTGACGTCTTTCCTCTCTTTGGGTCTCAATCTTTCCCCTCCTGCTCTGAATACAAGAGGAGCTCATTGTGGAAGATAATGAGCCCAGAGTGAAGAGGCTCTCACACCTGACCACAGCTCTCTCTCTCTCTCTCTCACACACACACACACACACACACACACACAAAATTAGAGCATGAGGATATGCAGATGGTGCTGGTTAAGGTCTGCTGCCTGTCACTGACACTCTACACTGGCTCAAAGAGAATGAACCTCTGATGTCAAAGCCCTTTCCTCCCTTGACACCCCCACTTCACAGCTCTTTCACAGACAAGGTGAGGAGATGTGGCGTCATTCACAGCATCCATTAACAGTTTTTGCTTCCGTTACAGCTGCAGAGAGAGGAAACATAAAAAGCTAAAAACAAATCCACAAAGCCTGAGTCAAGACTTACCTAACACACAGCGTGACAAAAAGCAGAGGGATATGACATACATTCAGGAGGCTGAGCTGCACTAATGGCAGCTCACCACAAGATCTTTTCAATCCTTCTACCTCAAGCTGACAGTCTGATGGACAACCGACTTCGTGACCCTGGGCTTTCCAAAGACCCACGCTGGCTCCACTGCGTCCAATAAGCTCCACTTGGACAAGACATCGAACAAAGAGCTTCCTGTCTTACGGAACAGAGGTATACCACCTCTTGGTGCACATAGACCTGATGACGCTCTGGCCTGTAACACCTGATGAACTACTGCAGTAACTGCGCCATCTCTAAGCTATGTGGCATATTCTTTTAAATAGGATTGACATAGGATGACGTGGTTCAGTCTCATTATGCATCTGAGAGAATAAAGTGAGTAGTTTCTACCTTCACAGGAGAGGCCGTGAGATGTGACGCCAGACAGGCTATCTTTACAGACGTTGCAGAAGGTGGGCCGTGCATGGGAGCAGGCGTACCAGTTGTGCATCCCTGAGAAATGTTCCACGTTGAACTGTGCCGTCTGTCAGGGAGGAGAGCAGAGCAGTTTAGCAGACACATCTACAACAGGCTGCATTACAAAACACTTAGAATTACAGTTATTTCATCTGTTAGCAAGAAACAGTTGAGAGAGTTTTTGAAAGGGGTTCACCTTTTTAGAATCAGCGTTGTTGCTTTCTTATTTGTGTTATTTTAATACATTTCTTGGGGCTGTTCATGATTTTAACGGGATAGGACAGGACAGTGGAGAGAGCAGGAAACAGGGTGAAAATGGGAAATGACATGCGGCAAATAGATCATAGGCCAGACTCAAACCTTGGCCCATCCATTCGTGGGTGAACCTCACTGAGGGTGATCTAGACTGCGAGCCCCCTGAATGGGTTGATTTTTTTTATTCCAGTTTTGGAAAAAAAATTGTACATGAAGGGGAAAAGACGGATCAGGAAGCAAAAAATTTAAAATGCGACAAGAGAAACTGTTTGCACATACAGGTACATCTCAAAATTTTGTCAATTTTTCGCTGCATCAAACTTAATCTCATTGCTACTTTTTGCTGTTTGTGCGGCTTTTCATTACTTAGATTGTTTCCCTTGCAAAGGTATGTTATCAACAATGTGTCTCTTTGGTTGAGCAGGGTTTAGTAACACTGGTGTAGAACATAAAACATCTACTGCAGAAAATTGTATCTGGTATTCTGACACATTTGAGGTTTAATAAATATTACACTGTCAGCGATGAGAATATTGCAGCAGGATATTTTGTGATTTAATTTAATTTGCAGTTAACTCTGCAGTCCTACAACAGACCTTTCTTTCTTTTTGACCTGGAACAGTCCAGGCATCATTCTCTGAAAGCCATTCACAGAAACATGTACTCTACCGCTCTGACTTTACACAGGAGTTGTGGGTCTATTACTGCCAATTATATTGTTATTTTGTTTTAGAAACAACAGCCTGAAAAGACTGAACAATTGGGGCCTAACCCTGACTTTCCTCTACATGAGACATTAAATGACTGTTTTTGTCAAGGGAGTCTGATGGCTCTGTGAGAGTGATCTGTTTCCAGTTGAAAAACTCTATAACACAAGGTCCATTTCTACAGGAATCCTTTTACAAAAATGGACAGTCATCTTGGAGAATACTATATAGATGACAAAGCCAAAGAGAGATTGTCTCTAGAGGTGCATTTGCCCCGAAATGTGAAAACATTGCAGACATTACTTCCTGCTTTGGGCTAAAAAAAAAACAACAACAACATCCCCTTTGAAACTGTTTAATTTGTCAGGAGAAGCGTTAAAATTGTACTTCTCAGTAAAAGAACAGCCAGGATGCAAAAATAGTTGAGTGTTTTTTTTTCTGTGCAAACTTGGCTTTATACCCCAAAAAATGTAAAAATAGAGAGCAGATTTAACAACACTCACAATCCTCCTTTCATTGAACAGGAAAAGGGAATAAACACAAATTTGTTCCCAATGACAGACATGATTCATTTTTCTCTTGATCAGAGTCTTTCCCTTAGGTTTGGTTGTCCTGCTATATGAAGTCTTTTCAAGTGGACTGGGACTCTACAAGTCTGACTCCACAGATCTGACACCTGTTCAGGAACACTGGGAGCTTTCAAAGAGCTGAGTGTTGGGAGAGAGCCCACAGTGCGGTGAAGTTAATGTGAGTTGTGCTGTGTTGGCGTAGGCGTTGCGTCTGCAGTCGTCGGCTCAGCCCTGGATCCACTTTGTGTTTCACAAGGAAACTGTAACAGGTTCTGGAGAAAGTGGGACACTCCGCTTCATATGCTCCTTCGTGAAACCAGGTAATTACATGCTGCTGGAACCACATGGTAGGGGTGTGTTTGCCTTTGTGTGTGTCCTGTAGTTTGTGAGCTCTGGGGGTGCTGCTGCATTGCAGTGCAGTGAAGGGGGGTGAGGGATGGGGTCTTATATAAGGTTTCCCTCCCAAATCAAAGACATTCAAATGCAGCAGAGCTTTTCTTGCTGCAACTACATATAAAACTACATTCAGACTTACCTCACATCTTTCTTTTCTCTGAGAGAATTTTAGTAATTTGAGGACAGAATTGTGAGATTCTTTTCTTACAAAGCAGAGTGTGATGTCAAAGTAGTTTCTCACTGGTTCTGTTATTAAATGAGTCATAGCCGGTGCTGCAGGATCCAGCCTGTGCATGGTGACGAAAACATGTCTGTTTCTGTGTGAGATGCTCTGTGTGTGTGTGTGTCCTCTTCACTGTATCTCTGGAGAGTTTGCGCACCTGTGTCTACACGTGTGCATCCATGAGTGTAAAAGCGTGTCAGCTGGTGCTTTGGGGCTCCCGATAGGAGCTTATCACATCTGCATAAAAAACAACTTGTAACCCCTGTTGGCTTTAACATGATTATTATGAAAATGTGCAAACCCTTTAGACAGACTCAGGACAAGCGTTAATGAAATGACTGAGCGCTGTAGGATGGAGGCACTGATAGGAGAATCCTCCGGAGCTCAGGTAACATGATTCAAAGGTAGAGAAAACCTCCACTGAGGACACGCCTGGATCTATTGCTGCATCCTCACACACACCCACACACACTTACACAAACACAAAGTTTCTGCCTCTTACCTCATAGTGCTCTCTGGACTGGACGGACTTGAGCGAGCTGATCCAGTCCTCCATCTCTTTCCTGTTCTCGGCGCAGAGGATGAGCCTACGGAACGGAGTGATTACCTGCAAGAGAGCGAGGGATGCAGGAGTGAGTGAGAGAGAAACTGTAGCTCAATGTTTTGTTCTGGTGCTTTCCCTCCTCAGCCTGCGGTGCCACTGAAAGGAGAGTGAGCATTGGTCTCTTGTCTTCAAGGGAGAGAAAGTACCAGAGACCTCCTCCTCCTCCTCTCTCTAACTCTCTCTCTCTCTCTCATTAACTCTCGTCCTCTCGCACCTTCTTGAGTTTGTCCTTCCCTCCTGTAATTTTTTCCTTCTCTCTTTCCTTTTCTCTTGCTCTCAGCTCTTTATGTTGCTTTGAGGCAGATATGTGCTGACAGGCGAAGCGCCTCAGTAAAGGCTAAGAGCTTCTCCCCACGCAGCCCCCCCTCCATGTGTGCCTGTGTGTGTGTTTAAGGGACAGTCTCTGTAGATAACCCTTCATTCACACATCACCCTTTCAGCTCTCCATCACTTATTTATGCTCCCTCATCTCCTCTTTCTGTGTTTGTCTTTACATTGTTGCTGCTCACCTCAGAGAGAGGAGTGAAACACACACGCACACACACACATCAATATTAATGCAGTGAGAAATGCCTCTCATGATTGATTACAACTCCTTCCAAGTAAACCATCACACACCATGTCACAGGAAACCAGCATTTCACATCTCATCCCCAACAGACACTCACTGTGACTTTTTTGAAGCTGATTCTCATTCGATGGTTAAAACTCTCTGATGCAGACAAACTCAGAGAGGTTCCATGCAGACAGATTTAAAATACATTAAAGCAGCTAAAAATAGGGTTCTGAATCTGGACCACAGAGAGAAAAAAGGAGGAGGAGGCAGTTATGATCTAAAAGCCTTCATGAGAAACTTTCCCTGCTGTCACAGAGCAGGATGCATCATCTGAACTTCAACGAGGGAGAGACAAAGCCGTCTCATCGCTCACAGCTTCCCTTACACTCTCTTACTTGCTGCTCGGCTGCAGTTTGTGGCTCATAAAAGACTCCAGCAAGGACTGCAGATGTTTACTCGGATGCATCACTCTGATGCAATCAGGATGTAAAGCAGAGGCTAGAAAATCTTATCGCCTTCTCTTATATTTGCATCTTGACGAAGTCCAAACAAGTTTTTTTTTCATTGAAACTTCTTTTAATGAGTTTTTATGGCCTTGAAACACAGCATTGGTTCTTAGCAAACAGCATATTTGACTGTCAGGGTGGGGCTCAGAGGAGAAATGCTGCTCCAACACCTCCAGATGTGGTTTGGGATGTAAGGTGGCCAGAAAGGCTGTGGACTTGTATATTTTTCTTACAACAACAAAGGTTGCTGAGGTTGTCTGAAATGGACTCACCAGCGGGCCAAGGTGTGGATGAGTAACACCTTGAAAGGGAGGGCCCATGAAGGGTCCATGTTGGGGTTCCAGTAGAAATATCATTTTCTGAGGCTTATCTGATGGGTTTTCCACACAAGGCTTTTCTGGGACCAGAGTTGATTCCCACTGATCTAGGATGACTGCCCTAACTACAAATCCCCAATTTCAATGAAGTTAGGACAATGTGTAAAATGAAAAATAAAAACAGAATACAATGATTGCAAATCCTCTTCAACCTATATTCAATTGAATACACCACAAATACAAGATCTCTAATGTTCAAACTGGTAAACTTTATTGTTTCTGTGCAAATATTTGCTCATTTTTAAATGGATACCTGCTACACCTTTCAAAAAAGCTGGGACAGGTTCAAGAAAGGACAGAGAATCTGGAGAAATCTCTGCACGTAAGCAGCAAGGCCCAAAACCAACACTGAATGGCTGTAACCTTTGACCCCTCAGGCGGCGCTGCATTAAAAACCCACATCATTGTGTAAAGGATATTAGCACGTGGGCTCAGGAACACTTCAGAAAACCATTGTCAGTTAACACAGTTCATCACTACATCTACAAGTGACAGTTCAAACTCTACCATGCAAAGACAAAGTCAGATATCAACAACACACATAAACGCTGCCTTCTCTGGGCCTGAGCTCATCTGAGATGGACTGAGGCAAAGTGGAAAAGTCTGCTGTGGTCTGATGAGTCCACATTTAAACTCTTTTTGGAAATCATGGATTTTTCTCCTCCTGTTTGTTCTCTCAGTGCAAAGTTCAAAAGCAGCATCTGTGATGGTATGGGGGTGTGTTAGTGCCCATGGCATCATGGGTAACTGTCCCAGTATCTGTGAAGGCAGCATTAATGCTGAAAGGTACAAACAGGTTTTAGAGCAACATCTGCTGCCATCCAAGACACTTTGTCTTTTTCAGGGATGTCCCTGATTATTTCAGCAAGACAATGAAAGCAAGACACATTCTGCTCCTGTTACAACAACGTGGCTCCGTAGTAGAAGAGTGCAGCTACTAGACTGACCTGCCTGCAGTCCAGACCTGTCTTCCATTGAAAATGTGTGGAACATTATGATGAACAAAATACAACAACGGAGACCTTGGACTGTTGATCAACTGAAGTTGTTCATCAACAAGAATGTGAAAGAATTCCAGCTCCAAAGCTTCAACAATTAGTGTCCTCAGTTCACAAACACTGAACCAGTGTTGTTAAAGGAAAGAGGATGTAACATGAAACTGTCCCAGCTTTTTTGAAACCTGTTGCAGGCATCCATTTCAAATTGAGCAAATAATTGCACAAGGACAATAAAGTTGATCAGTTTGAACATTAAATGTCTCATCTTTGTGGTGTATTCAATTGAATATGGGTTGAAGAGGATTTACAAATTATTGTATTCTGTTTTTATTTACATTTTATACAATGTCCAACCTTCATTGGAATTGGGGTTATAAATTGTTTATTGTTTATGTACAAGGATTAAGCTGTTAGCAGCCTGTAGCATGTTAATGCTAACTGGTGGAGGCCTGAGCTGAGGAGAGGGAGTTAGAACGATGCGCCCGTAGTGCTGTGTGAGCTAGTGAGCAACAACGTGGACCTGTCCTTCCATCATCTCTATGGGAAATGTAAGATCTGTCTCCGAGAAGATAAAGCAGCTAACAGCGCTAACCCATCACCAGAGAGAAAACCAGAGGGCAGAACAGCATCATGCTCATCGCAGAGACATGGCTAACAGAGCTAACATCAGACACAACGTGACATTGGAAGGATTTCTTCCACTGTGAGTGACAGAAAACAGGAGAGAGAGACTGAACAGACTGGAGAAGAAGTCCAGTTCAGTCCTGGACCATGTGGAGTTGGAGGCTGACAACAGAATTATGGCCGAGCTGTCAACTCTGATGGACTTTTCTACTTAATGTGTTCATTTCTACTTCTACTTTTCTAAGCTCCACTAGTGGCAGCATGTTGCAGCAGCATTGCATTGATGCTGTGACTGTGAATTTCCCCTCAGGAAATTAATAAAGTATCTTATTTTATCATATCTTATCTAACAATAGTGGTCTAACGACAAAATGTTCCCCTGAGGCAACAAACAAAAAGAGAGGGAGGAGGGGACAGAGAGACAGAGAGAGAGGGAGAGGTGATCTGGGTCTGCATCAGTTTCAATATTTGGATTATTTCCTCTGGTGGATTACTTTTTTGGGGGCTTTCTTGATCATCTTGATTTTTTTCAGACTATTTGGCTGAGGACTTTTGGAGTATTTTAGTTTTCGTTTCTGGGATTAAGGATTATTGGACGTACAGACAAAGGGAGCGCAGTTGGAGGACACTGAAAGGAGCTTAAAAACTATTGAAAGACTTGACATAATTTTGTTTCTTATTTTGTTGCGGGTATGTTCTGTGAATTTTATGGGGATTTATGATAAATTTCAACCAAGTAATTTTGTGTCACAATTAAAATCTGTGTTTCTGGTTACATGAAACAAGTTTCAGTTCCCTTAAACAGATACATCTTCCTTTTAGACCATTGACACTTACCTATGAAAGGGTCTGAGTTTAGACAAGATTAATTAGGATTACTAATATCATTCAAAATCCAAATAGAAACCCTTTTATGCGTGTGAACGAAGACAAATTGATTAGAGCTCACTGTCAGTCATCAACATTAACAGAAAGTCTCCCATTATCATGCAACTGTCTGAGCTTTACATGCAGAGTGAGATAGGAAAATCTACATGATTGATATCTTCAATATAATCGACATTGTGATATTGGTATCTTGAATTTTCATATCTCGATACCAATACAATAATATATCTTTCAGCCCTAACCCTCAAGACACAATATCACCTGAAAAACGGCAGTTGCTGTAACACATATCCAACCTCAAGGCTCAGCTCTGTCAGGGTGGAGGGGCCGTATAATGACACTGTTGTGTCCAAGCGAAGCGTCCACTGAACAAACCATCACCTGATCAATCACTTTAATCTCTCCTTAGATCAATCGGCCCAAAGAGCTTTAATCAATACCTTGTTATTTTGAGTCATGAGTGGCATTTCCAGGGAAAAGCAATAAAACCTTGTCATTGCTGTGAGTCATGTGTGTGCACGCCTGTGTTTGTGATTACTGTCCTTTCTCTACCCTCCATCACTGAAGCCAATCAGATTAGCATTCTTCCTCCCTATTCAAAATAAGTGGATGCAACAACTCTCAAATTACTGAATGTGTCTTTGTGAGTGTGGCATCACATGCTAGTGTGTGTTGCTCTTCGCCAATCAGGGTTCTGCAACTTCCAGAGAAGAAACAAAGAAATAAATCTGTCGTGTCTCTCTCTGCAGAGACTTTTATTTCTCCTCCACTGTTAATTACCGAACAGTTTTCCTGCAGGGATTAGAGTGTGTGGGGTGAATTGATCCCTTTGGACATAAATCATTCTGTCTGCCTGCCAAAAGCGTAGTGCGTGTAGGGGGGGTACACGGTAGTGATAAGATTGGTTGCCAAGGGAAACAGGAGCAGCTGTTCCCAAAAACAGCTCCAGGCATCCCTCGAGAGTGGAAAACCTCCCTTAATGACTGGCCTTCAGCACATACTTTATCAGATGTGAGTGTGTCTGACAACATGTGACAACATATATGTCTCTAGGTGAACAGATCAGAGTCAGAAGCATTGCTTATCAATTCTGGTGTCAGAATTTTCAAAATGCATAATTAAACATTTTTTCAACAAGTTTTAAGCTTTGACTGGGATTTCAAGAGAAGATGAAACTGTTGAGGACACACTGTACAGTGCCATAGCGCACATTTGTACAGTATGCCATAACAAATTCCTTGTATGTTGAAGCTTACCTGGCGATTAAAGTTGATGCTGATTCTTATTCTGATTTGTTATACTTGAATATCATTCGAAGTCACTATGGCAAAAAAAATACTGAAGTTGTTGTGATAACATACATTTTCATTGTCTCAACTACCAAATATGTTAACTTGAATTTTATGTCCAAAAACATCACCAATGCATATTGACTTGGCAATCAACCCAGCCCCTCCAAGCTGTTCAGTGAAGCTACAGCTTTCAAGTAAAACCCAAAATATCTTTGTAAAATGTAACCAAGGCTTTGAACTGACTTAAGGAACAAAAGCAGAAACCTGAAACTTTTTCCCTTTTGCCAGGAACAAAAAACAGAAACTTTCTAATTTATATTTTTATTTGTTTATTTTGTTGTTGGAGCAAAAACGAAACATTAAAACAATGGAAACCGGTTAATCCAGGTACTTTTTTAGTTCCTTAAATGTCTGTCATGTAGCTCAAATGCATCCACTTCCTGTGTTGCTCTCTCATGCCCTGGCAAACCTGTGTTGGGCACAGTAGAGACAATTCAGCCAGGACAGCACATGAAAAGCGAGTAGCACCTTCAGAAATAAACACATAATCACACAGTTACGGTAGCATACTCTTGTGTTGTCAGTCATCAGTGTGAGATATTGTTGTTATCGATTGCTTCAGCTCAAGTTTCAAGTCTGTCCCTCCACTTGCTGCAGTCTCTCCCACTTTCCAGCCACACTCAAGATCAGCTAAGTTCAATTCAACATTGTGTAGTGTTTTCTTGTTCATTTTATGGGTAAACATTTTTTGAAAACCTCCATTTTCAGGTCAAAAGCCAGGCGAGGTTGTTAAATTGTAAACAAGAGGCAGAGGAAATTCCAGCCGCACTGGCAAGTTGGCTGGGATATGATGGAGATGATGAATTTGTCTTTTGATACATATGCAGACAAGTAAGTTGACTATAGAAAAATGAGGTTATTTGTAAGAATTGATTTGTTCTGCGCTTTGATATAATAAAATCAGAAGCTCATGCATCCTGGCCAGTGGCAAATTGGCCTGGATTTCAACCCTGATAATGTACAGGTCTGGTGAATTGCAGTGTTTGTTATGAGAAATAACAGCCCATTTGCTGTTTCTGTTCAAAACAAATAGATTGGGAATAAAATCTGGTTCAAAGCCCTGATTGTGACCTAACAATTACAGTGATGAGGGAATGCAGCAGATATGAGACTGCTCTCTTTGAGTGAGTTGTGTGATGGCACAGGCTGTCTCACCGGTTTGCAAAACTGTAAGAGCACAATTGAGACAACAGAAAAGTTATTTCAGACAGCAACCTGAAAAAATTAAGTCAACAAACAAATATAGTTCAAATAAATGAAAACAAAAGGTGAACACAACTGCTTGTAATTGAGTTGGAATAGATTATGTCAAACAACTTCTTGTTGAAGACGTTTAGACAACTAACAAGTCTAAATCAGCCAAACTATAACAAGAGTTAACGTATGATACCTTATTTAATAACTTTGGTTGGGATTAGAACAACATTTTTTTGTTTTGCCCTGGCATAAAATGTTAAGGCAGTCCTGTCACATCATACTCGAACATTTTAACAACAATACATTTAATAGTGCATGAAACCAGATCTCAGACCATTTCTGACTCTCTGCTTAGATGAAATTGAGAATAATCTGCACTAGTTGCACTTTAAACCTGAATCTAGTCCAAAGTGGAAAAGCAACAACAAAAGAATCACAGATAACTTGGGACACTTGCTATTGTTGAAACACACACACACACACACACACACACACACACACACACACTGGCAGAGGATTGGTGACAGTGTTGCATGGATCCTGCATCTACAGGGACCATGAGCAGAGGAGATGGAACTAACCATCACACCTGTTCCAACCACCAAAACTCGTCAAACCCACGCCTCCTCTGTAGCTCTGTGCAAACTTCTGACACAGAACAGCAAGCAGCAGAGAAACACCCCTGGGTGCTCTGTCACAATCAGATGAGTTTCACTGAGATGCATTTCTAGAGTTAGAACCTGTCAGAGCAGCGCCCCATCCACTGAGCCTGAGTGAGTCAGTGAGCAGTGAGGGAAGGGTCCCTGCAGACTCTGTAATGGATTTAGGGTCTGGGTTGGGCTGAGCTCTCCCTCACGTGGACTTCAAGGTGCTGCTCGCTCCGTATGCTGCAGCGACGCAGCATCATCACAGATGCACACACAGACACACACTTGGTGGAGACAACAAAGAGGAATGTAATGTGAACTCTGAGAGCATCATCTGGACACACTCACCACCAACATACATTAACTTTCATTCTTCATGTATGACTCAGTGTGCACACAGTCATCAATATTATGAGCATGTACACACACATGCAAGGCCACGTGAGCGCTTTTTTTCCCCTACATCATTGTCAACTTACAAATAAAAGGCTTTTTCATTTCACATGATGCTTTTCTTCTCTCAAACCTCTTTACATCCACAATGTTTAATCTCAGCTGTTTCCTTCTCATGCATAAAATGGAGATAGGTGCATAAATGTATCACAAAAGGATACAGTATTGTGCATTTGAATGTCTTTCTTAAGTGGCATATGTTGTTTTAGTTTGTTTTTTGTTTAAGGCAGTTTTGCAAAGATAAAACAAAAATTGATTTTCCTTTGACATTGTAAACATATACACACTATTTGAAGTAGCTGCTGGTTTAAATATTTCGCTGTTTGAGTTCAATCCTGTGCAGTATCTCTTAGAAAAATAGTTAGATTTATCACTTCTGTCGTGTTTTTTTTTCTTTTTATGGTAATTGTTCCTTAATTCCTAGGAAAAAGCACAGGCATGCACAGCTCAAAAAAAAACCCTGCAGAGCTCCAACATGAAGGAGCATATATCTCGCAGCAATCACTCGTTCAAACCATCCAATTAGCACCAACCTGCACAGTGGACGACAGCAGCATCGCTCATCCTCAGAGGAGCGACTCCTCACAGACAGGCAGACGGACGGACGGACGGACACATACAGCTGGACAGACACAGACACAGAGACAGTCTGCAGTGCAGCGCTTCCTCTGCAGTCCTTTCTCTCTCTCTCTCTACTTCTCTCTCTCTTTCTCTCTCTCTCTCTTTCTGAGCGCACAGCCTGCGTGATGCCTGGTCCCCCTCTGATGGCGTGCGTGTCTGTGAGTTACTATCCAGCGTTTATGTTTTTACCTTCAGTTTTCTCTTTCCCTTATTACCCCTTGCTCATTCAGACACTCCTCTCTTCGTTTGCCTCCTCCTGTCTTTTGTGCCCTGCTTCCCAGTGCTCCCTCTCTCTCTCTCTCGCTCGCACAGTCTCTTTCTCTCTCCTTCTGAGGAGAGCTTGTGACATCACTCCAGGATTTCCTCTGCTGCTTCACCTTGCTTCGTCCTCCCTTCACCAGTTCAAATTTCAGGCATTCCTCATCAATCATTCACTCTGAATTCTTTCCTTTCTGTCAAACACTCCTTTCTAAAAATAGATTTCTCTTTGTTCTTACTTTCCTTTGAGCATCCCTATTCTTTCCTCCTTCAGCGTCCCCTCCTTCCTCCTCTTTCCCCCTCCTTCTTTCTCTGTCTCAGCAGGATGCACTAACGACGCACATGCTGCACACACATGCAGAGGGCAGGCAGGCAGGCAGACGTAATCTTATTTATGAATATGGCAGACATTAAGCCATTCCAGGCACTCACTGAAGCATTTCAAGGCACTGCTTAAAATAGCTGCACTCTCTCCTCTGGGCACTGCTCTCTCCCCCCCTCCCCCTGCTTGTTTCTTTTTATAGCAGCACCCAGGGAGAGGAGAGACATTTATAGAAAGGACAATGCACTACAAGCTCTTTCACTGTCTGTTTCCATCCTCATAATACTCATGTCCATCCCTCCTTCTTCTCCTCCTCCCCCTCAACGAGCATCCATTCACAGGATCATCATCCCCTTCTCTCTCCCAGGAGAGGAGCCGTGATGAGCAGGTGATTCATTATCCTTGAAGGGCAGGGTCTGACACACCTCCAGCAGGATTTATTAAAGGTGTGAGAGCTGTGGACACGACTCAAAGCAGGTGTGTGTGTCTGTTAAGACTGGGCCATATGGCATGTTATTCATGCCCCCAAACTTTTGGGCCATATCATGATAGGCAATCTAGATCTCAATATTTTGTTTCAGCCTTGAGCTGATGCTATGCTGTAGGGCTGAGTATTTACATGATTTAGATTTGTAATCGAGATCAATTTCAGATCAATTACAGTGATCAGCTGGGAGCATATTTAATCAGTCAAACATAGCGGTGATGTGTGTGTGATAACAGCCAATCAGAGCCAATCATTTCCTGCTCGATTTGGAAGTTGCCAGAGAAGTAAACAAAACGACCAAATGTGGAAGTAAATGTGGGGCTGAGGGCAGCAAACACATGTGGAGCAACATCTTTTTGATAATGATAATGTTTACATTTTAGGAGTCTTCATCATTCTCAAGGGGGCAATCTAATTACTTTGGGTCTTGCATACCTGCAAAAATGTTTGCTTTCTTAATTGGCTTGTATGTTAATAAAATGTAGAGCTAATCTCTGGTTTCTTTAGTTTTCAGTACAAATGCTTTCAATCTGGCAGTTTAAAAATGATGCAAAAATTGTGACAATAATCAAGAACAGATGATATGAAAAAATATATTGTGGTCTTTTTTTTGCCACATCGCCCAGCCCTACTATGATATATGAAATCAAACCAGAATGGCAATACCAGAACCCTTAAAACCCTTAAAATAGAACCGTCAATTCCAAGTTGAAGCCACTGTCCATCTGTTTACCACTTTTGATTTTTTTCCCCTTATATGTCACCTTGTAGTGCCACATTATGGAATAATGTAGTGAATTTCCACTTCATTTTGTAAAATGCAGCATTTTGTATCAACGTACCATATTTGGTGAGTGTTTATTTTGTAATTCTTGAAAGCAATATGTAATAAGCCTTGCTGCATTATGTGATAAATATTATATATTGCATTAAATTGCACCAAATTCATACATTTCCTTCGATAGAAATGATAGAACACCTGCATATTGTAAGTCCTGACACAATATGTAAGCACTTATTACATAATGTGGCAAAGCTTATTACATATCACGTTCCAGAATTTCATTCAAAATGTAGCAGAATATTACAAAAGGTGGTGTTATTACATAATGAAGTGAAAATTGAATACGTTATTATATAATGCAATGTTACAACACAATGTGGCGCTACACACCTTAAAAAACTGTTTTTCTTTCCTCATTTGGTGTTTTACAGCACACCTTGCCAGTTTAATTTTACACTTATATATTCATTCCGATTAAAAGTATGAACACACTGGACCTAAAATTGTGAGAAAACCCTTATCCGAACAGGAAATTCTATGGGCGTTTTTTTCTCTTTTTTTTTTTTCTGTTGAAACGAATAACAAGTAACAAATGAATTTATAACTTAGAATGGAAATATAAACTGCGAGTTAAGAAAACAACACATTTAAAGGTAGGGTCTGCAAGAATTTTCACTGCTGTTTGTAAACACAACACCCAAACTGAGCTCCTCCTCTTTGGCTCAGCGCCAGCTGCAGTACATATCCACCGCCTTCAATCACCACTATGTGAACACACTCAACAGCCATCGTCTCTACAGTGAAATACCAAGCTATGACAAATGTTTATAATCAAAAAGATTATACAGGTATTATCGTAGATGGTATGATATGGCACAACCTTAGTGTTCTCTGCTGTGGTCCCAACTGTCTGAGTGCGTGTTTCTGAGTGTGTGTTTCTGAATGTGTATTTCTGAGTGTGTGTTTCTGAGTGTGTGTCTGCAGGATGCACTCACCGTGAAGCTGTTGTTGACATTCTTTGTGCTGGACTCTGCAACGCTGGCGTCTGACAGGTCCACTTCATCAAAGATAAGAGACTACAGAGGAGAAGAAGAGGAGATGAAGAGGGAGAAACGGAGGATACAGAAGAAATCAAAAGAATGAGATTTCCTGTCAATACGTCACAAATGAATTTATCCTACATTAAATTAAAGACATGGAAAGAGATGTGAGGAAAATGTTTCAGCAAAGCAGGCCATAAAGCAAATCAGCAAAACATTTCAGATGACATAAACTAATCAAACATGTCAGCAACTATCTTATTAAGCAGCTGCTTCTTATTCTGGTCTATAAAAACAGGACTTCCTTAACGCTTGATGCTAGGAAATGCTGCTAAATGATACTTATGAGATTTACTGAAAGTGAGCAAAAAAGGGAGGTTGAGGATTTGCATGAGGAAGCAGCAGATGGTCGATGTTCTGACCCACAGACGTCAAAGACAAGCGAAATGAGCTCACAGATCTAAATTTGGAGGAAGGTTTGGTGAGCTGTTGCCTTATTAGAAGCGTCAAGAGTCTTTATGGCTTCTCCAGAAATGAGTAAAAGCTCTTTTCCTCCCTTAATTTTCAGAGTTTCTCACAAACTCTTCAGCTCTGATGCATTATTTCATTGTGGAGGAGGGTTAGGGTTAACCCTCTTCAGCACAAAAACACTGCAGCCAAAGAGAGAATTTCCTCATCCCTTCTTTTTTTTGACTCTCCATATGAGGAATAGAAGTGTGAGTTACAGGACAGTAAATCCTTTTGTGTTTTATAGAGTCCAGTGTGGCACAGGGGTGCAGAGGATTCAGAGAAACAGACAAAGGAGAGTCTGAGTCCACACACTGAAACATGATCTCCAACAGAGCTGTGAAGCATGAGGCACGCAGCTGGGCTCTCAGAGGGCTGCAGGCCAAAAACACGATGTCGTCAAAGGAATGTCCTCTGACTGTGTGTGTGTGTGAGTGTAGGTGTGTGTGTGTGTGTGGGAGGAATGAGTCTCTGCAGCTGTCAGAGGGAATGCCCAGTTAAGACGCTCCCTGGGGCCTGGCTAGAGAGGGACACCAGCCAACGCTTACTCTTTATGTGTGTGTGTGTGTGAGAGTGTGTGTGTGTGTGCGTGTGTATGGAGAGCATATGCCTTCAAGTGTGTGTGAATGTGTGTATTGAGCACTGGCCAAGAGGGCAGAAGTATGAACGGCACGCCAACACAAACACTGTCCACTCTGTTCCTGCTCCGTGCTCTGCTCCAACATTACATCATAAGTGTGTTTGTGTGCATTTGTGTGTGTGTGTGAGATTAATTGTGACTGTCTTTCTGACACACTTGCTCTCTTTCACTCACTCACCACAGCACCAGCACACTCTTCTGTGAGTGTGTGTGTGTGTGTGTGTGCGTGTGTGTGTGTGGGCACACACTCAGAGGAAAGCCGTAATGAAAGCTGACAGTGAATGGTGGACAAAGGCGAGTGTTGCGAGCCTCCAGAGCTGAACTCTCAGGCTTCATCTCTGCAGCCTCACAGCCGCTCCATCCCTCATTTCACACCATGACAGGCTCCTACTGTCAGGCCTTATCTTCAGTCCAGTTCAACCTCTGAAGAGGGTTTACAATCATATTCAGTCTAAATCATCTCAACCTTTTCAAATCTTCCCATTAGATTTATTTCTTGATTGGCCACAAAACTGGCTCAAAAATGATCTCTTACTGGTGTCTCCCCTGTAAGGTGCTTCATCACTGATTTGACAGATTTTTCCATCACTGACAGGCTCTGTTTTTATCTGTGGTGTCTGAAATTACAGACCAATTTTCCAAGAGTATTAGATACCAGACTTGATTGGCAAAAAGTCATTGTGGGGTAAGATTCCAAGGTGGCAGCGCACACGTCTCTACACCTGCAGGCTCTCTGATCGCGGTGGCGTTTTATGTATATTTTACTGAATGTACTTCTTTTTTTTAACTTCTTCATGGATTTTATATCCTGACACCTCCATCATTAGTAACTACATTGAAATCGTTAGAATTATACTTTTGGATCATCAAGTTTCTGAGCTTACTGGCTCAGCTCACAAACTGACAAGCTGAGCTGCGTCACCTGTCGGCACAGTGGGGCCGTCAGGGAGTGGAAACCTGCTTTCTGGCTTTTTCAAACTTGGATTCCTCTTGGGAGGAATTCCTCTTCCTCTACTGGGTCCGCTGGCGGTGAGCTCTGTGCTATCATTCATTGACCTCCTGTTCCCGGTGGATCGCCTATCGAGGCACCTGGTCGTTGGTCTCTACCGGCTTTGGAGGTATGGCTCTGCCTGGTGCCTAGGTTCCAGGTTGTACCGACTGTGCGGATTTATACTTCCACGTATTGCCTGGCTGCTGGCGGAGGGGTGGCTGGTGAGCTATCATCTGCTAGCTGACTTTTCTGTCTGGGCTGGGGGGCTACGGGGTTGTGGGCAGGTGGTTGACCGGCCGCGGGCTGCTGATCTCCGGGTTTCCAGGCTGGTGTCTGCTGCGGTTCCTCAGCAGCCGATGTCTCCGGGCTCCACAAGGCTACTACTCAAGGTCGGACGGGCTGCGAGCTGGTTGGGGGCTAGCCGCTGGATACTCCTGCGCCGTTTTCCTCCATCGTTCGGCTCCGTGGCTGGTGATCCCGGCCTGGTGGCACCAGCTCCGTCCACGCGAGTGTCCTGTGTTGTTTCAGCGGCGGGTGGCTGCTTCTGGCGGCAAGCTCCTGGGTTCTGCTGGGCCAGGCGCCTGTGCCCTTGGGCTGCAACATCCAGCAGCGTAAGTCCGGCTGCTCAGTTGCCAACTGCGCGCTCCGGCTAACAGATGACTCTCTTACTCGTCTTTCTCTTTGTCCATACCCGAACATTACACTCATTACTCTGACTTAAAGGCTGAGGCAATGAAGCTCCTTCTTGTTCCGTTTACTTTCTCTTTTCTTCTGGATCTAAATAAAGTCAAAATCTGTGCCGATGCCCCTGGACGCCAACCATTAACTCTTGATCTGTCTTATATGATGACCTTTTCCTGGACTTTTTGTGAATTGATGTTTGATGTTTGAACTATCATGGTTTGATTTGTATCTCTGACTTGATAAATTAATTCTCAGTATCTAATTCCTCTTCTCTTGTTGGTTTTATCAAGCATCAAAATGAAGGTCTTAAACCAACTCTAAATGCAAAGAAAAAGGCTTTTATTCTTCTTTTACTTTTGCTTTCTGGCAGTGTTAAGCCTAATCCAGGCCCTACACTGAATAATATTGTGGCACCTGATGATTTCAGTGCCAAAACTGGCCTTGGTATTATTTGTTTTAATGTTCAGAGCCTTGTCCCAAAATTGGACCTCACAAAATTCTGGGTACAGTCAACTGATCCAGATATCCTTGTGTTGTCTGAAACCTGGCTCAGTAAGTCCATCTCACACGAAGATATATTTATTAAAGGTTATAAGGTCTTTCGCTGTGACCGGCCCAGGAAAGGAAGTGGTGTTGCTATTTATGTAAAACATAAGTTCCACGCTTCCATCATAACTTCTGTGTCTATTAGCAAGCACTTTGAACTTCTTGCCCTGAAACTTGAGTGTTCTCAGGGTCAGTCCACCTCAGTTATAGGTTGCCATAGACCGCCTTCAGCCTGTCTGGAAGCCTTTTCATCCTTATCAAAGTCAAAGTCAATTTTATTTGTCAATTTCTTCACATGTGCTTGACATACAAAGGAATCAAAATTACGTTTCTTGCAATCCCTTGTGTGGACAAAAATTTAGACATACAAATAGAGAAATATAAAAGACAGGATAAAAACACTGAAGGTTTTTCACAGTTTGATTCGATTTGATTTGACTCAAGATTAAATTGATGAAACTTTTAGACAAGATGAAGAGCAGAACCAGGGCAGGATTAGGAGGAATTATGGGTAAAAAAGAGCAGTAAACTGTGGTGTGAGGAAAACCAGAGGACAACAGAGCTAGTCCTGGTGAGTGGTCAACGTTGGCCCAAGATGTGGAGCCTGATGCTGTTCACATCAGCGAATTTAAAGTTTGAACTCAGAAACAGTAACTTTAAAAGTCTGTAGTAAGTGTAAGTGCTGATCACAAACTAGTCTGTTTTAAGGGAGTGCTTTGTAAAAATACCAAACCTGAAATACTGTTCTCCACGTTGTGTGTGTGTGTGTGTGTGTTAGAGAGAGAGAGAGAGAGAGAGAGAGAGAGAGAGAGACAGCACCGGCTTAGTGATATTGTGTATTCAAGAAATACTATTTCTACCTGTTAAAATTTGTATATCCACTAATCTACTGTCAGAAAACAAAAATCAAGACTTGAGGTGCTCAGATTACGTTTCTATTGGGATGAATCTCTGACAAATCCTTTTTTAACATCTGTCAGCCGGGCTGTGGCTGCTGCTGCTGCTGCAGGTGAACCTGTCGCTGCCTCAGACCTAACCTCCATCATCTCACCTGGTCCTGGCTCCAGTATCTGATCCTTAACTCCATCATAAAACCAAGAACATAGTCTCCCTGTCGCCACAAATGATCGTTTTTTTTTCTGTGACCCATGTAGAGATAAAGTCCTGTTTCTTCACCTGCACACAAACAAACCCGAGCACGAAAACTAACTCCATTTTTCCTCCTTTTGGGAAAAAGATGGACTCGATGTCCTGCTAAGTTGTTCTTTTTGCATCCAGAGTAAGAACGCAAGATTAAACCACCTCAATATACGATCAAATCAAATAAAGAACTCGTAGGAACCCAAGATACATGACTGGAAATCCCCACTCTCATTCTCTACCTCCTATCAAACACGTTGAATCAGAGCCGAGGCCGAGAACGCCGTCCCTTTGGTGAAGTCAAATGATGCGGTGTTGAAAGAAAAGAGCGTTTTGAACAGCCATGCTGAAAACACCCACTTCATCCTCTAAATTTGTGCCTTTTTTGTCACAAATAATTTAACAATCAGTGATGGACTTGTTCTAGTGCCACAATCAAAAAACTTAACCTGCAATATGCTCTTTAATTCAAACAAATAATGAAAGCATGTTCTATTAATTGTTGTTGACTTGTTTGTTTCTTCTCTCCACACTTTCTTTCCACATTGTTATTACACCCGATTCCCTTATAAGAAACTTCACCTGCACCATCCAGTATCCGGGTATTTCACAGTCACACAGGTCAAGTTTTTGGCTAAAAAGTCACTGGTTCGATTTCAAGTCGCTGAATCTTTTCAGATCTGATCGTTCTAAATGAACCAACGTTGTCCTTGAATCTTATCTGTAACCACAGAGTATGAGGTGAATCATTGTTAAACTGAATTGTTATACCCTTATCAAATATAAACAAAATAACTGTTTGAGGAAGTTTTTCAGTTGAGGATAAAGCTTCTCCTTTTATAAACAGTCTGGTCACTCTCAAGGGAGCAATGTTGAGGCTGATGGTTGCAAAAAAAAAACCTGTCACAATGTTTTCAAACAATTCAAATAAGTATTGAGCTTGGAAAAAATGTAACTCTTTTTGGGAAGATACTTGTGAATGAGACCGTTTGCATCCAAGGATCTTAATGCTGCCATTATGTATCATTTCTTGGCTGGAGGCTGAAGCACTACAACAACTGCACCTGTTAGTTATTTTGACTTTTTTATTTGAAAAGAAGCCAGAATATTCCTTACAGAACCTCATTTACTGGTTGGCTCATAAGACAGGATTCTTCCTTGGGCAGACTGCAGTGCAAAGATGAAGCCTCTCTGATGGATCAACAAGGAGGTCAGGCTTTCTAAACACTTGGTAGCAGAGCCAGCCAGGCCACCGTGGAGACACCTGAGTGGATGGACATGTCAGGAAATGGATCTTATCTACAGAGACTATTCAATAACCATAGACTTTAGAAGCAATTGGTGCAGCAACAGATACCACAAGAGTTTCATGGGCTACTGTATTAAAGCTACATGGAACTGGAGAGGATGGAAGACTTAAATGACCCTGACTTACTCGTTTATGTCAGTGCAAGAAGTTACTACCAGTAACTCTGGTATTAATGGACAAACACATAGGTGATTGTTCAGGATCATGGTAGCAATCCATAATCATGGTAGCCTTGCTCTGAATTTTCCCCTCCCTATGTCAATGGGGCCAAAGTCATAAACAAACTTCATGCTGGGTTGAAGAAGATTCAAAACAAGAGATTGAGATTATCAACTCATCAGGAATATGTTGTTGAACATGTTCACTGACAGAGTAAATCTATGCATGATAGGTTTTTTTTTATGCAATACATAGAGTCATCCTCAACGGGACACAATAAAGAATGACAGTTTATTTTCTACTGGCTTAATTTTTTTACTATAGAGCTACATCCACATCCTACTACCAGTTTATGGTTATTTCTGAATGAGAACAGCCCTTATTGCAACAAAGTTGGGAGTAGTGTAAAACATTTAGAAAAACAGGATAAAATGATTTGCAAATCCTGTTAAACCTATATTCAACTGACTTCACTGCAAAAATAAGATATATATATTTTTTGAACTGATTAACTTTATTGTTTTTTATAGAAACATTCACTCATTTTGAATATGATGCCTGCAAAAAGTTCCCTAAAAAGCTTGTCAGAGTCAACAAAAGCCTGGTAAAGTTGATGAATGCTGAAAAAAACATTCCATCATTCCACAAGTGAACAGGTTCATGGGAAACAGGTGAGTGTGATGATTGGGTATACAGTCATGGATGAAAGTATTGGCACCCCTGGAATTTTTCCAGAAAATACACCAATTCTCCTAGATATTTTTGCAATTACAAATTTTTTTGGTATGAATGTGTTTATTTCCTTGATGTGCATTGGAAAAACAAAAAAAGCTAAAATTGACACAATTTTACATAAAACACAAAAATTGGACCGGACAAAGCCTAACAGAAGCATGCCATACGAGAAGAGAGGTCCTCACAAGTATCTTTAATTTTAAAGAAGTGAGACTGTTTTTGTAGCAGTAGGACTGTCTTTAAGTTCACAGGGTTGCACTGTTTCAGTTTGCACTTTGCAGAAATGTCTATTTTTTGACAGTACAGTAAAAACTGATATATAGTACAGTGCAGTAAAAGCTATATATATATATACATATATATAGTCATGGACTGAAGTATTGGCATCCCTGGAAAATACACCATTTCTCCCAGAAATTGTTGCAGCTATAAATGTTTTTGGTATGAATGTGTTTATTTCCTTGATGTACATTGTAAAACAAAAAAACAAAAAAAAAAGAAGAAAAAAGCCAAAATGGACACAATTTTACACAAAACATAAAAAATGGGCCGTTGGCACCCTTTTAGAATTGTGGTATATTATTTAATTTCAAGCAGGTGATTCCTGTTTAAACTCAGCTGTGGTGAGTAACAGGTGCTGGTAATATAGAAATCACACCTGACACCAGTTAGAATGTATAAAAGTTGACTCAACCTTTGTGTTGTGAGTCTTTGTGTGTCACACCAAGAATGGAGAAGAGAAAGAAGAGCTGAGGAGTGTCTGAGGACTTAAGACACAGAATTGTTGAAAATTCTTTTTTTGTTTTTCATTTTTCCTATGCACATGAAGGAAATCAACACATTCGTACCAAAAAAAAATTGTGATTGCAAAAATGTCTCAAAGAAATGGTGTATTTTCTGGAAAAATTCTAGGGGGGGGCCTTATTTTCCGGTGGAAATAATCTAAATTATTAATTTATTTAAACTGTTATTTTGAAAACAGTACTGCAAAAGCTTTATATTTCATGTTTACTTCATACTTTTGTGTTTTAAGTTAAGAAATACATTCTCCAAAATAATCCATACTCTATATGTTTATTGTTAATCAGGAAAAACGCCTCATTACACCATGCGTGAAATTGCAATCGCAAATTGCAATATTTCTCACAATAATCGCAATCGCAAAATGTTCATGTATCATGCAGCACGAGTTCAAGCTCTACAATGCAAAGACAAAGTCAGATATCAACAACACACAAACGCCGCCGCCTCCTCATCTAAGATGTATGAATACAGACCGTGAAAGCGGGGCCTCACAATCCTTCTGACTTTTTGGGTTTTAAGCAGGAGGTGTCAGAAAAGTTATTTAAACTCTTTTTGGAAATCATGGACGTGGTGTCCTCCAGGCCAAAGAGGAAAAGGATAATCCAGATTGTTCTCAGCACAAAGTTCAAAAACAGCATCTGTGATGGTATGGGGGTGTGTTAGAGCCCATGGCATCATGGGTAACTGTCCCAGTATCTGTGAAGGCAGCATTAATGCTGAAAGGTACAAACAGGTTTTGGAGCAACATCTGCTGCCATCCAAGACGCTTTGTCTTTTTCAGGGACGTCGCTTATTATTTCAGCAAGACAATGAAACCAAGACACATTCTGCTCCTGTTACAACAGCGTGGCTCCGTAGTAGAAGAGTGCAGCTCCTAGACTGACCTGCAGACCTGTCTCCCATTGAAAATGTGTCAAACATTATGAAGAACAAAATACAACAACGGAGACCCTGGACTGTTGATCAACTGAAGTTGTTCATCAACAAGAATGTGAAAGAATTCCAGCTCCAAAGCTTCAACAATTAGTGTCCTCAGTTCACAAACACTGAACCAGTGTTGTTAGAAGGAAAGAGGATGAAACACAGTGGGAAACTTGAAATTGTCCAAGCTTTTTAGGAGCATGTTAAAGACATAAAATTCAAAATGAGTGAATATTTGCAAAAATACAACAAAATGTATTAGTTTGAACAACAAATATCTTGTCTATGTGGTGTAAATTTTTGAACATAGGCATAAAAGGAATTGCAAATTATTGTATTCTCGTTTTCTTTTTTAACAAAATGTTCCAACTTCATTGGAATTGGGGTTGTACTTCTGAGCAATAATCTTTGACTCTTATTTAAAGTCTTGAAGACTTTGGCAAGACCAGCAACACAGAAACAAACTAATGTCACAGCCCTTGCTGATGATTACTGAAGAGAAAACTTGTTAAAGGGGTAAGCTCAAAGACAAAACACAGGTGTTTTACTGTCTGACTGCAGGTAATGAACTTTAGAGATCCATCAGTGTGCATTCATGCCATTTGGTGATGACAATAACCTGGAAGGTGTTCTTCTATGTATTTGGATGCTGAAAAAGCTCTGATGTCTCATATGGCATATATGCAGCACCGTGTATGGAGAGGCAGGTAAAAGACTTAAAACCAGTCCTCTGTGGCCTGGCTGCTCTGTGCTGACCCGAATTCTCACGAGGCCCTCCTCAGATCCGCTGGCACCCAGAGGAGGAGGAGAGCGCCGTGCACCTGTCCAGCACACAGACAGAACTCGCCAGCACACACGGCTCCTGGACACCCTGCGCAGCGCTCGCTCCTGCCAGCGCGCCAGGGCGGTGCCGGACTAACGCGGCACACAAACACACACGCCATCCATATTGAGGGGAAGGTTAGAAAATAAGGGAAGAGAGATGTCAGTAAATTAAGGAAGACAAATTTACAAGGACCTTGGAATAAAATAGATGAGAGAGGAAGCTCAGATCACAGAGAAATTTGTAGTCTTGTACAGAAACTTATCTTCAAGACTGGAAACATGGGATATAGACCAGTGCTTCAAAAGCTCAGGACAGTTTGAGCTCTATTCACCCTTACATCAACCATGGTGCACCAATAGGATACTCAGAGGTTTAGGAGTCGCAGAATTCAGATAAAAACAGTCCAAATAATTTGGAAATGATATCTCACAAGTTTGCACATTTTTCCTTCTAACTGGTGTCCATTTACAGTCCAAAGAGACTTGAGGTGAGCTTACCTTGGCATCTTTGGCGTAGTAGAGCGTTCGTCCTCTGAGTTTGAAATAGCGCTTTTTCCACCTCTGGAAGGAGCTGGTCTGTTTCAGCAACAGTCCTTCCTTTATGCTCGTCTGCAGAGGACAGAGAGAAAGAAAGAAAAGACATGTTATGTTGCATAAAGATTCAATGTGGAAAAATTACTTCACAGATTGGGCAAGGCATCCAGCAAAGAATTTGTTGGTACACAACCGCACACTGTCCAGCTTGCTAAGAAAATAAGTAATTATTGCCCATGACTTGGTGCTAGACCTTCAGGCAAACAGATTTTTCAAAGGGAGGAGCCTCACACCTGCAGTCACCTCCTCAGCATGACATCAGCACACACTTGATCAAGACTGTCAAGATAAACAGTTGACATCAGCTACCTGACAGAGAGGAAATGTGATGAAAGGAACAAACACCCAAATTGAGTGCATCCATGTCGGATTTACAGACATGTCTGCAACAACACCTGTAAGACTGAGCGTTTCTCTCATCATCAGGTGGAAGATTTCCCATCAAAAGTGTCATCACCTGCGCATCAACACATGTGAGCTACATAATACGTTGCCCTTGTGGCCTAACTTATGTTGGGAAAACAACAAGAAAATATAAGCAAAGGACCAGTGAGCATGAAAGCACCATTATACCCTCCCTTCCAGACTGGGTAATCTTGATCAACTTTTACAACAGCAGGAGGCTTACTGCATCCACACCCCTCAAACACTGGCTCACAAAGAGCTTAATGATGAACTCAAGCTTTACATTTTCTCATGAACTGATATTTCTTGAGTGGTTGATTTCTCTGACAATGTTGTTGTTATGCATTCCTGATGCTTTTGAGTTAAATTTGGGCTGGAGTATCCTGCTCCCTTGAGTCCCCCAGTTTCATATCAAATAAACACACTGACAATCAGGCTCATTCTGTAGTCTAATGACTTGTTTTATGTGCCTTTTTATGGGTATATGATAGGGATGCACAATATTTTTGGCAGCTTAGCAGCCGATTTTGGCTTAAAAATGAACTATCAGTTACCGGCCAACATGCTGGTATCGGCCAATGGTATAAAGGGCTGCTGCTTATTTGCCTGACCTCAGCGCCATGTTCCTGAAGAAGACGTGCACAGCACAACATGTTCCCAGTGAACGAAGGTTATGTTTCCTGTGACACTGTCCAAATTTGCCCTGGTTGTGGATATTGGTATGATTGACTCAGGGGGGAGCATTAAGTAATTAAGTATTTTTATTATTTTACACAGAAAATACATAATTTATAAAAAATGTGATAAAATATATATACTGTATGCTAGACCCAATGCACAGAAGAGTTGATGATCTCGGCAATTAGGAAAAAAAGTATCAGTATGAGTAATTGGCTAAATGAATTGTAAAATATCAGCATATCCGATGTTGGCCATAAATTCAATATCCTGCATCCCAAGTATATGATTCCTCTTTCTACTCAACATGATTTGTTGATTTAGGGAGATATTTTTTGAGAAGACTGAAAAACTAAAACTTTGGACTAGCTCTGACAACCCAGTCCTTTTTGCTTCTCTAGAATTGTTGCAATTTAGACTTCTGTCACTTATAATGGCAGGAAATAAGAGGAGAGGAGGATCAAGTTGCAGACTTTACTCAAAGTATCGATTTCACAAAAATTTCCATTTCCATTTGAACCTTGTCCTAAAAAATCAGCTTGATCTTGAAAGAGAAATGTAAATCTTTTATAGTAATTTTATTTTAATTATGTCCAGGTAATAGCGGACCGTTTCTTGAAAATTAAAATGCAAACACGTTTTTCATTTTAATTTGGATTATGTCACATAATTTGCAGTCTTGAAGATGAAAATGAAAACGATAGTTGGATGTTTGACATTTCATTTTCATTATGACTCAAATAATGCACCTCTGTTGTTGAAATGGAAATGTAATTCTTCATTGCACTTTCATTTGAATTTTGTCCTAAATACAGTACGCTTCAATATACTATTTCCCACAATTCAAAACGCCTGGCCTCAGATTGTAATTGGAAACAGAAGAATACAAGTGTAAGTGCAACTTGTTGTATCTTTTGCTTTTTGATGTGTGAAACTGTGAAATAAATTGTAATGAAGTCACTGTTGTTGTTGTTCTACTGTGACCAGTCATAACAGCCAGAAAGGTGCCGCCGAGTCTGTCGTATCCCACCTGTGCTAAAAGTAACGATACAATTAGCAAGTTAACAGTTATAGAGGTTTTTGTTATACACATTTCAGTCCGTGCGATAAAATTGTGCCCTTTAGGGGCAGAGCATGACACGGAGATTGTGATTAGTTGGCAATGGGTAAACCACCCTCTTCATGATCCCGGTGATGCTGCCTGCAACTCAATGTACCACATCATGGACAGTGGAGATGGGGACATCAAAAGCCTGTGACACCACCCAAAATTAGATGGCACTGGCCAAACAGTGAAGATAAACCTCCACCTCCAGGTGCTTTTCCCAGTCATGACTTTTTGTGCGACCCAGACACTGTACCAAGGCATTGACTTTCTGTCTGAATAAACGGAAATCTTTTTTTAAATTTCCATCCCCCATGTAGAGCCAAACAACAGCACTGAGGGAATTTCGCTGTAAATATTCTCCACAAGGTCCATGCTGCAAATGTGGAGACGGCATTAACTTAGTTCTATTATGTTGTGGTCAATATGTTTGAGTAGTTAAACCATTTTCTGTTGTTTTTCTCCTTTTCTCCTCTTCTCGTCGGCAGTCTCATTCCTCCTCCTTCCTCTCCGGAGCGCAGGGACAGTGTGTTGCCACCTTCGGAAACGAGCAAGTCACTGGTCTCCTCTGCTGGCCTCAAAAACTCCCTCTTTACTCACAAATCAGCAGTCTTCAGTTTACACCCTGTCCTGGAACCAGCTGTAAAGCAGGGAGCCTCTCCGCCAGGAAGGACGCTGCCTCCACTCTGAGAAAGCCCTGGCCCCGACCACTCACCACAAGCCGGTGAATGTGTCTCCCACTGTGGACGCCGAGTCTGTTCGGTCTCCTTCTGACAAACCCCAGTCTTCAGCCCCACAGCCGCTTTTCTCCCCTTCAACGCTGATAATAGGTGACTCCATTATCAGAAATGTGCTATTTTAACACTATCACACTACTGCACATGCCCTTGACATCAACAAATCAATGGGGATTGCAGTGTGAAGAATTGAGTCAACCCAAAAAGACAAAAATCCTTCAGAGGTAATAAAAGCAGATGGCCGGAACTTGAAAACTTTCTTGAAGACTGGGTGAACACGCAGAGAGCTGATGGCTGGTGTATTTCCACCGTGCAGATCCGACTAAAAGCCAAAACAACCGACAAAGAAATTAATATCGAAGATTTTAAAGGTGGACCATCATGGTGTCTTAGATTCATGAGACCAAAAGGACTGTCCATCAGGGCACGGACAACCCTGTGTCAGCAACTCAGCAACGTACTGTCTGAAACATTTCATAAATAGACAGTCGCGACAAATCAAAATGTATGCAGTAAGTTAAATCACCAGGATAAACATTCAGCCTCCCCCAGGCGTATAAACCATACGGTGATGTCACACAACAAACAGTGCTATCCATGTGGATAGTGCTAACCATTGACCAGTGGCGATTACACTGACACTGTAAGGGAAGCCCAGCCTCCCCTAAAATGTACAAAAAAAGTGGTGAAATATGAACTGATGTGGGTACATTTCATCAGCTAAATATGTGCTAGAACGCGTTCATCTTTTGTTCAGAATCAGCTGCTTATCACAGGAAACCAACATGACTTTTTTCTCATTCATCCTGCAGCTCCACAGTGTTTTACACAGGCAGACGCTCAGAGTCTCTGGGTCAATAGCGAAGGTCAGAGGGGTTGTTCCACTGTGCGAAACTGGATGACCATTGGATAAATACTGGGCTTTGTCCCGCCCATCAGACACTCAGTGTCTCTGGGGGTCTATGGGGCAGTGGGCGGGGCCTGGATGCTCAGCTTTTGCATGATGATTGAATGATCTGTCTGAGGCTGAGTCCCTTTTGATTGACTGAGAAATGAGCAAATCGGTGATCTTAAAGTATAAACATCCACCAGAGCATTTTCAAACCAGCAGCCACCACTGTGATTGACTGCTGTCTCTGTTTGTTTTAAAAATCCAAACTGTGACATTGTTGTTTACGTTTGGACATTTTATTTTGCTGAAGGATAATCTGACACTAAAGCTTGGCTCACACCACAGGATTTTAAAAGGCCCATATTATGCAAAATTCACATTTGAATGGTTTTCTAGCAGTAATATGCACCCCTGGCCTGCATACAACCCCCCCTGAAATGAGAAAATTCTCTCCTCTCCCTCTCTTGCCTGCTCCTCTTTTCAGAAGATGTCTGCTCAAACAGGTGGATTGGAACAAGAGCCCTCAATGATGTCATGGAGGGAAATAACTCCTCCCTCCTCCAGCCTGATTGGCTAGCCAGCCCATCGCTCCTGCGCTGACCAACTTTGATTTAATTTAAAAGATTCTTTAAACTGAACTAACCTTCCTGTTAACTTCTTTATCATTTAAAAAGGACTTTTAGTCTATTTAGGAATCATGACGGTGGATTTTGGGATGGTGTTGTGTGTTCATTTAGCATGATTTTGTGGTGTCAGGTTTAAATGTCGTTAAAGAGTTGTTGACTTATTCTTTGCCTTTCGTACATAATTTGTACAGAGTCAGAAAGTGAACTGGGATTTCCTTGTTTTCCCCCTGAACGCGTCATGCCAGGCTTCCAGGGGAGCTCGTGAACCTTTCAGCTGAAGGTAATTCAAACCGTGCCTGCAGTTTATGGTTGGGTGCAGCTAATTTATGGAACAATCAGTAGGTTTCCCCAAAATTTAGCTGGTTCGGCTCATAATCAGGTGCGCCTTATAGTCCAGAAATTACGGTAATCTTGAAGCTTGCCAATAATCTTGGCAAGCTGGACAATGATGCATGAAGATAAAAGTGTGCACCATTTAAACATGCTTGCATGTGTATGTGTTTGAATTTGAGCTTCATTTTCATGCATGAAAGAAGAGGAATCGGCCAAAAAAACACCAGGGAAGGAAAAACCCATTAGCAACGCACACACCCCACTTATTTCTCTGAAGAGCTATAAACACACATCAGTCTCACTTAACCTCTCCCCCTCAGCCAGAGAAAAAATAATGATGTATATAGAAGGAGAGAAAGGAAGAATGAAGAGAGCAGGAAGGGGAGGAAGGAGAGAGGACGGCATCCCATTGAGAGTTTCTTCTGCCCTCCAGTCAGAGCAGCTCAACCAACACAAATATGTCTTCCAGCACGCACAGTTCAGCATCTAAAAAAAGACTTCCACATGTTGGTTATTTCTATAATGAAGGCAGAGGAGGAGGAGGACGAGGGGAATAAGGGAAACAGAGGGTCTGAGCTGCACACGAGAAAGAGAAACTGATGAGAATCATGGAAGAACGAATAATAAAGAAAGAGTGATACGTCCTTCCAACGAGCATGAATCTGTGTGTTTTTGTGTGTGCTGTCACATCAAATCAAACCATCTTCCCTGTATGCACACACACAGTCATCATCATTACAACCACCATCATCACATACACACACACACACACGACAAATACAGCGATGCATGGAACAGCAGACAGTGGGAAAGATAAAATGCACACGGATGGAAATGCTGTGTGAGGAGGAACATCATTCTCCCTGGGCACACACAGGAGAGGTGGGGTGCGCATGAAAATACACACACACACACACACACACACACACAACCATACACACACAAACAGGTTATTTATAGCAGAGGAAGGCTGCTCTCTCAGGGGAGAATTACAAACAGAAACTGAGGCCTGAAGCTGACATTCTGCCCACCAGCTGTATCAACTTAAACACAGAAACACTGCAGCAGCATGCTGTGGATGCACTCTACACACACACTCATTAGCATGCATGTCAGGGTGGCTGACGCAGCAACACACACAACTGGGGCTGAATGATTTGCAAAAAGAATCTAATTGCGATTGTTTTCTCCCTTTATTGCAATTGTGATTTATTGTGCGATTATTTTTAGGTTCCGAGTCGTGTGTTGTTAAACAAATAAGCAATAACTCTCAACCTGGATAAGGAGAAATTAAGGATTTTTTTTTAAAAATATTCAAGAAGAAACTCTGCTTGCAAAAATAGGTGCACCTAAAAAAAGATGAAATATCATGCAAAAGTTTAACAATTTTGGTCATTCATTTTAGAAAGTGGAACCAGCAGTATTCAAACTCTAATGAAGAAGTGGATAATAAGGGATTCTATTAAAAGCAGGTGAGCCAACAAAAGTTACAGCCACAACTGCTCAGAAAATTGTTCAGGATGCAAAGAAAAATCCATGAATAACCTCAGCTGAAATACAGGACTTTCTGAAAAAATGTGGTCTGGCACAGTGATGAGGCACTTGGATGAAAAATGGGCTGCATGGTCAAGTCGCCAGAAGAAAGGCATCGCCACGCAAAGTTTACTGCTTACAATACGCCAAACAGCACAGAGACAAGCCTCAAAACTTCTGGAACAAAGTCATTTGGAGAGACGAGAGCAAAAGTGAACTTTTTGTCCACAACCATAAACATTGTTCCATTTGGAGAGGAGTCAACAAGGCCTATGATGAAAGGTCCACCATTCCTACTGTGAAACACGGAGGTGGATCACTGATGTTTTGGGGATGTGTGAGCTACAAAGGCTCAGGAAACTTGGTCCAAACTGATGAATGAAGGATGAATGCAGCATGTTATCAGAAAATACTGGAGGAAAATGTACACTCATCAGCCCAGAAGCTGCATGGGTCAAAGACGCATGTCATTTTTATTGTCTGAAGCATAATATAGTGTTAAAAATACATATAGTTTTATTAAATAACACATTACATTATTCAACTCTCTCCACTTTGCTCACTCACATGATTATTCACTTATCAAAAAATTAACTTAAAGGAGTTACTGAGCTCCAAAATGAAGAATAGTCCTTCCTGGATAACAAAAACAAAAACGGGCAAAAAATGTCAAAAATCTAAAAAAATAAAAAACATTGATTGTGCACTGGGGCACAATTTTATTGATATTTACAATTATGTCAACAAATATAGTCACAACTATAAACTTATTTACATATTTATGCAAGAAAAACTTTTTTCTGGATTTTTGGATTTCCAAATGTCCTTCCTGGATAACATACATAAGTGGCTTTATAAGACTAAACTTGAATTTTGAGAATCATGTGAAAGGCTATTGAATAATCCAACATAGTCTGAAGGACCCCTAAACATACATAAGGGTCTGTGAGTTTGTCTTAAATGTTAATATTTGGACTTTTTGTGTCACTGGTACAACATGTCCTCAAATCATGTTTCCTCCTGGAAACGCAAATAAAGTTTTAAAATGTTGATAAATTCAAATCTTACCTATGTCATGTTAAATATGACATTGAGGTGATGAAGATTGAGTTTAAATGTTAACACAGTAGACCTTGTTAGTGCCTGATTGTAGAGGGAAGTAGTTTGTTTTGTCCTTCCTGGATAACAAAAGGACATGTCCTCTGTTATCCAGCAATGCAAATCAAATCAATGCAGATTTATATTAGTATCTGTAGCTTTTTAGACATTACCTCGATATTTTTATATTATATTGATAACAAATTAATGTTGTTTTTTTAACTTTGTCATTTTTTGTTGTTACTTTTCCACAGTATAATGATAGCAACTCTGATCATTATCACAGATTTTTGTTAAGGTATTATCCAAAAATGAAGCCATAATTATTTTAAAATTTGATGCAAATCATGCAGAGTTAGTTCAGGTAAATAAGACTTTAGTAGATTTTAGTTTGGGTTTTGATATTTAGGGTTCACTTATGCCACTGCCCAATAAAGAGAGACTTTTCAGGGTCAGGAAAAATGCTGACCAACAAGTTAGGGCTGAGTGTCCTGAGAAAAAGAGAGCAAGGTTTGATGATTTAGGAATTAAATGATAAGTCAGACCAGTAAAAATAGAAATGTTCCATAACCCTCAGGATCTTAGAAGAAATTCAAAATGGCTGCCGTACTGCATCTAACCTCAAAATAAGTCAAAATCTAAGCCCTCAATCAATTTAACTCAGTTCACTTTACTTTATTTTAATCAACAAAAGTAATTCAGTAAGTCCAACCAATATATAGGGTCTGATAATTCTGAAATCCTGCAGCGGTCATTCTTGGGTAACAGCAGGTCATTCTGGGTAACAATGACATAGTCTTGTACTTCATCCCAGACTTTTTACATTATATTACACAATTGTGCTTTTTTGAGTTTACTAAAGAACAACAACCCTTTCACCTTTACTGTCAAACATTTTAAGACATCTTTCATCTTTTTTTCTCTTTTGGCATTGCATAAAGTTTAATGAACAGGAACTGATAAAGCCATTTCAGTATAACTGTCTAAATATATGACATAGATTGTGAATGTTGCAAATGTTGTTCTCTGAGCAGTAACTGTTGAGCTCTAGCTATTGTTATCTATCAACTTTTAAACACTTACAATTACTGACATTAAATCCATTTTAAAGCTTTTTCTGTTATCCAGAAAGGACTTTTTTCATGGAAGAAATGTGATTCCCTGAAAAATGTTCATTAATTATATTATAAAAATACTCTGTTGATGAGTTGTATACAGAACAGTCTAATAAAGATCTTGGCTGAATGGGCATTTTTAGCCTATTTTATTTTTTTACCTGTTTTCAAATTCTTATTCACCTTGACTCACATATGAAACATATTTGGACATTTCCAACATGGCAATGAAACCAAAACACAAGGCCAAGTGAACCTGCCGTTGACTACAGCAGAATAGAGTGAAGGTTCTAGAGCGGCCATCTCAGTCTCCAGACCTCAATATCTAGCTGTCATTGACGTTAAAGGGGAACTACACGCTATTAAGAACTGGGGGTGTAAACTTTTGATCAGGGTCATTTTTGAAGTGTCTGTTGTCATTATGATTTAAAAAGAGTAAACTATTTTTTTTCTACAATAAATGTCTTCACCAACCTCTAACCATGAGTGACTGAAAGGTTTTTGTGTTATCATTCATAATCTCTGAACAATGGCCAAGAAACCATGAATTCTAAACATGTAAACTCAAGAGCACAACTGTAGACAATGATGATTTAGTGTCTCAGAAACAAGCAAGTGATGCTTCATTTTTGTCTTTAAAAAACTTGAAAAAAAACATTTTTATGACCTTGTCCAGTAAATGTGGCTCAAGTCAAGAATAGTAAGACAAGTTTTACTAACAATAAGACATAATGACTTGCTTAGAGTTCAGTTTTTGTAGTGTAGATTGTCACTCTTGCAAAGGTAATTTCAACAATTTGGCTCTTTGGGTGAGTAAAATTGGTGTAAAGCAAAAAACATCTACTGCAGAAAAAAAGTAGCTTGTATTCTGTCACATTTGAGGTTAAAAAAATATTGCACTTAGCTATTGGAATATTGCAGCAGAACATGTTGCTATTCAACTGAATTTGCAGTCAAATGCCCAGCCCTGCACACAACCATACCAGCATCATGAAAATGATAAAAGAAGACTGAAATGTGTTGGGGCTGATGAAGTTGATCTTCATTCATGGTCCAAACAAAACGTCAAACAAATTTTTCTCATACTCTTGTACTCTGCTGAAATGAGAATCTTCTGAATAACAATGACTTAAATCATGTCTTCCTTGGATTCTTAGGCTTACAAATCCCCCTCCAAAGTCATAAAAAGTTTTATATGATTGCTGTTTTCATCGTCTGGTGAACTGTTTGTGACTATAATCCTACTCTGATAAAATGTTAAGGAGAAAAAAGAGGAGCACTCCTGTTAAGGCCTCTCTCAGAGCCTCCCTAACAGACCCAAGGAGATCATCTTAAGACTACTGTAAGCTCACTTTAGTGAAGGAATTCAATACCAGGCCTGCAACACAAATCTTCCCATAAATGACATCGAAAGGGCAAAAAGCACAACAGAAGGACTTCAGACAGTAACTCCCTTGAGACGGCTGTCTACCTATGTTGAGTCCCTGCTTCCCCTCTCCGTAGGTACGCCTGAAGTTAAAATTCCTGTGGTGGATTAAGGTGAAATACCTCTATGTGGACTACCCTATAAGGACTTATAGCTGCCTGCCTCAGACTACAAAGTGAAGTCATCCTCTTATTTTGAGAGGTCGGAGCACTGCAGGACGCAGGAGGTGAAGGAGTGCAGAGAAAGCGCTCTGAGAGAGGCACAAAGTGGAGCGATGTAGATACTTCCAGACGTGCAAACACTCTCACATGAAAACATAAACATATCTCATGACGTACGATGAGCTGCTTTGGCTAATCCAGCAGGAGGAGGGAGAGCTCCCATATGACCAAGGAGCTTAATGAACACCTCATGACTGACGCAGACACACACACACACACACAGAGCAGAGTTGTTGAGTCCTCTCACAGCAGAACAGGCACCATACAACCATGTAGACTCAGTGTAGGGCTGGGTAATTATTTGCAAATTAGACTTAATCAGAATATGTCCTGCTCCAGTATTCTAATCCTAGACAGTGAAATATTTCTTTAACCTCAAATGTGTCAGAAAACCATATATTTTTTTGCAGTAGTTGTTTTCTGCTCTACACCACTTTCTCAACCCCGCGCAACAAAAGACATGACATGACGTCTGTCATTAAGTTGAAGGAGGCTTCATGCATGTTTATGAATGTTGTCATCAAGTATCATTTGGTCAATTATATCACCTTTAATGAAAAGATTCAATTGTTCGAGATGTCTTTGTCATGACAACTTGACAATGTTGGCAAAACAGTAGCAGATAAGTCTTTGTGAATGTTAAGTGTCAACTTTGCATGAAAGGTGATATAATTCACCAAATGACACTCAATGAAACAATCATAAACATGCATGAAGTCTACTTCAACTTAAAGACAAATGTCATGTCATATTTATGGCAGTGTCATGTCTGACTCGTACATGCCCCCCTTCAAATAAAGTGTTACTAAATCTCCTTTTTATTGATCTTTTGTAATATTCTAGTGTTCCGGGACACTGATTTTTAGGTTTTCATTCTCTGTAAGCCATGTTCATCAACATTTCAAGAAATTAAGACTTGAAATAATTCACTATAAGTATCATGATGAGTCAGTGTATGGGTTTCACTATCTGAAAGGCGCGACCAAAATTATGGAACTTTTTCCTGGTATTTTCATGATTGAGTTTAATAGTTTCTTTTGTGGATTCATTTGTACTAAAATTCATTTTTTCTCTTTTTTCCCCCTCATGTATGTGTTTCCTTCCTCAAAATGAGAATAGTCATAAAAAGAACCCTGTACCCTTCAATGTAGAACTTGATAGCAACAACACATAAGATGGGGAACCTTAAACATTTGCACAATGAATTGCATTTTCAATATTGGGGAAAATAATCACAATTAGATTTCTGCAAATCATTCAGCCTCAAGTCAGGGTATATTGTTAATCCTTCTCTGACTTTTCATTTGTCATGTAAAAAGATGATGCTACTGTAGCACTGTTACTGACTCTACAAGCGCGGTCACACTGGCCATTCAAACCGCGCCGTTTTCAAAGACAATTCATCCTCTACAGGCCAGCATGGTCTGCAGTCACACTTCTCCAATATGAACCAGACTTTGACACGATCGCTGACACATAGACGCCAATGTCAATATAAAGGGTCTGTTTACAAAACATGGTCTCATCCAAGCCAGCAGACTGAAGAACACAGAGAACATTTTTACAACTTTACTCACTTTTTGACCTTCTTGAGTCATTTTGTACCAGCACAGCCTTCTAACACCCCACCTTTGTTTAAAACCAGAGGAGCAGTTGTGGTGATTATATGTCATGGATTATGCATCATGTACATGCGGGGCTCATGTATGAAGTGAGCCCCGCTGAAGCACACCTCTCCCCACTGTATGCTGGAGCAAAAAGGTGAATCATGCCTGAGCACAGTTTACCTGTGGTCACACTGGACAAACCAGCTTTAGGGCCAAAGCGTGCTTAGGCACTATACCATGAGACCTTTACAAGACTTGCTGAAACTTTAAATCTGTCTGCATAGCCAAAGCAGTAGAAGTGACTTTGCTCTAGTTCCCCGATCTACTTTCTATTTTGTCCCTCCTTGGCCTCCATAGTTCATTTCCCTTGTCTCCATCTCCTTCCTGTTGCCAAGTAGGCCAGAAGTGGTCTAAAAATAGTCGCTCTTGTTGTGCGCTGCTCCTCTCTGCTGAGACTCAGAGCCAGAGAGAAATGAGTAACCTGAGCACCATGTACCTTACACACACACACTCTGCCTGGCCACTGACAGGGTGACACACACACACACACACATACACACGTACATACGCACACACATACCCGCACACACATACATACGCACACAGATACGCGCACACATTTACACGCACACACACACACACACACACACACACACACACACACACACACACACACACACACACACACACACACACACACACACACACACACACACACACACACACACACACACACACACACACACACACACACACACACACACACACACACACACACACACACACACACACACACAAACACACACATGCTTATACAATAGACAAAAGGCATAGACAGTTCAAATGAGTCCAGCAGCTGTGCTTGGTGGATAAGAGCAGAGCAGGAGTTCCCTGAAAGGCTAAATGGAGAGAGCAGAGCAGAGCTATGTCCTTTCTTTGATGATAAAAAGACAGTAGGTCAGTCAAACTCACATATTTAGCTCATGCAGAGCCATCTATGACCATCTATGAACTAAAATCACACACTCCCTGATTACAATTTACAATCTCCTTCTCTTTCTTGTAACACAGGGGCGCCATGTCCTGAACTGACGAGTCGGTCTGTTCTGGTTCTCTCTGAAGTTTCTATCAGGTTCTACACACAGTCAACTCCCTTTTTACTCTGAGGGTGTTTTACCTCAACATGCAGGGATACAAGAGTCTTAAAGTGAATATCTAATGTTTTATCCTCGGCAGAAGGAATCTGAATTTTGTAATTCACTTCTAGAACTAATATTGCTTAAATAACCTGGAGAATAAGAACACGAATGCATTTTAATATTTACTTTCTCGACATCTCACCTAATATGATAAATACAATCAAATGACATGTTCTTGTTCAGTTCTGCATGATGACCTTCACAACTCTTTGATCATTTCTGTTGCATTGCGAGCAAACTCCCACACATCATCCTACAAAAGTACATTTCTTGGACATGTTTATAATCCCAAACACTGCCAATAACTCAGCTTTTAACAGTGGTCAATGTTCCCTTTCAAAGTTTGCGATGATTGGTTTTCAGTGCATGCATTTAGAAGTTTGACAGTAGGGCTGAATGATTTGCAAAAATAACCTAATTGTGATTACTTTTCCTGATATTGTGATTGCGATTCACTGTGTAATTATTTTTATGTTCCCCATCTCACAAACATACACAAGCCATAAATCACTTTTTATTTAAAAGAGCAACAGATTAGAATACAACTAGGAATAAATAACTTGAAAGAAAGAAGAGCTACTTTGGTTCATGTAACAAATTGGTATCAATTTCTAATTGAAAAGAATGTTAATCTTTTTCATTCTTCTTGTTTTGAATAAGAAAAACACAAACATGAGGGGTAAAAGAAGGACTGTTTTAGAACAGCTACAAAAAAAAACTCTGTTTGCATATATATGTTTCCAACAGTTTGTCTCTGGTTGAGCAGAGTTAAGTAACTGGTGTAGAGCAGAAAACATCTGCTGCAAAAAAATATATCTGCTATTCTGACACACAGGGGAAAGAAATATTACACTGTCTGACACTAGAATATTGCATGTCACATACTGTGATTTATTCTAATTTGAGATCAATTGCCCAACCTTATTTGAGCCGATGCAGAAGTTTGGTTGCACTTTGTAATTTTCCTGCTCCATGTTTCTGTCTCTGAAAATCAAAGCCTACATGGATGCAGCTTAAAATACACAGCTCAAAAAAATAAAGGGGACACTTAAACAACATGATGTAGCTCCAAGTTTATCACACTCATGTGAAGCAAGCATGCCCAGTTATGAAGCAACACTAATTGTGAATCAATTGTTGTGCAAATTAAACAAACAGGTGGAAATATGAGGCAATTAGCAAAACAACCCCTCTAAAGGAGTGGTTCTGCAGGTGGAGACCACAAACCATTCCTCTGTGCTCCTCCTTTCTGCACGATGATTTTGTCACTTTTGAGTTAGGGCCCGAGCCTGACGACAGGGTCGGCAAGGACCCTATTGGGACCCCAGTGACAAAGCCAAACTATGAACATGCAGTAATGACGTGGTTTGCCCGAACATCAACCAGAGGTGGATAATCACGACCTGTGACAAAAGCGAACGCTGCAATATAACCCACGGGTGACCCGATATTATCCTTGAAACCTTCAGGACTATATTGTATCATCTCTTTCTGGTACTTTAACCCTGAACATGCTTAAAAACTCACCAAATTCTGGCTACCCCCTGAAAGGAATGCGAAAAATGTCTAATTTCTTTTTACATTGTGTATGTGTGTACACTGTATGATGACAATAAAAGCTTTCTATTTCTAAAATGTATGATTCTGTTGCCTGTATCAAAATCCATCCATCCATCCTTGCTAGCGCCCCCTATCATCAAAAAATCACAGCCCCTCCAGCTACAATGAGGTACATGCATGAAATTTTCAGAGCAGAGTTATCATGGTCAAACACAAAAAAACTCTCTTGTGACCATGGTAAATTCCAAACAGGAAGTCGGGAAATTTCAGCTAGATGTTGGATTTTGATGATTTGCTTGGTGCTTATTTGAATGATCTAGTCCTGGAGCGTTTTCCCTCTGCAAGACACATTGACAATTAAAAGTTATCATAGAATTTATAGAATATTGATGGACGCTGCCACCAGAGGCTGCCAAAAATTAAGATTTTTTTATAACTTTTCACGTGCAGCAACTTCAACATACACATCTGCACTTTTCCGTGACTGAGAAATGCAGCAACGGCAGTATACTGTGACTGAGTGATAAAATAAATAAAACACCTCTGCAGGTGCAAGGTCCGAATGGGGCAAGGGCCTGCTTATTGCTGCTTGTGGCCATTTTTTTGTTAGTGTTTTGAGCCCTAGAGGTAGCATGAGGCAGTGTCAACAACCAACAGAAGTTGCTCGGGTTGAGCAGCTCATCTAAGACGATTCATCAATGTGAGCTGTGGCAAAAAGGTTTGTGTGTCTCTCAGCTCAGTGTCCGGAGCATAGAAGGAGATACCAGGATCCTCAGACCCACTGTGAGACCACGTGCTGGTGCAGTGGGCCCTGGGTTCCTTCAAATGCAGGACAATCCCGGCGTGCCTCATGTGGCTGATGATTTTTAACCGCAATAATTCATTTATTGAGATCTAAGATGTGTTGTTTGAGTGTCTCTTTTATTTTTTGAGCAGCGTACCTTTCATCACCAGTTTCCTGTTTGAACATGAGAAAGAATCTTGACTAACAGAGCTTGTTACTGAAACACACTTCTAAATGAAACCTGCATCCAGGATCTGTTCTCACACATTAATGCTGAAGAAACAGATCCACCTCAGCCTGCCAAAATTAGAATCAGAATCAGAAATACTTTATTTATCCTGTTGGGTAAATTTAGTGTTGCCAGGTGCTCATCACAATACAAAAGTAGAAAGGAATAATTAGGGATAAGAAGGAATGCAATAAAAAATTAAATATTAAGTAAAGTAGAATGGGCAATAAGATATAATATGATAAAACTGGAACAGAAAAATAGAATAAAATACTGAATAAGTGTGCAATTGGTTCAATTAGCAAGAAATAACCTATTAAATTACAGTGAGTACCAATAAAATTACAGTAAATGAACCAAATATTGCAAATATTATAGTTATAGTACCCAGTTTCATCTTCTCAAAGTCTTGACCAGCCTACTTTTCCATTCTGCACACAATTATCATGGCTGGTCAGCCGTGGGAGTTTCTTAACATTTAGTGTCATACAAACTGGTATGTGATCTGCTGTATTCATATCATATAAAATTTCTACCTTCTCAACACAGTAATGGACATCAGCTGTACACACACAGTGGTCCAGCTATGATGTTGTATGCCATGCTTCCTCACAAAACTGGTGAAGTGTTGTCCAAATAGAGAGGCTTTATCAGCAATGTCTGCATTCATATCCCCCAGCAGGATTACAGATGTACATGCACTTTCTGCAACGAAAGAATTTATAAAAGCAAGTCTGTTCAGATACTCATCTTCATTCCTATAGCACTCACAAGGCTTATACACCTTTAGAGTCATGTGTAACTTAATTGCTTTACACCAATCCATATCCAGCCTCATCACACTGATGAATGGCTTGTGTCTTTTATGCCGGAGAATAGCCACATCTCCAGGAATTCTCCCCCGCACCTTTACCACACTCAGATCAGTTATTAGCTCCTGCATCATAAAAGTCATTATCAATAGAGTTAAGTTTATGTAGATCTTGATTAGTTAAAAATGTCTCTTGTAAACATAAAATGTCCACTGTCTCCAGGAGCTTGTTAATAACAATGTGCTGGGATTTATCCCCTGCACTCTGCCTAAGGGGCAAACCCCGCAAGTTAAAGGACACAGTTCTAAAAGTCATAGAGCATAATCATAAATCTGCATAGAAGCAGAGACCACTGCTGAATAAATCCCTTCGTTTCTGTCTGCGTGTCTTCATGAAGCATCTCCACCTCCTTCCTGAAACTGTCTTGGCACATCGTCCTCTCTGTGGGGTGTAAATTGTAACTCTCTGCCTCCTCGAACTCCCACTACATGCTAAATTTCACCATTGTGATGAGAAAATTACCATCCTTTGGCTTGGAAGTGATAATTCGCTTGTCTGTGATCGCCTTTGTGCAACTGGAGCACATGCACAGGGAGTTCTACATGTGTCAGGATAGTACAGAGGTTGTTATGTGAATCTGTAGAGACTAGCAATTAGACTCAGCTCCAGCTTTGGGCTGCAGAGGAGCCAACTGAGAACTGAAGAGAGACATTAGGCTGTGTACTTAAGGACGGAGAGGAGCAACTCTGAAAGAAAGCAAATATCAAGAAAGATCTGTAGCTCTATAGCTATTATTTGAATGAAAATGAGACTTCAGCATGTTAAAATAAATTACACTTTTTTTTTTTACAAGTGTACATGTAAAAATAGTTGAAGGTGAAAAAAAGGAACAAGTGCTTTTCTTGACTTCCTTGGAAGAAAATTTAACATATTTGAGCGAGCAGAAAACCTTTCATGGGTGTCTCGGGGAGCATGTTACGCTTTCTCTAACCAGTTGAAATATAAGTGAAATAAGCCTAGGGATCTGGGTAATCCATCCGTAATTTACAGTTTTCTCCTGCATAATGACAAATACTGACTGTAACTGAAGTTTACAAGATGCATATCGATGCATAAGTAAGCGAGGGAGTGGTAAACTCAGGACAGAAGACAACAAACCTTTTAGGTCAGCTTCTGGAGAACCACACTGGGGCCAAAACCAATAGAGAAATTAATTTTGAGAAAATTGAGATTAAAGTCAAAATGATCAGAATAAAGTCAAAATGACAAGAAAAAAGTTGAAATGTCAAGAAAGAAGCCAAAATTCCCAACTGTGATGTAAACCTATGACATGCCAATTTCAGCCATTCAAAAAATGTAAGTGAAAACTTTGCTTTGTTGAGGGTTTTTTTTTTGCCCATATTTAGTCCAAATTTTGAGATATTAAATTGAAATTATAAGATAAGTGGTCAAAACTAAGAAAAAAAGTATTTTTTTGGATAAAAAGTCAAAATTATGAGATAAAAACAAGTGTATGGGATGGAAAATCTTAATTTTGCAATAAGTCAAATTTTGAAGACTTAAAGTTATAAGACAAATAGAATAAATTATGAGGGGGAAAAAATCTAAGTTTTGTTACGAAAAGTCAAAATTATGGGATGGGATGTCAAAATTATGAGGTGTAAAACAATGCAGCAACTAATTACTAACTTAATTTGGGGAGGGAAATCAGCCAGGATACTCAAAGAATTTCTTGTAAGGCCTGAAAGTCTTGGGGGTCTCTCCTCCCCAAATTTTCACCTTTGTTATTGGGCTGCCAATCTGAGTAGCAATATCTCTGTCTTCTTTCTCATGACAGTACAATCTGCCCTGCCTGGGTTGGTACAGACTTCACCGTGTAAACCCGACTCTCTAGCAGCCCTCCTGCGAGCATCTCTCCCTCTTTCTGTCTCTATTCTTACACACAATGTGGTTGTGTAGCATTCTTTAAAGATTTTAAAACAGTTTAATTATTTCATGGCATGCAGGGCACCTCTCTTCTCTCTCCTGTTTTTAACAGCGCCTTATTCCTCTCCTCTATTCACTTCTCTTCTTTTCATACATGGGCTACCAGGGGTGTACATCTTATTCAGCACTTACACATAGATAATATCTTTGTTAGCTTCTCTGAACTTTCAGAGAAATTGTATCTCCCTCATGGCCTCTTCTTTGTCTATCTACTTTATTAAAAAACATCCTGCCGGCCTCAGACTCACCTCGATCACATTATAACACTGTGTCTAAATCTGAAAGGAGGAGGGGGATTGCTAAAATACACGAATATAGCATTTCCATCAATTCTCCATCTCTTGATCTCATTAAACAACGCTGGGGAAGGGAGCTTGGCTTTGACATTAGAAATGATGTTTGGGATGCAGCTCTCAAAAATGTACACTCATCTTCTACACATGCACATCACAGTCTGATTCATTTCAGAGTCCTGCACCGTCTTCATTAGTGCAACTCTGCCGTTGCAAAACTGTACCCTAACACAGACCCTCAATGCTTAAGATGCAAAATAGCCTCTGCAACCCTTTATCACATGTTCTGCTTAGAACTACATCAGTTCTGGTTTTCCTTTTTTAATTTGTTCTCCAAATTATTTAAGAAACACGTTCCCCTATGCCCTCTCACTGCTTTCGTTGGTGTACCCCCTGCAAACGTATCCAGAGCTTCCAAACAGGCTCAGGCTCTTGTCCTCTCTATTGGCACAGAGGTTGATATTACTGAACTGGAAGAATGCTGCTCCAACCACCCACACTGATCTTATTTGTTTGATTATGTCTCGTCTTCAAATGGAAAAGATCCATTCTCGTGTAAACGGTTCCCTCCAGATCTTCTACAGCACGTGGAGCTGTTTTACAAACTATGTCAGAAATCTTGGTGGTCAAAATTTGGACTGATTAACATCCAGTGAGTGGTTGAAGAAATGAAATGATGTCGCCAACAACGACTCACCTGTGTTTGTGACTTGTGCCCCCTCCCCTTGAGTGTATGTGTGTGTGTGAATGGGGGGGGGTCCTGTTCATGTTCTGTAATGATGTTCTGGTATGTTCCATCAGAACTCTAGTTGTTTTTGCTGATGCAACTTGGATTAATTTGAATCCATTCTTTGAAAACTTCATAAAAATATATTGAAAAAATAAAAGTATGATGTGTAAAAGTCGTCTTTTTTACTTATCCCATAAGTTTGACCTTTTAATCTCAAAATTTCGACTGAACAACAATAAACAATAATGATTACCAACAAGTCTTGTTCTTGAGGACGCTGGCTGCTGACAGGAATGATCTTCTGTATCTTTCTGTCCGTATATGGGGTTAAGTTAACTCCTTAATAACCACAGGTGTGACTGACAGTTACATCAGCTGCTGGATCCATATCCACAGGCTTCAGGTGTAATTGTAAGTTTCTGAAGTGAAGAAACTTCAAACTGTATTGATAAGTGTATTATTGTCTAGACAGTTTGTCGTCATATCATCTTTGATCTCAAACTTATATTTTGACTTTATACTCGATAGTTGGACTTTATTCTTGTCATTTTGACTTTCGCCCAGAATTGTTTTCTGCACTAAAAGTGTCCTTAATCCACTGCTGTAGACTTACGATGTACATTCTATCCTCACTTTTTGTGAACAGGGTCAGAAAAGGAGGAGAATCATCATGAGCATATTGTGGATTTTCTCTTGAGCTTGAAAGTTCTCTTGATCTCTTCCAAAAGAGAGACTCAAGGCCAGTTCACTCTGGACAGGCTCCCAGTCTATCACAAGTCTGACCTGCAACCAACCAGACACAGACTTGCACCCCTGGAGTCACCCATGAGCCTGACGAGATATCTTTGGACTGTAGGAGGAAGCCGGGTCACAGCTTTGCAGGCATGAACACATCACTCAATTCCAGCACACTCAGGGCCAATCAGGTCTAAAGTTTTACTTTGTCACAAGTTTATAAGCTCCCCCAGCTGCAGGAGAAAACCTTGGGAGGGGGCACGTGTGCATGTTTACAGGTAATGCAGTCTCCTTTTCAGACTAACCTTCATGTCTTCACTTCAGTACAAATTAAACGTTACATTCACTTCATCAGAATTCAAGAAAAAGGGGACAACAGCATTCATACAACAGAGTGGGCTGGGTAGTTAATTGCAAATTAGGCTAAATCACAATATGTCCTGCTCCAAAATTCTGATCTCAGACAGTGAAATATTTCTTTCTGTTTATTTCTCAAATGTGTCTGAAAACCAGATATTTTTTTGCAGTAGTTGTTTTCTGCTCTACACCAGTGTTATGCAAACCTGCTCAACAAAAGGAACACATTATTGAAAATTACCTTCACAAGAGTAACCATCTAAGTGGTAAAAAGTGGCAGAAATGGTAAGAATTAGCAGTGAAGTTTATGGCTGCAATAATGGTCTAAAAAGCAGCAAAAAATGGCGTGAAAATTGGTAGACAGTAGGAAAACTTTACAGAGGCCTAACAATTCTGTTCAAAATCTCCTTTTTATTAATCTTTTGTAATGTTCTAATTTTCTGAGACAGTTAATTTTAGGTTTTCATTCTCTGTAAGCCATGTTTGGCGACATTTCAAGAAATAAAGACTTGAAATTATTCACTCTATGAGTCTATATAGTATCTGGGTTTCACTTTCTGAAATGAGTGACCAAAAATACTGAATTTTTTGATGATATTCTATTTTTTGAAGATGTATCTGTTTATGTGAACAGTTTTCTGTGGATTTTTTTGTCCTCTTCTTCCACAAAAATCTATCTTTTTTGCCTCATGTGTTTCTCATTCTAAATGGGAATAATAATAATAAAAAAATGTTGTCACATTCAGCTCTGCGCATGCGCAAATAAACCTGGAGGCTAATTGCGCACGACTGTGCCAGGCACGAACCAAACAACAACAACAACAACAACAACAACAACAACATCAGTGACCTACAGTTTTGTTCCTTCTGCTGCTCAAGCTAATGACTGACTTCTACCAAAACGTTCATTTATTGCACTATTTCTGCAATTAGAGAAGAAGTTTTTAATATAAACTCCATATGACCGGCTCACCTCTTCTTCGGCTTCTATTCTGTTGTCATGTATACGGCTTCTACACTTATATCGCCATCTACAGGCCTGACATGTAGGCGTATCCGTGTAGATGCAGATTTTTTTCAGTGTGTTTTCATGCGTTTTAGGGTGAAACACTGTGAAACGTTGTTGTGTAAACGGGGCCTGAGCTGCAGGATATTGTGCAAAAAAAAAAAACCTGTGCTGCATGCCTCCTTCATCTCAATCAGGCACCCCTAACTGTTTTTTTGAACACAGAAAGGCTTTTGACACCTCCATACAGGGTTTCATTACCTGTCATGTTTTTGAGATTGGCTGAGGATCCCTCCTCACTCACTGTCTGAGGTGATTCACCAACGCCTTTAACTGGAAACTTCCCCTGAATTTAAGGACATGCACAGAGAGTCGGTTTACAGAAACAGTGTGTGGAATCTGCTGCAGCACTCTCTCCTCTTGGAAATAAAGCAGCTGTTTTTGAAGCAGCATCGCCATGGAGTCACACAATAAGGGGGCTGAGATGTGGTTGTCTGTGGCAACCGAAGCAGCAGAGAGATAGTGGATGGAGGGGGGTGACTTGAACGCTGTGATGGACCAAGCGTGCACATGCATGTGCACACACAACCATGCACACGCAATCCAGAGCTGAGCAAACAAACCAGTGGAACACTCTGTGAGTCAGTGCATGATCCATTAGCAACTCTTAGCATATGCACTCTCTCTCTCTCTCTCTCTCACACACACGCACGCGCACACACACACACACACACACACACACACACACACACACACACACACACACACATACATACGCACAAGTTGTGACAGAGAAAACCCACTGACCCCCTTGGCAACAACTTTGAGACCTTTGTGAGCATGATGTGGACGTGCTAAGCACGCCGACACAATTACAGTCCAAGAACTTTCTGCCGCTGTGACAGCAGCACGAGCTAATTGCAGGTTGTCATGTCGACTGTTTTATAAAGAGCTGCACCACAGATGAGGTCTATCTCAGCTCCATGCCTGCAGATGCATTCAGCCTCCCTGCTGTAAGGCCTGGTCATGACTCAAACTGACTCCACTTTTAAAGATTTGGAAACTTCTGCTGAGACTTAAGAAGCAACAGGTGAGTAAAGAACCACAACATATATGCAAAATGAAACATAGTGAGCCAAGGGGGAGTAACCACTATCAGCTGACAAGGAGGAGTGTCTGCAGCTGGGCCTGTCAGTGGACTGGTGTAAAATGATGCATTAAAAATAAAGTTGTTGCTGTTTCTAAGTGACAGGAAATCAACTTTTTACAAATTCTAACACACCTATGTCCGTGCCTTCTAAAGTGAAACATGTTTCGAATGAAGAAACTCCACATCTGACAGTTCAAGCTTTTATTTGAGTCTTTTCCTGTTTTTGTTTTTTTTCTTGACTCTTAACTGTTAGCTTTTTCATCATGGTTTAAGAAAGGACACCCAAATATGAGTCAGATCTTCTTACAGGTTTACCATTTCACTTTTATGAACTTAAAATACATTTGGTCAAATTCATTTTGGTTTAAGACTCACAGAATTTACATTCATGTGCTGCAAAGTATCCCTGAAGTAGAAAAATCATTACATGGAGAGTTAAAGCACTTCAACCAACACCAGTCTTTTAAAACTTCCAAACGAAACTGTCGTATGTTCAAGCAAACGCCTGCATTATTAAGAATATGAGTTGCGGCTGTGCAGCGTAGCATTGCCCTTATTGATAGTGTGAATTAGCATAAGAAAAGATTGGCCAGACATTCCTGAGCCCAGCGTCTCTAAAAATACATCCCTGTGCTGAATAATGTAAGCAGTGTGTGGAGTGGAGCAGTCAATAATTAAGTGGATGGCTTGGTGTGAGAGGAGGACGCCACTCCTTTAAGAGAGAAGTGGGCCAAGAAAGGTAAGGTGTCACAGGTAAGAATCAGCTCATGTGGTCACGTGTTGGAGGATTGGATGAAGATGCAAAGTTTACAGCCTGCAGCGGCACAACTTTGTACTTATTTGACAATGAATTTCCATGTCAACTTCTGTTAAACAGCTTTGGTCTGACCTCTATTTAGAAGAGAGTCAATACGCCTTCTCCAATTCACAACTTGAGATCTGGGGACCTTTTATTGAGCATATAAAAAAAATAAAAGAACAATTAGTTCGTATCTGTACATCATTTACCGTATGTTGTTCTCTGTCAAATATTATTTAAATTGGTGTTGTTGGTTACATATATCCTGGCTCCTTGTTCTGAAACAAGTCTTTCCCTGCCTGGAATCAAAATCACGAACTTTACACTTGGGCCTTTCATTCAATCTTGGACTTAATTCCTGTGCTGTCACCCTTATATACATTTTGTTGTGGACTGGCATTGACTCTGGTTTTACTCTCCTGTACTGTGTATAGTGGTGTGTACATTTGTTTGTTATTCTCTGTTTATCTGTATTGTAAAACAGTATAACTGAAGTTTTTTTTTTTTTTTTTTTTTTTTTTTTTTTTTTTTTTTTTTTTTTTTTTTTTTTTTTTTTTTTTTTTTAATAGCTTTGCACTACCTTATACTGACTGTGATCCACGACTGTTGTCAAAGAGCATTTAGTACTCTGATTAATTTGTATTAACTAGCTATTAGGCACAAAACAGAATAGAAAGAGTTACAAAAAAAGGTTTCCCTGAACTCTGTGTGCACCAGGCTGCCAAGTTTTGATCAAGTCCAACAACCTCTTGGGCATTTGCTGATTTTTTTAAGGTAAATTTAAAATAAGAGAGATCAAATAATGAACTTTTTAACACACTACAAGACCCTGAAGTCCAGCAATCTGGTCTTTGTGTAACAAGTAAGAAGCCCCCAAAGAACAGACCTCCATGTTCCAGTCAGCAGGCAGCTCAGATGATGAGGCGCACACACGCTCAGGGCGCAGATTCACACACTTACTCACTCACATAAAGTTAGGGAGATCTCTCTCACCTTGCTCCTGATCTGTCCTGAGGTGGACACTTTCCGGATGAGTTTCTGGGGCCCTTCCTGCTCCGCTTCGCTGTCAGAGGACTCGTCCGCGGCCCCTGAGCCGGACACGGCCCCCACCACATGGGTATGGACCTCCGCCGCGGACACAGGCCCCTTTTCCGGCTCCTGTCGAGGGGAGGGAGAAAAGCAGTGTGGGTTAGCCTTGGCTGGCTGCTCCGCTCCGAGCTGGGAAGCGTCTCTCCTCGCTGTCATCTCTCTCCGCCGCCGGAATAAATACGGCTGTGTGCGCTGGAGTGTGTGAGTGTGTGTGCGTGAGTGTGTGGGCTGGTGAGCACACAGGGGATGTTGCATGTCGCGGCACAGTTGGGATGGGCTCCACACACCGAGTAACCCCCCACCCTACCCTTACCAGTACCTCCTTTGCTGATCCAGCCTGCACGCCAATCCACGGAGGCTGCAGCCCGCCTCATCACTCCGCGCGCCGGGGAGCTGGTGTGTAGCGTGGGGGGAGAGCCTGGAGCGACCACAACCGGGCAGTGACACGGAATCACAAGAGGAAATGTTCTACATTTTCATATTTTCTCAGGCAAAAATAATGCTCACGTGTGTAATGACTGCTTAGAATAAATAATGAGGTGTAATAAAAGCTGCACTCAGCTGATTATGTCGCCTCTAATCAAATAAAAGCCGCTGTCATCGAATCCAGAGAGATTGATTTGATCCAGTTACATTCTCATCATTCAGCACCTTGTGTCGATATTTACGCACAGGTTTACATTCTTGTCCACATGAAACGGTCAAAAATGCACCTGGAATGCAGTTTTGCGCATAAAATCCATTTTTTGCGCCTCACTCTTTCCTTTAAGACCGAAATTCATATGCCAAGAGTGATTTCAAATTATTTCCAGTACAGTGAGCAAGACGACAGGAGTAGGTTTCCACAAGGAAATGGGCAGGGTAGCCTTAAACATGAAGAGGACTCCCTTCTTTCATCCGAAAATAAACCCAACAAAGACGCAACAACACTCAGAATCGGAACATAAAACTGCAGGAGTCACAGTTTCACCTTTTGCGGATGTTTTTGCATAAACGAGCACTGATGAATAAATGTAGACACAACAGAATGAAATTCAAACGGATTCTCAAAATCACAACGCATGGAAAAGCACGCCAAACAGGGGCAGAGGCTGTTAAGGAGGATTAAACACCACAAAGTGTGAAAACAGTGTCAGAGAAGCCTTTTAAACACAACTCAAGCGCATTCAAGAAAGAGCAAGGATCGTTTCCTGTCCCGAAAGAAGTGATTAAAAAGTCTCCATTGTCGGATTTACTGACCAGTTCCTCCCATGCTGGACTTCGTGTGTACGGGTACACATCCTCCATGATCCCGGTGAACTCTCAGTCCACTCCGGGCAGAGAAGAACCGAATCAGGGGGAGAAGGAGAGCTGCCTCACTGCCCTGGCTGCGCTCATACGCGCTCTGATGAAGAGATGGGATTCACTTCTCCTTCTTCTTCGTCTTCTTCTTCTTCTCCTTCTTCTTCTTCTTCTTCTTCCACCTCCTCCTCCGCACTCCTCCTGCCAGCTCTCTTCTCCTCGGCTGCTCTCTGTCGCTCGCCTCTCGGAGGGCCGAGCCTATCAGCGCTCCACGTGATAAATGTCAAACCCGCTCAGACGCGCGCGGCACGGGTCGGGTTTGTCAGGGCCCCGCGGGGAGCAGCGCGCACGACTCTACTCTGTCAGGGAGGGTGTGCGGGGTATAGAAATGCGAGTGCGTGTGAGCAGATTTATGTATGTGCATGTGAATGTAGGCTCACTCAATTACGTCATTGATTTGGGTAGCTACTACTTCTCTGATCCAATTTATCCTCACAGACATTTTTCATCCCCACATGCCTCATACTATTGGGATTTTATGCTCTCAATTATCCTGAAATTTTACAAATCTAATTTATGAGCAAATTTTGATCGGAATTTTCAGCCTTTGTAGCAAAAATAATTGTCTGATCATTATTTTCTTAATGAAGTAATTTTGTCTGATAAAGTTGTCTCTACTGCATTGTCAGAAACTGAAGTAAAGTACAAGGCTTAAAGAATTTCCTTCACAGTATTTGGATGTGAGAAGGTGCAGTCTCTTGAAAAGAGGTCTGACCATAAACAAGCTGTCTAAGCGAATAGGTAGAAGCCTCCTATTGGATAATTACTGCATGGGTGATTATCTTTCAGCTGGAAACAAGTTATTTAACCCTAACTGATGAAATAAGTAACTTCTCATTTCTTCAACAACCATGGAGAAAGACACATCCTGTGGTGGTGGAAAAGATGTTTAAAAGTCTTTTTAAGAAGGGTCAAATCATCGGTGTCAAGCAGAGAAAACATCTAAAGAGATTGATGTAGAAACTACTAAAATTGGGTTTAGAACTGTCGAAATAAATAAATAATTGAAAATAAAAATAATAATTTAAAAGAAAAAAAAAACAGGAGGGATGAAGGGGAACCATTGTCATGGGTGCATCAGGGTAAGAAGAGAGGCAGGTGAAATGATGCACCCATCATGCCTAGTGCCTACTGTCGAAGCCTGTGGGGACAGTGTTATGATCTGGGGTTGCTGCAGTTGCTCAGGTTCAGCAACATTATGTTCTCAAAGAATGAGGTCAGCTGACTACCCGAATATACTGAATGAGCAGGTTATTCCATCAATGGGTTTTTTCTTTCCTGATGGCACAGGCGTATTTTGAGATGACATTAATAAATTAATGATAATAAATTTTATTTATAGAGCGCTTTTCTAGATACTCAAAGACGCTTTACAGAATTAAAAACATCAATTAAAACAACACAGTAATAATAACAAAATTAATAACCTATAAAAATGAAAACAAGACAAAAATAACAAAAAACCATGGAATACATTTAAAAGCAGTTAGACATTAAAAACACTTTTAAAAAGATGAGTTTTCAGGAGGGTTTTGAAAGTGGATGGGTTTGGACAGGCTCGGATGTGGTGTGGTAAGGTGTTCCAGAGGGTGGGGGCAGTGACAGAGAAGGCTCTGTCACCCCAGGATCAGTGCTTGGTGTGGGGTGGTATGGAGAGGAGGTGGGCTTTGGATGAGCGGAGATCGCGGGAAGGGGTGTAATGGTGGAGCAGGTTGGAGAGGTAGGAGGGGGCCTGGTTGTGGAGGGCTTTGTGGGTGAGGAGGAGAATTTTAAACTGAATACGTTGTTTGATGGGGAGCCAGTGGAGTTTTTGGAGGACAGGGGTGATGTGATCTCGGGAGCGGGTGTGAGTGAGCACATCCCACATTACCAGGATTCATGGGGCTGAAATAGTGAGTGGTTCAGGGAGCACGAGACGTTATTTTCACACATGGATTGGCCCCCACAGAGTCCAGACCTTAACCCCATTGAGAATCTTTGGGATTTGCTGGAGAAGACTTTGTGCAGTGGTCAGACTCTCCCATCATCAATACAAGATCTTCATGAAAAATTAATGCAACACTGGGTGGACATAAATCTGTGACATTGCAGAAGCTGAAACAATGCTCCATTGAATGTGTGCTGTAATTAATGTTAAAAGTGGTATTAGCGTGTGACCATTTTATGTTGTCCAGGCAGTGTATGTAACGCCAGTATGACAATAACATTGTGATGATTCTGTTTGGTTTTGGTTTTGATGGAAGGTTTCATTTGCTAAATGTGTGACTTTTTTGTTTTCTTACAATCTTTAAAAGAATTGAAAGTTTTCTTTGTTTTATCTCCAGATAATCTGTCATCTCTTTATTTTTTAAGTTTTGTTCTTGTTTTTCATCTCTTTGAATAATTGTATGTTACTTTTGGTGTTTTGGGTGTTGTATCATTCTGCTTGTCAGTTATTTCTTTCGTAATCTTTTAGGTTGAAAGAGTCTTTTCTGTTCTGACTATCTGTTTGGTTTTAGATTTTCGTCATTTATTCTTTGAGAATAGTATTATTTTTAAAGCACATGGGACTTTAAGCTATTTGTTAAAAGTCTGAACCGACAAACTGATGAAGACACAAAACCACTTGTTCAAGGAGATTCATCAAACTATTCCATACACTGTTGGAAAGTTAAAAACCTGTCAGTGTCACGTGATTGAACTAGTGAATGATTGTTTGTAGATGCAACGCCGGAACGTTCAGTCAGCAAACATGAAGCCACTCCGGGAGACTTTTCGGACGGACCAGTGTGTTCCTCTGGTATTGTGTTCCGGCTCTTGTGAAAGGAGCAGATGACAGATGTTGTGAAGTGAGACTGAAGCTTCAGGTGAGGACAGAGCGACATTAGCAGCTCGGTGCTGGAGGATGTGTGAGTGAGCGGAGCGTCGTCATGCATCCTCAGCTCCTGTGTAGCGGCTCCGCTGCGGCTGCGGCTGCGCGGAGGCTGCGGAATATTCTGGGCGCTGTTGTGGGCAGAGACGGCTGGATGTGCAGAGCTCAGGAGGTCAAACTGCTCAACACAGCTTCAGGTAACTACACACCACATTTTTATACTTCCTCTGACAACTGCTCCTTCCCTGCTCTGATGACAAGAGTCTGAGCGGCTCAACATTCAGGCTGAGGAGGAAAGGAGGCTTCAAACTGGGCCAAAGGTTAAAGTCAAGCAGCTCTGAGAAACATGTTACTTAAGGTCCACCTCCACCTCCACCTCCACTCAGCTTTTACTCCTCTTTACAAGGACTAACCAGCTTTCAAATATGCTAAATAACTGAGTGACTTTTACTGGAACTAGAGTTTGTTGAGGGAAGTGGAGCTAATGTTCCTCCTGTTGTCTTCAGATTTATTCTGCTCTTTGGTCTCACTGCTTTTAAAGTACGCGGTGAAAAATCTCCACAAATAATTTTTCCTCCATTATTGTGAAGATGTTACTTACATATTCACATATATTTAGCAACTTTTGTGATATATGGACTATACTCTTAAACGTCTCTGAGTAGAAAAAAGCAAAATATTCTGATTTTTTTTTTAATCAGAGGTGTATAAATTTATGTCATATCACAGACAAGTATTTGTCAAAATGATGGAAGGATATTGTTTCAAGATCATTTAAATTCCTTAAATGGTGGTCAGATGCTATACATTCATATGAAACATTTATAATTTAACAATCATAGTCATAACAAATGTTACATGTAAATAGCATCACATGCAACCATTCATGTAGTTTTCAATCAATGCTATGAAAGAAAACCAAAGTTATAACTAAACTTTTCTAATCAGGTCACACTGACCCGAAGACAACCGGAGGGACAGTAATGTATCAGCAGTTATGTGTTGGCCTTAAACAGAATGAAATTCTCACCACTGTTATTTCTCAGAATCAAGGAAATCAAATGTTATGCATTTCTGTGTTTTTTTTTATTTTGGCCTGGTGCTTCAATGCATCCCATACTTTGGAAATCTGGTTTAAAATGTATCATTATCCTTGTTCAAAATGCACATTGCAGTGAGAATTAATGAGTTATTGTAAGCTCTCATTCTGCCCAAAGGGACCCTGCTTGAAGGGAGGAAGAGTCAAATCAAAATAAATGACCAAGAGCCTCAAACTGTGAGCTGCTCAAACAGAGGAACGCCCTGCCTCTTTAGGATCCAGGTGTACGTCCATGAAATTCCTCTGTATCACCCCAAAATACAGATGGAGAGAAGCAGTCATTTGATGAGACTTTTTGACAGTTTAATGTGAGGTTTTTGCTGCACAGTTGGGGGTCTCATCATCCTTTTATGTAGAACGTGTCATAGACTTTAATCTTTACTTTAAATCAGGGGTGTCCAAACTTTTTCCCAAAAGGGCCGTATGGAAACTGTGAAAATGACCAAGGGCTGACGGCTCTTATGGATATGTTTACTAACAGTGAAAGTTACAAATGAGCGTGCCATTGGAAAACTATCTCTTTTTAGTGGTTTCTGAAAACAAACAAGCAAACAAACAAACAGCAAAAAAAAATGGTTCAGTCAAACATGCTTGTGCTGTCATTGCAGATCTTTGAGATAAAACCAAACCTGGGAAAAATATGTCACAATTTTTCATGGCAGGATCAGGATCTGGATCTGTACTTTATCATGCTTGATGATACGACAATTATAAAAACATTTGAAACCCCAAATATCTCTGATCCTGCATTCTGAACCATTTTATGCTTCAACTTTTGTCTTGTGTTTTTTTTTTTAGTTCTAAAAAACTCTTGAAACACATTTTACATCATGCCAAATGCAGTTAAAGGTCAGCTGTAAAAGTTGTTCAGTTTTTGCAGATTGGGTAGAGCTTTAGCTTTATAAAGTTGCCTATGCACAGTCCAAATCTTGGTGAAATGTTACCAGATATATTAAGATTTATTTCAGACACTTGACAGAAACTGTAAATGTCAGCAATTAGAACATGATTAATTTAAGTGACAAAACTAACACATGGTAAGATGAGAGCTGGGGGCTGCTTTAAAATAGACAGCGGGTCAAAATTGCCCCCAGGCCGTAGTTTGGACATCCCTGCTTTAAACGAAGGTAAGTTTCTTTGTTTGGTCGAGAAGCTGTCACCTTTGGAGGGTTTTCCTGCAGGCTACAGCAAACACTCTGACTGTTAAAGAAGCAGGATATGTAAATGAAGCCCCATTGCTAACTTTTTGGTTCCTCCACAGTTCTTTCAGACATTTCTATCTCTTTCTAAATCTGACAAATTAATAAGAATAACTCAAAACTGTGATGCCTGGTCAGAAAAGGAATTTATCATATTGAATCAGCCAACATTTGGCTTCCACTTGTTTTATTTATGTTTTTCGCAACCTTAGCAGTGACTGAATTTGCTTGATAGGAGCACTTTGTTCTTACTCACCTGTGCTCCGACCTGTTGAAATATCTTCCAAGAAAAAAAGACTCAAAATTACTTTTGGTCTTTTGTTATTTTGTCAACAACACTGGGAGGTGACCGATTCAAAACAGCAGTTAATTTAGTTACATAACCCTGAAGGTTTTCTACAGTTCCAACAAAAAGACAACTACAGCCACTCCACCAAAAGTCTTACAACAGTTTTTCTGAAGCATAAACCAGGACTCTGTGTCAGGACTGCACAATCAGCCGTATGTGTGTTTGTATCTTTCTGCTGTGTCAAAGATCACCACTGATAAGCATTTTTTTTTAATTAATGTTTTATTTCTTTTTCAATGCAAAAGACAAAGCACTTGTTCACTGCAACGTGCAATCATCAACAATAGACAATAAGGTGGTGCAATTCATATGCAGATAAATTCCATAATTTAACCTATTCTTAAGGTATGGTTCATAAAGTTCCAGGATCTTTCATCTCCATAGTCAAACACAGAGAGGGCTGAAGCTGCTCTTTCCTTTGACAGTAAACACATGAGTTTTATGAACCAGTTGTCAGTGTTAAAGCAATTTGGTCTGCATACTTACCAGTTCATTATGATAATACAGGTCACTGAAAAAAATGTGAGGTGAAAATGTGAAAAAAAGCAGCTATTGCTGAGTTTTCTAGCTGATAACTAGAATCATAAATGCATCAGACCTTACTCCATATCCTGATTGTTACAGGTGACACAGTGAAGATCGGGGAGATCTCTTACAAACTCAAAACCCCCAAGAATCCAGAGCTTGTTCCTGTCAAACACCGTAAGTGTGTGTGTGTGTGCTGTTTCGACACGTAAACATGATACAAGCAAACCGAGCAAACTGATATTTAATGTTTCTTTGTATTGTCAGTTTCAGACTCAGTGCCTCAGACTGTTGCTCAGCACCTGAGATGGATTATGCAGAAAGACCTTTTGGGGCAGGACGTGTTCCTCATTGGTCCCCCAGGCCCCCTGAGAAGATCCATAGCCATGCAGTACCTTGTGAGTAAAAATCAACAGATATTTTTCAGGGCAGATACCGATTATTAGGACTGAAGGAGGCTGATAACTGATATTTACAGTGAAATCAAAAATACTGGTGTCAAAATTTTGAGTCTTACAAACTTCTACACTTAACTCTGTTTAAATAGCAGTAAGTTTAATCAAAGGGACTAGCTATCTGCCGAGCTGAGTACCTACATTCAAGAATAAGAGAATAGAGAGTTTGATGTTTTCATTCCCTCTCTCTCTCACATGCACATACTTCTACTCTCTTGGACATATATTATCGACAACTTTGCTTCAAGTGATTAACAGACGTCTGGACTCTGGAAAGACTGCAAGTGAGCAGAGCTGCTGCTTCTGTACATAAACTTTTTGGGCTTGCAGTTATGTTACTAGTAGTTGTGAGTTATAGAGGACTATTATGTTAATTTCAATTTCAGGACAGTCTGCTGCCCGAACTTACTCTCAAAACTTAAATCTGCTTCTCAGAGCTTCTCCACCAGCAAAACACTTTTTTCCTCTCAGTTCTGTGTGTGTGTGTGTGTGTTTGTGTGTGAGCACTGTGCATGGTCGATTATTAATGCGGAAAAAAGGGCAATGCCGACATGCATCAAAAGACAAATGTGGCAGACAAACACCACAAACACAAATGATGATGAGGTGATGTCCACAGAAAAATCTTGCATTCTTAGTAGGGCTGTACAATTAATCGAATCCCAATCGCGATATGAGAACGTGTGATTATATAACCACGCTTACGGCTGCGATTTGCGATTTAACTAGTTGTGCGCATGTGTCCCTAAATCCTAAAATCTGTCCTCTGTTTGGAGTCCGTTTCGTCACCCCCATCACTGCCATCTATGCATCACTGCTCCAAGAATCTGTGTGCGTGTGCGTGCGTGCAGTCTGTTTGGTCACGTGATTTTCCAGTGAGCTGAAGGAATAGTTTGATGAGGAGCAATGATGAGCAAGCAGAAAAGGAACAGGTGACAAAAAAACACGCACGTTAGAAAAGTGTGCTTCTTGACAACCGGTGCCAGGCGTGTAGTGTCACATCTGCAGAGGATCTGAGCGTCTGTCTGTTAAATAAGTCAGGTCCACAAAGTGATACAGGAGCCAGGAGTCACCAGCTAGCAACTTTAGTTGCGTCTCTCGATACATTTAAGAGAATCACACACCTCGTGTTCAGCTGCACGTACGGTTTCGCAATATGCATTTCAAAATAAAAGTATACATTTCATAATAAAAGCATGCAAAAGAGTTAGTACTACTTGAGAAGTTTAAGAACTTTCTACCCAAGCAAATCGTTGTTTAATTAAATGTTGTTTAATCAAAGACTCCAATTGACAAGTTAATTTTTTTTTATACACACACACACACACACACACACACACACATAACTCGAGCCCACAGTTATGTCTCATTGCTAAATGTATTTATTTTTAGGGGGAAATAATTAATTATTTAAACTGTTATTTTGAAAAAAGTACTGTAAAAGCCTTATCATTTGTAATAACTTAATACTTGTATGTTTTAAGTTAAGAAATACATACTCCAAAATAGTTATACTATACTTACATACTCTGCATGTTTATTGTTAATCAGGGAAAAAGCCCGTTACACCATTTATCAAATCGCAATCGCAATAATGTTCACCATAATCGCAATCGCAATATTTTCCCATATTGTGCAGCCCTAATTCTTAGTAAAGACGTGTTGTTTTGCACCTATCTTAACACCATTCCAAACTTGATTACAGATGCTTGAATTGACCTGACTTGGAGAGCCTCTTAACCAGGACTCTTGTTATTGATCATTGTTGTATTTTTTAAGGCTTATGAAACTTACATTTGAGTGAACAACAAGAAGTGAGATTCCTCTACTGTAAGAATCTGCTGAAAGTTGCTCTTGTGGTTGAGCAGGAGTTGACCAAACGAGAGGTGGAGTACGTTGCTCTGTCAAGGGACACAACAGAGACTGACCTGAAGCAGAGGAGAGAGATCCGCTCGGGGACGGCCTTCTACATCGACCAGGTAAGTCCACACACGCCTATGCTGCTTGCAGTTTTTCTTGTGATTTATTCGCTCTCTGAATTTGAAAGAGACTGAGAGATGTGTAGCTGCTTTTTTCAGGAGACAAAAAATATAAGAAGACACAGAAACAATCAAGGTCCCTGTACCTTACGTTCAATCTATTTTCAAAGCAAATCAAATGAAAAATTTAGGCCAATTTTTCTATTTCTATTTCCATTTCTGAAACATAATTGGGCAAATATTTAATGACCGTATTTTGGAGACCTATTGTATCTTCTGTCTCTAATTTTAGTTTTCAGGGAAAGACCTTCAATTTCCATTTTTAATTTTCAGTGTTAATGCTTTTCAGTCTGTGGCCAGGACATACATAGAGAAATAATTGCCCAGGTTGCATGTCTGCCTGCAAGAGATGTTTAACAATCATTTCTCTGATGTAATTTCCATAGTGCTTGAGTGACACCTGAAATATGTCAGAGGCGACTACCAATGCCACTACTCAAAGCTCTGCCCTAAACTCTGCCCTAAACTCTGTCCTCAGCTCTGTCCTCAGCTCTGTCCTCAGTTCTGTCTTCAGCTCTGTCCTCAGCTCTGTCCTCAGCTCTGTCCTCAGCTCTGTCCTCAGCTCTGCTCACAGCTCTGTCCTCAGCTCTGTCTATGTCTCTGTCCTCAGTTCTGTCTTCAGCTCTGTCCTCAGCTCTGTCCTCAGCTCTGTTCTCAGCTCTGTCCTAAGTTCTGTCTTCAGCTCTGTCCTCAGCTCTGTCCTCAGCTCTGTCCTAAGCTCTGCTCACAGCTCTGTCCTCAGCTCTGTCTATGTCTCTGTCCTCAGCTCTGTTCTNTCTTAGTAAAGACGTGTTGTTTTGCACCTATCTTAACACCATTCCAAACTTGATTACAGATGCTTGAATTGACCTGACTTGGAGAGCCTCTTAACCAGGACTCTTGTTATTGATCATTGTTGTATTTTTTAAGGCTTATGAAACTTACATTTGAGTGAACAACAAGAAGTGAGATTCCTCTACTGTAAGAATCTGCTGAAAGTTGCTCTTGTGGTTGAGCAGGAGTTGACCAAACGAGAGGTGGAGTACGTTGCTCTGTCAAGGGACACAACAGAGACTGACCTGAAGCAGAGGAGAGAGATCCGCTCGGGGACGGCCTTCTACATCGACCAGGTAAGTCCACACACACCTATGCTGCTTGCAGTTTTTCTTGTGATTTATTCGCTCTCTGAATTTGAAAGAGACTGAGAGATGTGTAGCTGCTTTTTTCAGGAGACAAAAAATATAAGAAGACACAGAAACAATCAAGGTCCCTGTACCTTACGTTCAATCTATTTTCAACGCAAATCAAATGAAAAATTTAGGCCAATTTTTCTATTTCTATTTCCATTTCTGAAACATAATTGGGCAAATATTTAATGACCGTATTTTGGAGACCTATTGTATCTTCTGTCTCTAATTTTAGTTTTCAGGGAAAGACCTTCAATTTCCATTTTTAATTTTCAGTGTTAATGCTTTTCAGTCTGTGGCCAGGACATACATAGAGAAATAATTGACCAGGTTGCATGTCTGCCTGCAAGAGATGTTTAACAATCATTTCTCTGATGTAATTTCCATAGTGCTTGAGTGACACCTGAAATACGTCAGAGGCGACTACCAATGCCACTACTCAAAGCTCTGCCCTAAACTCTGCCCTAAACTCTGTCCTCAGCTCTGTCCTCAGCTCTGTCCTCAGTTCTGTCTTCAGCTCTGTCCTCAGCTCTGTCCTCAGCTCTGTCCTCAGCTCTGTCCTCAGCTCTGCTCACAGCTCTGTCCTCAGCTCTGTCCTCAGCTCTGCTCACAGCTCTGTCCTCAGCTCTGTCCTCAGCTCTGTCCTCAGCTCTGCTCACAGCTCTGTCCTCAGCTCTGTCCTCAGTTCTGTGCTCAGTTCTGTCTTCAGCTCTGTCCTCAGCTCTGTCCTCAGCTCTGCCTCAGCTCTGTCCTTAGCTCTGTCCTCAGTTCTGTCTTCAGCTCTGTCCTCAGTTCTGTCCTCTGCTCTGTCCTCAGCTCTGCCTCAGCTCTGTCCTCAGCTCTGCCTCAGCTCTGTCCTTAGCTCTGTCCTCAGTTCTGTCTTCAGCTCTGTCCTCAGTTCTGTCCTCTGCTCTGTCCTCAGCTCTGCTCACAGCTCTGTCCTCAGCTCTGTTGGATCGAGGGGTCTCAGACAGGCTAGAACAAGGGTTTTCTAAAAAAAACAGTGAGATCAAAATAGATTTTTTTGAGCTGCATTCAATGTTAAGATACAAATACTACTCAGTTCAAGAAGACTGATGCAGAAAGAAGCCTGCAGTTAGAGACAGGTTGTTGAATCTGCCTCAGACAAATTTCCTAATCGGCACAGCACAGACAGGAGTGAATGAAGCCCAGTGAGTTATCATCAACTCATATCAGAGCATCTGTTCCTCTCCTCTCTGTATGACTTTAAGATTGATCAGGCTTCATACAAACATACACCCCCACACTCTGCTGCATTTGCAAGTAAGTCACCATGGAGACTAGCATTTCCTCACTACCCCTGAGGCACACTCTGAGGAGAACTTTCTGTTCTTCAGTCATCTCCATTCCTCTCTCACTGCTTATGAAAACCATAATAGAAAAAAGAACCTACAAATACTCCACGTTAGAGTGATCATTAAACCCTGTCAGTCGTTTTCATGGAGCTGCAGAGACAAGTGATGATGAGCTGAGTGATTGTTAACATTTACTGAGTTATGTCATTAACACACCGCCTCAACAGGGTTCGATAATAAATCATTTGCATAACACTTAAAAGAAAGAAACTCCTTGGAAACAGGGTGAAGTTTTCATCTTTTATCCTCAACACATTGTCCTCATCGAGCAGTGAGAACCAACTGAAATGCCATTCCTTTCTGATGACTAAAAAGGGTTGACCTCCGATATTTATTTCTCCTATGTATGAATGATATCTCACTTGTTGCACCACTGTTGCTGCAGGAGTTTTAAAGCGGGCATTTTTTTTTTTCCATCTGAGCTCTTCTGTCCAATTTCTCTGACAAATTTTGAATGCACAGCCTGTCCCACTACAAAGTCTTGGACACAACCTCTGAATTATAAATAGTTTCCTGTCTGTCCAATTGCTCTCCATGTCAATGATGACACAGAAATGTAACTGCCCCAGCAGAGCTCAAGAGCAAAGAGAGTGATTAGAAAACCTCTTTTACTCTCTAACAACAGTGTTTTCAACCTTCACCTCCACAGGAAGTGTGTGTTGTTTCCTTGCTTTAATGTTTATTTGATGTCAAGTATAAAGAGATGACTTTCTTCTCTCTTCCTAGATATCATGGTTTTTTTGTGCCATTTCATGAAAAGTTGTCCTCCCCATGTTATTTGTCTCTGTCTTTTTATGTTTCTTGGATGGGATGTAACTGAAAGGCAAAGTCTTATGTACTGAAACATGTACACTAGTTGTTAATAAATGAACCTGAATCTGATTCTGAAAAGTGGGCAGAACATGTTCCTGTGTGTTTGGCATGTGCTAATGTATGAGTTGGTGTTTGGAAAAAACTCATGCTTGATTTTCTTGTATTTGTTCGTTCCCGTGGGTGTGATCTGTGTTTATTAGTACAAATTACAGTCCGTCTCTGTGGGTTTGATGTGTGGGTGCAAATTACTGAATATTTCTTGACAAGGATAGTTTAGTAACTTAGGTGGTGTGTGAGTGTGTGTTTGTGTCTTAACTAGAACATCCAAGTTCTCCTTGGGGACTGTGCTGATTTGCAGCCCCACATTCAGACCCCTCCTGTTGGTCTTTGTGCTTACTCCTCCCTGCCCCTTGCTCCTTTTCAGGCTCTTCACTTTTTTCTCCTCATTTACCCACCCAACACATTTCCATGCACCCTCACAAAGATGTTATCACATGCTTGTTGTATCTCCTCCTGTCACCAGTCTTCAGTTATCTAGATATTATGCAATCAATCAATCAATCAATCAATCAATGAATCTTTATTTATATAGCTCCAAATCATAACAAACGTTATCTCAAGACACTTTACAAAACATTAGCAGGTTGATACCTGTTAATGTTAGAGTATTTGATTATTTTATTAACAGAGACCCAACATCAAGACAGGATAAGGAATCTTATCTCTTCTTGTTCCACCATGAGTGTAGCACTTTGCAGCAGCTTTTAGTAAGTTACAGTGGAGAGGAAAAACTTCCCTTTAACGGGCAGAAACCTCGGACAGGACCAGACTCATGTTAGACAGACATCTGCAAGACAGATAACTTGTGATCCACACTGCCATCAAGACTCAGTTACAGTAATACGAAGCCTGCAACCTCCACTTAGGTCCACCGAAACCAAAACTAATAGAAGTCAAGTAATGCTTCACTTCTTGAACAAAATTCTAATGAGTGGCAAAAAGTTTCGATTTTTGAGATCAATTATTTTCTGATTTCACATTATTTTTTCCATTCATGACAGTGTATAACAGTACAATTTTATTTCATACACACATTTTTCCTAAACAAAATTCGGTATCAGTACCCAAAAGTACCAATTTTCAGTACTTTCATATTTTTTCTCAATATATACACTTCAACAAGCATATCAAATCAGCATTCAACTATTTGTACTGTAACATTGCAGCTGTTTCACAAATTTCTTCAACAAAAACACCCTTAACTAAAATTAACTACAACCTAAAAAAATAAAACTACTCTGTGTTTTTTCTTTATCACAAATTAAAACCAGCTCTACATACTCCATGCCCATGTGTGTCATGAAAAATCACCTACTTGTTCACTCCCCACAGTCACAAGAGGATGTGTTTAGGTCCTGAAACATGGTACCTTTTGATCTTATGTGAATTGGTACTTAGTACCTCTGACAAAAATTAAGTCTATTCCCTAAAAAAGTACCAAATTCAGTACCCATTCCTACCTTCATGGCTGGAAAGAGGCAACTGGAAGAATATAATTCTTTCTAAATTTTGAACTGGGAATTTTAGGATGGTTTCCCCATCATCAACCCCACTCTAAACGCCCGTAAGAAAGAATTCAAATAATGAGATTGACGAACTGGGAACAAAAAAATACACAACAACATCAAACAAAATTTGAAAATTGTATCCTCTAAATTGTAGTGGTACAACGGATCATTGTTGAGCCGGATATCCCTCCATGGTTCGACACACATGTGGTCCGTGGATTGGTTGATAAAAAAAGTTGCAGACACAAGGACAAAACAAGGGATTTTAAACTATGCTGGATGTGCGTGAGCCACGTTATGAAATCTCTCGCACACCCCTTCAGCGAGACGATCATGCTGAGTCTTTATGAGCAGGAAAAGACAAAAATGTGGACGAATAATCCGGGGGTGTCCTCCGTTGAGCTCATTACAGTCGGGTAGACTTCCAGGGCAAAGGAAACCTATGAACCAGTGGTGATTGCTCTATGACTGCAAGGGAAGCCCAGCTTCTGCTAAAATTAAAAAAAAAAAGAAGACAAAAAAGCGATGAAATAATTTACCACTGTGTGTACATGTCACTGACTAAATAGCGTTCATCTTTTGTTCAGAATCAACTACTTACCACAGGAAACAGACCATGACATTCCCACCACCATGCTTGACTGTAGAACATGACACACTAATCTTTGTACCCCCCACCTAGTCGCTGCCACACATGCTTGAGACCATCTGAACCAAACAAATTAATCTTGGTGTCATCAGACCATAGGACATGGTTCCAGTAATCCATGTGCTTTGTTGACATGTCTTGAGGCCTGTTCTGAGTGGACCCTGCTCTTTTAAACCGCTGGGTGATCTTAGCCACTGTGCTGCAGCTCAGTTTCAGGTCGTTGGCAATCTTCTTGTAGCCTTGGCCATCTTCATGTAGCACAACAATACGTCTTTTAAAATCCTCACAGAGTTCTTTGCCATGAGGTGCCATGTTGGAACTTTCAGTGACCAGTATGAGAGAGTGTGAGAGCTGTACTAAAAATTTGAACACACCTCTCCCACAACGCTCCCTGTGCACACCTGAGACCTCGTAACACTAACGAGTCACATGACATTTTTTTTATTTTATTTTTTTTTATTTTTAAAGTTATTTTTTTGGCCTTTGTGCCTTTATTGGATAGAGGAGGACAGTGGATAGCGTCGGAAAGGGGAGAGAGAGGGGGGAGTGACATGCGGGAAATGGGCCACAGGTCGGATTACAACCCGGGCCGCCCACTCGAGGGCAAACCTCATGGTGCGCAGCCATATCCACTAGGCCATCCGCGCCCCAATCACATGACATTTTAGAGGAAAAATGAAAAGCAGTGCTCAATTTGGACATTTAGGGGAGTAGTCTCTTAGGGGGTGTACTCACTTTTGTTGCCAAGGGTTTAGCTATTAATGGCTATATTTTGAGTTATTTTGAGGGAAAAATAAATTTACACTGTTATACTTAAATATCTGTAGAAATAAGGGGGCTGTACGGACTTTTTTGATACACCGTATCATTCATATATAAAATAAAAAAGTTTGGGCCCCTAAACTGAACCACGTGGAATCCCACATTCAATGCTCTTGCATTCAGACTCAGTTCCAGGAAAATGCCCAGTTGTTACCAGTTTTGTAAATTGTTAGTCAACCAGTTTAGAGCAACTCTACTAACATTTCTTACTCAAGTTAGAAAATAACGTTCTAAGATCTATTGTGTCAAAGACCTTTAGTGAAAAGTATGCCCCAGCAGTATACATTGTTTGTCAGTTGCTGTTGTGATTTCTTCTGTAATTTCCCTTCATGCTTGGGTGGCAGATGACTCCTTCCAAAAACTGCATTGACTCTCACTTAGTAAATTCTCTTTTATTTTTAAGACAACTATCAAATTTTCTGGGAAACTATTTTATAGCACTTTATTAACGTTTTTTAGTGAATGTGCATTTATTTCATGCAGAAAACACTTATTTTTTTAAAAATAACCATTTTGATGTTATTCTAGCGACAACCGCTTGAAAAATCTAGCAATGATTTTAATTTGCATTTATTTCATGCAGCAAAAAAACTCATTTTTAAAAAGTAACAAAAAAGTAACCCTTAAAAATCAAACAATGATTTTCCTGAAAATATGTGAGTGGCTAATTTCATAAGAGCCGACATTTTGAAAAAGGGCCAAAATAAAACTTCAGCTGACTGTAGTGACATGACAATCCTCAAGGTGGTAGAATATGTTTTTGAAAACATTTTTAACAGGTTTTTAAACAAACTATCATGTTGATGAGATAAAGGTCTTTGAACTCATGTATCAAATATGATACATTTGGCTTTAAAGGTTAAAAAGGGGAATGACCTCGGCTGTTTTGGTCCTATCTGGAAAACCAATATTTTTGAGAAATTCACCTGAAGCTCAAAACTGTGCATTTAGTGATGAGTGCATGTGCAGAAGCATTAAGTTGAACACACTTATGTAATTCCCCCATTTGAAATCAGTACCATATTTTTCCACCCTATTAGTTGAATCTTTTGCTAAAAGCACCCGGGTGTCTGCTCAGATGTTCTTTCCAAGTATCAGTCAGAAAACATCGCCCTCCTGTGCGTCCCCCATCCCTCTCTTTATCCTGCGTCACTTACATTTCTAACAATTATCTGATTACAGCGTTGGTGCTGAAAATGGACCCAGAGTTAAATATAGAGCATCTGTTCCCCACTATAGTTTTATGGCTCTGCTTCCCACACAGCCTGCCTCCTACTTACATGTTCACCTAATTATATGGCCACTTGCACTGCGGTGCAACCAGACAGCTAAAGTTTCCTGCCTCTTGACGTCAGATGTGCTTTTGCAGAAATGTGCACACATATACACACGCTGTTTAATCTAAACTAAGAGCAGCTCAGTTTTTCCCATATTTGATGGAAGAAAATAGGCCTTCCTAAAACAGCTGAGACTGTTTTGAAGCCTGGTTTGGAAAAGTTTGTGGATGATCTGACCACAAAGTGCTGCTGACATCCTCAGGAGAGGCTTTAGAGCTCAGCAGCATGTGGGGGGAGAGCTGCTACACAATCTGATTGCTTTTCTATAAATGTTTCAGTTATCATTTGTTGCATGATACATTTACAGTTTTTTTCAGGTGTTTGAACAAGACCTAAGTATATCTGGTAATGTCATGAAGTCTCAGAACAATTCGGACTTTGCATCGGCTATATTTATAAAGCCAAGTCTCTATACAATCCACACAAACTCAATAACTCTTACAGTTGACTTTTTCAGTGCATATAGTGTGATACAAAAATGTGTTCCATTAACATCAAGACTTCAAAGAACACATTAGAGGACACCAGACTAAATCAAAATTTATGATATGGTGAAGAAAAGACAAAAGTTGATGCATACAATGGTTCAGAATGCAGGAGCAGAAATTTTTGGGGCTAAAAATGTTTTTATTATAGTCTCTAAAACATTGATTATAAAGTCCAGATTCTGATTCTGCCATAAAGTTCGGACATGTTTTTCCTAGTTGAGGTTTTATCTCATAGGTCTGTAATGATGCCCAAAGCATGTTTGACCAAACTTAAGAGAGTGTTTTTTTTTACCTTAATCCCCAGAAGAGTGCTCAAATAGAGCATTCTAGTTACTTTCACTCTTAATACATGTTTCGATAAGAGGCCTGGCCCCTGGTCATTTTCACAGTATCAAATATGGCCCTTTATGAAAAATGTTTGGGCTAGATGATGGAGCAGCAGATCTGTACAGAGGCTGAACTAATTGCACTGTGAAATGAGTCAGTCAATAAGCCACGTCTCCCTCCATCGTCCCTTAATCAGAGGTAAAGAGGATCCCAGAAAATGATCAGGCTGACAACCCTGACATTTTAGGGAAACTGGCATAGAAATTGGAATGACATCAGACATACTCATCTGTTAATCAGAGATGATGGAGGGAGGTGATGGTTGTTGAGTAACTCATTTTACAGTGCAGTCAGTTCAACCTCTGTTCAGATCTGCTGCTCCATCATCTAGCGTGACCTCCAGTGTGACATCCTCAGAGCTCAGCAGCATGTGGAGCAAGAGCTGCTGCACAGTCTGATTGCTCTTTCCATAAATGTTTTTAGTGCTGAAAAGATTGGGCAAAGGTCAGAGGTCGCACTAGATCGGGCAAATCTAAAGTCAGGTCGGGTGGATGAATCGTGTGTAACAGGCCACAATATACTTCCTGTCCAGACTATATCCAAAGTTTTAATGGCCTAGGCTGGATTATACCCCGGGTATACTTTGGCCTAGGCCAGTTTAAACCCCTCAGGCCAAAACAAACCCTCAAATGTACCAGTACTGATGAATTGTTCTTTCTATAAACGTTTCCAGCACTGATAACATTCACTGAAGATCAGAGGTCACACTAGATGATGGAGCAGCAGATCTGAACAGAGGTTGAACCGATTGCACTGTGAAATGAGCCAGTCAATAAGCATCATCTCCCTCCATCATCCCTGATTAAACTTAATGCTGCTCCAATCCAGTGATCAGTCTCCTCCTGTCATGTTTTCATCCTTAGTGTGCAGTAAGGGCAGCAACACAAGGCCGAGTCCTGGTCCTGGAGGGGCTGGAGAAGGCGGAGAGGAATGTCCTTCCTGTTCTCAACAACCTGCTGGAGAACAGGGAGATGCAGCTGGAGGACGGACGCTTCTTGATGTCAGCTGAGAGATACGACAAGCTGCTGCAGGTCAGAGAAGCACATATGCTAACTAACAGTCAATACATATTCCTGTTCTTGGATTTAGGACTTTTTATACTCTGATGTAGCTATAACTCTTTGCATGTCATTAAATATTTGAAAGGACAAATAATCTGTGTATTATTCATTCAGTATTCAATTATTAATCAAAAACAAAACTTTGAAAAATGGTTTGTTTTCTATTTTTTCTGTCTTGGAATGAAAACAAATAAATGAAAATGCATTTATCTTTCAATATCCTGCTTGTCAATACAGATTAAAAAAGGGGAGATGAATTATGGGCCATGGGCTGTTTTTGATTTTATTTACAGTGTCCAATCATTGTGACCCAGAAGATGTAGATACAGTAGCTTCTCCGTAGTGAACAGAGAGTAGATGAAGCCAGCTTGATGCTAGTTTCATGTGCAAGGATGGAAAACTACAATTCATGTAGTTTTTCTAACTTTCTTTTATAATTTCAAGTTTACAAAAGGGACAATGACCTGACATAAAGTCTTTTAAAATAAAATGGAGTAAAAGGTTTTTTTTCTAGGCCAATCAATAGTAGAAAAAAGTATATATAATAAACAGGGATGAAAGGTTGCAAACTCTAATGTATGAGTTCCATTTTTTTCAGTATTGTACGCAGTCAGTAGCTCTGACTCTTGAGAAGAACGTGAGTTTTCCCATGGAGTATATTTTGTTTACAATAACAGTCCAGTGGTCCTCTGTCAGTGGGTTTTTCTGCATTCACTTATTCGTGATGGCTTTTTATGCTTGCAGCCAAGATGATTTTTTAAAGACTCCTGTCCTGAGACTCCAGACCATTCAGCATTTTACAAAAGTATAATGTGACGAAACAGGAAACAACTTCAATCCCCAAATTATCCTCAGTGGTTTCGCCAGCTCTTGCCAGTAAGAGTGGATCAGAGGGCAGGACCAAAATACACGAAAAGGATCTGCCAGACTTTCTCCAACACTGATCAAGTCCCCGAGTGGCCTGTTGTTCAATGGCATTTTAGGAATAATGAAGTACTGTATTGTGTTGTCCAGCAGAGTTCTCGCCGTGATCTAGAGTTGGTGGTCCGAGCTTGCCCCTTCCAAATTTCCCACCAGTCTTCCTCAGCTATCTCCAGGCCGGCCTCCCTCGCTCACCTCTGTTTGATATACCGAGAGTAGAGTGGTTTTTGGAAACTTTTATCGATCCATCTACATTTTATCCAAAGGAGCGAAACCAGTCACTCTTAAACTTGGTTCATCTTGATTTTCAGTATGAATACAAGCTGTGAAAGCAGGGCCTCACAATCCTTCTGACTTTTGGGGTTCTAAGCCATAGGTATCAGAAAAGGAGGCACTGATGATCAGATCAACTGAACCATAAAATCAAAATCAGCCCATGGCCAGTAATTCATGTTTACTTTATTTGATCTGTATTAAAAAAACAGGATATTTGTTTTCATTTCCAAAAGGAAAAAAAAAACAGAAAAAGGAGTGAATTGTTTTGGGTTTTTTTTTATTCATAATTGGATATCAATTGAGAGAATGATCAATGGATTGTACATAATGTGCTCAGGTATAGAAGGTAGTGAATAACCAGAGGGGTTGTATATCATTTTATTTTTGCAGGATCACACCAAGGAGGAGCTGGACAGCTGGAAGATTGTTCGTGTGAGTGAGGACTTCAGGGTCATTGCTCTCGGTCTTCCTGTCCCCAAATACAAGGGCAACCCTCTGGATCCCCCTCTTCGTTCGCGTTTCCAGGCCAGAGACATCTATTATCTTCCTTTTAAGGTCAGTCCAGGAATAACCAAATAGTCTAACGCTTCAAAATTTGCACAAGAGAAAAAAAAAAAAAAGCTTTTATCAAACCTTATCTGAATTACTGTCTTTTAATGAGACATTTATGGTAAATTTATGACCCATGTGGTGAAAGTCTGAGGATGTTCTGCTGACTGCCATGCAGCAGTGTTGGACAGTAATGCTTGACTAGTAACACACAGAAAATAACGTACCTGCAAATTCACTCCTGACATAGAGGGCATTTGCAAACTCAGAACCATGAGGAGAAATAAATATAGTTATAATACATTTTATTCATAATTACTTTTCATCTCCAAGATATCTTCAAGTGCTACAAGGACTTATTAAAAAAAGAAGAAAGGTCTGCAAAAAGCAGGTGAAAATCACTTAAAACATTGTTGAGTATCCAGGGTATGACTGAGTATTTTACTAGCAGACAAAGATCTCACAAGAAAAACAAATCACTAAGACTTAATAAATATCATCAAACTGGCGAACTGGAGAAGCAGCAAACAGCACATGAATCCTCTCCCTTTCCTATCAAAGGACACAATTCCCAACTTGTTGTCTAAATTAAAGTAATATAATCAGTAATGTATTATATCACTTTTGGCCAGGAGTAATAAGCGAGGTAATAATATTACTTATAGAAAGAGTAACGAGTAATGAGTTATATCGTATTTTTCTCAATAATGGGCCCAATACTGTTGTGCAGAGTGCCAGATTTCATTTTGGCAAGACTCAACCTTGGTTTTGTGACTTGGCAGAGATGAAGTGTGAAAAATGACTCTCCTGCATCTGTTACTTCAAAGTGTGAAACATTTATTCAAAGTGTTTTTAAATCCAGGACCAGCTGGAGCTGTTGTACACAGCAGGACCAAACATCGCTGCAGAAAGGTACAGTTACAGCAAATGTTCAACTTTCAGTTATAGCCTTTCAAGGTCATGTAGTTCTTCATATGATGCTTTCCGACAGGGTGTCCCAGCTCCTGTCTTTGGCCACCACTTTGTGCTCCCAGGAATCCTCCAGCCTTGGCCTGCCAGACTTCCCTGTAGACAACCTGATTCCTGCTCTCCACGTGCTGGTGAGGATCCAAGAAAGCCTGAGTTTTATAATGCAAAAAACACCTTTGTGTGGATTGGTGTGTCTTTTACAGGCCTTTTCTCTTTTGTCGCAGAACTCTTTCCCCATGCTGTCCTCCCAGCAGCTGGTCCAGAGACTTTACCCTTACAGCAGCATCATGGGAAAGGAGGGACGCACAGCCGTGGAGGGTGTGCTCAGTGTAAGTCTAGATTTCATCTACCAGTCAAAGAAAGGTCTTCTTCTGTGCTGATGATAGTCTGAACAAAAGATGAGATAAATTATTCACATCCTCTCATTTTCTGTTCTTTCTCAGAGATTTGAGCTCCTGGACAGTCATCGTCAGAAAGCACCTGGCACCATTCGAAATGTTTCCAAGTCAGCAGATCTTGAAGGTCATGCAGATGTCAGATTATGTATCGCTGAGAAGGAGATCACCTTTCAGGTAACAGTGATTTTACAGCTACTGATAAGGGGGTAAAAGCCGGCTCTGAGTGAAGCTGCATCACATATTTCCCTCTAAAACCAGGGAGGTGAACTATCATCCATTTTTAAACATCATCAGACTTTTCTGTCCATCTCTTCCCACAAGCATGACCTTCAGCTTTAATCATCTTTGTCCATTTTGTCTCTGCCTGATACTCCGTGTTCCACTCTATGGTGCTTTAAAAGAAATAACCTTATCAGTTTTTAGTCTCTTGGGGTGAAAAACTTGCAGTGTTTATGAATGAGTCACAGTGTGAGGTTTGGAAGAACAGAGAGCTCTGTCTTCTAAGAATAGTGCAGCTGATATTCAAGCCAAACAGATGATGTCATTTCATGAACTCTCCAGTTGTGTTTCTTCACGTACTGCAGTATTTCCTCTGACTTCTGAGCAGTGCTAGATGTCTTGGGGATTGTTTTATCTCACTTTGCTGTTCGAGATGTTAAGGTGTGTAGATGTTCATGTAAATCCTTCTTGATCAAACTTCAGGTTCCTGCAGGCATGAAGGAGCTGCGTGCACCCAACAGCAGCTCCAGCTTCATCAGCACGCCCAGCCACTCGCAGCTGCTGACTGACATGATGCAGTCACACATGGCCAAAGACATCTGTCTGATTGGAGCTAAGGTCGCAAACACACAAATGCACACAGAAAATACAAATGACACATCAGAACTCTGGTCCTGATTGAGAAAACGTTTTATTTTCCAGGGCTGTGGAAAGTCTGTGATTGCCAAAGAGTTTGCAGAAATGTTGGGTTACAGCATTGAGCCAGTCATGCTCTACCAGGTAAATAACAACAACAGACGGACGAAAGTATTGGCACCCCTGGAATTTTTCCAGAAAATACACAATTTCTCCAAGAAAATTTTTAAATTACAAATGTTTTTGGTATGAACGTGTTCATTTCCTTTATGTGCATTGTTTTAGAATTGTTGGTAAATCATTTCATTCCAAGCAGGGGATTCTTGTTTAAACTCAGCTGTGGTGAGTAACAGGTGCTGGTAATATAGAAATCACACCTGACACCAGTTAGAAGGTATAAAAGCTGACTCAACCTTTGTGTTGTGAGCCTTTGTGTGTCACACCAAGAATGGAGAAAAGAATGTAACACAGAATAGTTCAAACAGTGGATAAACATCCTCAGACAACTTCCACACAAATTGAAACTGTTCTACAGACCCAGGGAGCAGAAGAGTCAGCTCTGACCGTACGTCATCATCTGAGTGAGAAGGAGAGCTATGGCAGGAGACCAAGGAGAACCCCACTGCTGACTAAGAGACATAAGAAAACAGACTGGAGTTTTCAAAAATGTACCTGAGTAAGCCTCAGTCCTTCTGGGAGAAGGTTTTGTGGACAGATGAGACTAAAGTAGAGCTTTTTGGAAAAGTAAGTCATTCTACTGTTTACAGAAAACAGAATGAGGTCTACAAAGAAAAGAACAAAGTGTCTACAGTCAAACATGGTGGAGGTTCAAGGATGTTTTGGGGTTGTTTTGCTGCCTCTGGCACTGGGGGCCTTGACAGTGTGAAGGAGTCATGAAATCTGGAGATGATCAGAATCTTTTGGGCTGTAATGTAGGGCCTAGTGTCAGAAAGCTGGGTCTGTGTCAGAGGTCATGGGTGTTCCAGCAGAACAATGACCCAAAAAATACCTCAAATAGCACCAAGAAATGGTTGGAGACAAAGTTCTGGAGAGTTCTGAAGTTCATATTGTTCAATAATTTTGCATCTGAAGTGCTCAGACACTCCTCAGCTCTTCTTTCTCTTCTCCATTCTTGGTGTGACACACGAAGACTCACAACACAAAGGTTGAGTCAACTTTTATACATTCTAACTGGTGTCAGGTGTGATTTCTGTATTACCAGCACCTGTTACTCACCACAGCTGAGTTTAAACAAGCATCACCTGCTTGAAATGAAATTATTTCTAAAATTCGAAAAGGGTGCCAACAATTTTGACTGGCCCAATTTTGTGTTTTGTGTGAAATTGTGTCCATTTTGGCTTTTCTTCTTCATTTTTTCCCCCAATGAACATAAAGGAAATCAACACATTTATACCAAAAACACATGTAATTTAAAGAATTTCTGGGAGAAATGGTGTGTTTTCTGGAAAAATTCCAGGGGTGCCAATACTTTCGTCCATGACTATAAATGTCAACATAGCACTTCTTAATAAAATCTGTGTAACACAAAATATCCACCCCGCGTTTCCCCATGTTGGTAGACAGTGATGGAATCCCTGAAAGATGATGCACGTCAAGTCTTAGAGACATTTCTCCAAATCCATCCAAAGTGTGAGCAATGAATGTGATTGGTTCCTTTCTCGGGCACAGCATGAGGCCAGTTGCATTTTAGAAAAGAAAAACACCAACAGCTGACTACAAACCTATGTAAAAAAAAGTAATGACAAACGTCCGAGAAATGTTGTGGAGTCAAAATTACAATATTTGTCTTTGAAATGCAGTGGAGTGAGGGCCACATGTTTCCAAAAAAAAAAAAACCCAAATACTCAAGTAAGGTACAGATACAGAATGTACTTCAGTACAATCTACTCAATCTAATCTAATCTACTCAAGTAGATGTACTCTATTACGGTCCACCACTGGAATTTCATGATGTGTGTTTTGCATCCTTCCAACAGGAAGTATTTCAGCAAGCATCAATATCAAACCAACTGAAAAGGTGCAGGCTGAAGTTTCAAACATTTTGTACCAATAGCCGTTAATACTGAACGAGTAAGATTCAGAAGAAGACTTATTCATGAGTTTAAATCTTCCTGGTCCTTGATTCAAATACCTATCATCATTAATTAAGTTAAGGTTATTTTTTTGCTTTATTTTCATTTATCGTTTATTTGATGTGGACATCACAATAACAGTGGACAAACCAGATGCATTGTTTTAGTGTTTTATCACAGTTGCTAAATTACAACACTTGTCCACAGGACACCTTATTTCAAACATTTTGTGATGTTTTTAGTCTTAGTCAGAGCTATTCAACAGGTACAGAGGGTTGTAGCTGTGTCACATACAGTTTCCAGCTTAAGTCAGTGTGAATCTGAGGGATTCAGAGAGTAAAAGTGTAAAGTGGGGGTACAAAGAACATACTTAACCAGATGAATAAAAAGGGGGTTTGTTCATCTTTTTTACTTATGTTTTAAATATTATCTCTCCTGAATCAAACATAGATATCTGTCCCATGAAAATAACATTTGACTGTCTAGTTTTGGTCAGAGGGAGGTGGTTTGTGATGCAGTTTCAGTTCTGCACATTGCCACACTTCCTGAGTGCCCATCATATGAAGGAGTATTTAAAAATATTTTTCTGTGACATCAAGAGATTTCAAGTATTTGGTTTTTATTCTGGTGTCATGTTAATGTCTAAAATACAGATTTTACAACTATATTTCTGTGATTTTATTGTGAGTTTTCCTCCATCAGGGAGCAGGGGAAAACAGAGGGCAGTTTGGTGGTTTTATTAAAAATGTTCTGATAGAAATTCTTCCTCTGAAAGAAAAAATCTCTCTACGGTTTTCATATTTGGGTTCTTCTACCCAGGTTTCATTACCAGCCTCTTGATTGTTCTTTGCCTCTCAGTCAGTCTAAAAGGATTGATTGTAAACTCATGAAGGCAAAGTTATGAGATGTGTAGCTGGCGAGTTTGGATAAGCATACATCAGATCTCTGTAAGCTGAAGAGCTGAGAGGGATGGAATGAGTTCATGACAGCAGTTTAGATAAAAAGTCACATCTGGCTTTTGTTAGTCAGGTGTGAGGTCAGAGCCTGAGACGGATGGAAGGATAGATCAACAAAAGGCTGCTTTGATCTGTTTCTCTATGGATGTTAGGCTTTCTGTGTGTGTTTTTGTGTGTGTTTTTGTTTGTGTGTGTGTTACTTTGGCGCACAGTCTGTTGGGTGATGGGGCCACAGGAAACGGGTGTATTTACGCATCGTGCTGGAGCTTTTTTTAGCTCGTAGAGGTCGGGGGTGACTTGTGCAGCGGGAATTGCGGAATCCTTCACCGAACAATTCATCTTGTCAGCTCTGAAAACCCCATTTTTGGAAAACAATGTGACATGTCAAGCAGGATTGGAATATAAATAAGTTGTTGTTGGAGTGTGTGTCCTTTGAGGGACATAATTCTAATAGTCAAACTTGATCTCTTGAGCCTAGATAAATAAGCAATAATCCCCCAAAATCACTTTGATCCCATAGTGGCTTTTCTCTTTGAAAACTTAACACCAGGGAATTAAAGGGATGAGAGCATATCAGTACTCCTACACACAGAGACTTACACACATTTTTGTGGAAGTACAAATTGTAAAATAAGAAAGGTTACGTGGTTACATGAAAGGTTGCTGCAATGTCAAAGTGTATGGAGATGTAACCCACAAATAGTTCAGAAGCAAAACAAGCTACATCTTTACATCTGCACAGCCTGATTCTATTTGGACTGATGTATTGGCATAGATTAAAGCTCCTTCTCATGGTCAAGTTAACGTCTTCTCATTTTCTCTTCTCTCTCTCTGTCTCTCTCTCTCTGTCTCTTTTTCTTTTTCGTCTCCAGGACATGACAGCCAGAGACCTCCTGCAGCAGAGATACACGCTGCCAAACGGAGACACGGCATGGAGGCCATCTCCACTCGTCACCGCCGCCATCGAGGGAAAGCTGCTGCTCCTGGACGGGATTCACAGAGTCAACCTGGGGACTCTGGCTGTGCTGTCCAGGTACGACTGTTTACGCTCATAAAAACACACTCTGTCACGACTTTTCTTCTACAGTTTCTCAGCTCATCCCAGTGTGTGTTTTGTGTCTCAGACTGCTACATGACAGGGAGCTGGATCTGTACGATGGAACCAGGCTGCTGAGGTGGGACAGATACCAGACGCTGAAGGAGGAACTGCAGTTTACAGATGAGCAACTGAAAGAGAGGTACACACAGTCACACACACACACACACACACACGCACACACACTGGTCAGCTTGCAGAGGTGTGCACACTAAGGGAATTTCTGAATCAGTGTGTGCATTAAATGTTGATACATGACATGACTTTTCAGAGAGGGTTGAAATTAAAACATGGCCAGAGAACGTTGTTAAGATTTCTATTTCAGACATCCCTTGGAGTCTATGCTGAGTCCTGATATTAACTGATATTTATTGTTTAAACTGATAAACTTTTTGTATTTTTGCTAATATTCACTCATTTTGAATTTGATGCCTGTAGCACGTTCCTCAAAAGCTGGGACAGTTTCATGTTTCCACTGTGTTATATCACCTTTACTTTGACAAGACTCAATAAGACACAATTCTCAAAAAATTGTTGAAGCTTTGGAGCTGGAATTCTTTCACATTCTTGTCGATGAACAACTTCAGGTTGTTTAAGGACCACATCATCTTCATACTCCCCCCTGAGACTGTTGTTAGCGGTAGCTAATTGGCTACAGGCTACTGGTCTGCTACCCGTACCGTCAGCTGTTAACATCTGCTAACACCAGCTAATACCAAACCTCTGCTGCGGCAGGCGGCGTCCGCGCCCCCTTTCCTCAGCTTACGGTCTTGCTGGCCTCGCTCCCGGTGGCAATCGGTCAGTAGCTAGTCACTCTTACCTCTGCTGTGCAGGCGGCGTTCTACACCCCCGATCTTTGGCCAGCATGTCTTGGCCCTGACCACCTTCAGGAGAGTCTCTTTGAGAGCCCATGCATGAACTGCAGCTACATGCCTCGAGCGCTAAGGGCTGCCAGGCTGGCACAGGTCATGCCCTCAGGGGACAGCGGTGACCTCCCTACACCAGGCCACCTGCATCCCACTCAACCTAGATGGTCAGGGCACTGGGCTGCAACTACTACTGCAGCTGCCCCCTCCAGGAAGAAGGCAAGAACGGAGCATAAGCTTTCATCTGAGGTGGACCAACTGTCAGCTGAGTTGGAAGAGATGAGGTCATCCAGCCCAGAAAATGCAGAGGTAGTTATTCCACCTATGCCGGTGCTGCTACCAGAAGATGACGTCCTCTCCCTGGCAGCTTCAGCCTCATATTTTCATGATGAGGAGGTGGACAGCATCTCTCTAGCCTCCGAGCCAGGCTCTCATTCCTCCACTCAGCGCTCGTCGGGTGAGGTTTGCGAAGGCTCCATGCAGGCCACTATGTGCATGGCACTAGAGCGCCTGCAGCTGGAGATACCCCAGCAGGCGGAATCCGCACCTGAAAGCGCCTTCTTCAGGCGCAGACGGGCCTCCACCGCTTTTACTGTTCCTCCTTCAGAGGAATACCTTAGGGAGCTGCATGGCTGTTGGAGTGATACTGGGGCCCACTCCTGTCTTTCAGCTGACGGCTGAGCCCTGGCAGCTATGCATGATGCAGCAAGAGCGGGCCTTGACTGTATGCCATCAGTGGAGCCGATCATCGCTTCCCTAATTGTGTCTACAGAGGAGGCACTGCGGCCAGCCGTCAGGTGCCCCCGACCCCAGTGTCGGATCACAGACAACCTCCTCACCAGTGCTTACAACGCTGGAGCACGTGCAGGCCGTATTGGAAACTCCCTGGCCCACCTGATGTTTGCCTTTTCATCTAGCCTGCAGGAGGCTGGGGCCGAGGCTCCCTCCATCAGCCTTAGCGAAGCAGCACTGCAGGCCTTTGCACTGATGTCAAGAGAGCTGGGGAGGATGATGTCCTTCATCGTTCAGACCCGTCCAATGAACTGTCCACACCCGGCATACCAGGCAGCAGCTCTCTGGTCTTAACAGGAGTATGCCCCCCCCCCACCAGCAGGCCTATGGGCCCTCCAGCTGCCCCCCGAGTTCCACTACCACCATCACGGCCTCACGCATCTGAATGGCAGATACCTCCCCATCCAGCGCCGAGGCTAGTCAGGGACTTTCGCACACGTGACTTTCACAGCACGGCCTGCTCGTCCCATAGACCATCTAGAGTTTCAGATGCCATCCGTCGCCCCTCCAGGGTCCCTAGGGGGCTGGGGGGCTCGAGACTGAGGTCTCAGGGCTGGCCGTTGGAAACTTTTCCAGCCAGCAGCTCACATATTGGGCTGCACAAACTGCAGACCCCTGGGTGCTTACCACCTTGACCCAGGGGTACAAGCTACAGTTCCGACGCCGGTCCCTTACTCCGGCCGGGTCACGAGCACCATCATCAATGACCCGGCAAAAGCTCTAGCACTAGACCAGGAGTTATCCGCCCTCCTGGCCAAGGGTGCAATCAAGGCTGTAGATCCCCTGTCGTGTCACAGGGGGTTCTATTCAATATACTTCCTCGTCAGGAAAATAAAAACTGCGGATACCGACCAATTCTGGACCTCAGGGGACTGAACAGGTACATGAAAGTGCTACCATTCCGTATGCTGACAACTACAGAGGTGTTACAAACAATCGCTCAGGGGGAATGGTTCACGTCTGTGGACCTGAAAGACGCCTACTTTCATGTGGCCATTGCACCACAACACAGGCAGTTTCTGCGCTTCGCGTACCGAGGACATCACTGGCAGTTCAGAGTCCTCCCATTTGGGCTCTCCCTCTCTCCAAGGGTGTTCACCAGGTGCATGACTGCGGACCTTGCGCCTCTGTAGTCACAGGGCATCAAAGTCCTACCATATCTGGACGACTGGCTGATCTGTGCCCCATCCCGGGCTCAGGTGGCCTGGGACACAGCTCACCTTCTTTCCCACATCTCACGGCTGGGCCTCAAAGTAAACCGGGACAAAAGCTGTCTGAGTCCCTCCCAAACCACAAACTTCATCGGGGTGGCCTTGGACACAAAAGCCATAAGGGCAGGCTCAGCGTGTGGACGACATCCTGGGCCTCCTTCCCCTATTTCAAAGGGGCAGGCTGCTGCCATGTGTCACTTTCCTGCACCTCTTAGGCAAGCTAACGTCTGTCGCTGCCATCGTTCCTTTGGGTTTGCTATCCCTACGCCCCCTATAGAGATTGCTGAACAGCATGCAGTGGGACGCCAAGCGAGACAGACACCGGAAGCTCCGCGTGTCACAGCAGTTCTTCCTTGCCCTGGCGCCATGGAGGGACAGGTTTTACATGTCCAGGGGTGTCCCGATGACCCCGGGCCCATCCCGACAGGAGGTTGTCACCACCGACGCCTGCCCCCCCTGCCATCATTCCTTTGGGCTTGCTATCTCTACGCCCCCTACAGAGATGGCTGAACAGCATGCAGTGGGACGCCAGGCGAGACAGACACCGGAAGCTCCGCGTGTCACAGCAGTTCTTCCTTGCCCTGAGGCGCCATGGAGGGACAGGTTTTACATGTCCAGGGGCGTCCCGATGACCCCGGGCCCATCCCGACGGGAGGTTGTCACCACCGACACCTGCCCCCCAGGATGGGGTGCGGTGTGGCAGAGCAGGACGGCCCAGGGTCTCTGGTCAGAGTGAGACCGCACAGAACACATAAATATATTAGAACTGAGAGCAGTGCACCTCGCTCTCCAGCACTTCCTCCCATTTGTGACAAGGAAGCATGTCCTCATACGGTCAGACAACACCTCTACTGTTTTCCATATCAATCACCAGGGGGGGACCAAGTCTGCTGAGCTGCTGCAGGTATCTCAGTGCCTCCTGACTTGGGCGGCCCCCTGCTTAGCCAGCCTTAGGGCAATGTTCTTACCAGGAAGTCAGAACAAGCTGGCAGATGCCCTCTCCCGTCACAAGCCCCCACCAGGAGAGTGGCGCCTTCACCCAGATGTGGTGCTGGGAATTTGGGGCCGCTTTGGCTGAGCAGAGGTGGATCTCTTTGCATCAGAGTGGTCAACCCACTGCCCCCTCTGGAGACAACCAGCCCCCTAGGCCAGGATGCGCTTGCCCACTCCTGGCCAGAGGACTTCCTGTATGCCTTTCCATCTCTTCCTTTGATCTGGCCAACGCTTCAGAGAGTGCTCCAGGAGGGTCACAGGGTGTTACTGGTGGACCCCTTCTGGCCAGCGAGGACATGGTTCCCTCTGCTGCACCACGCCGTGGTGCCTGCCCGAACGGATGGACCTACTGTCCCAACAGGGGGGTCGCATCTGGCATCCCAACCCTTGCCGCCTCAAGCAGTGGGTATGGCCCCTGGCAGCCCGACCCGCTGCTGAATAGCTGCGCAGACCCAGTCAGGCAGACCATCATGAATGCCAGAGCGCCATCCACCCGCCTACAGTATGACAATTGGTGGAAGCTTTTCTCTGAATGGTGTAGCGACAGGAGGGAGGACCCAGTGAACTGCACCATACCCACAGTCCTGGAGTTCCTGCAGTTTCTGCTGGAAAATGGCCGGTCCCCCTCCACTCTGAAGGTGTATGTGGCAGCAATATCAGGCAGGCATGCCAGAGTCAATGGTGGCACGATGGGGAGCCATAATATGGTCTCCCTCTTACTTAGGGGGGCTCGGAGACTGCATCCTCCCAGGGCCCCAAGGGCACCAGCTTGGGATCTACCTCTGGTAATTCTCAGTAGACGTTTGAAGCTTCCAGGCTCTTATCAGGGAGACCCCCCCCCGATTGTGTGTCACATCTGTGAACTGCCAATCTGGCAGGTAATGGCTGCATTTACTAAGGCCCCATCTATACAACAACATTTCACAGCGTTTCACTCTGAAACTCATGAAAACACAATGAAAAAAAATCTGTCTACAGGGATATACTGAAGGACTGAAAACGCTGTAGTATATACATCAGGTCTGAAGGTGGCGATATAACTGTAGGAGCAGTATACACGTCAACAGTATAGAGGCTGAAGAAGAAGTGAGCCGGTCATGCACATTTTTGTTGAAGGCAGTCAGTAGATTCAGCAGTAGAAGAAACAAAACTGTAGCTCACTGTTGTTGTGGTTGTTTTTTTTTGTTGTTTTTTTTGTTGTTGTTGCTGGGTTTGTGCCTGGCACAGTAGAGGTTTATTGCACACGCACAGAGCTGAACGGCGGATCTAGTTTTTCCCCAGCTTAGTGTTTACCATGAAAACGACGTTTTTGAAAAGTTCCACTCTGGATTGCATTTCCAAAAGTTTGGGTTTTCAGTCGGCAAAAATGCCATCTCTGTGTACGGAGGCTGAAACACAACAATACTTTTGCGTTTCAACCGAAAACCATTGTCGTGTAATGGGGTTTAGGTAAACCCTGGGACTTCTAGTGTTTAACTGTTGGACCGTTTGCTCACGCAGTTGTTGACAAGGTGGTGAACCTGGCCCCATCTTTGCTTGTGAAGGACTGAGCCTTTTGGGGATGCTCCTTTTATACCCAATCATGACACTCACCTGTTTAAATCAACCTGTTCACCTATGGAATGATCCAAACAGCTGTTTTTTCAGCATCAGCAACTTTACCAGACTTTTGTGGAACCTGACCAAGCTTTTTAGGAATATGTTGCAGGTATCAAAGTCAAAGTGAGAGAATTTTTGTAAACAACAATAAAGTTTTTCAGTTTAAACAAGAAATATCTCGTCTTTGTAGTCTCGTCACTTGACTATAGGTTAAGCAGGATTACGTTTAGTGACATAAGACAGAAATAAATACAAAATGTGTTACAGAGTTGAAGTAACCTTAACTCCAACATTATTTTCCAGTTTCTTCATTTCAAAACTAAGGTTTGAATTTTTTTTTCTTTCTTTGTGAATTTTAATTTGTTTTCGTTCTTTTTTTGCACACAAACTTCATAAATTTGAGACAGAACATAAGAACAAATCTTCCTTCTGGGTCAGTATTCATATCACCTAACCTTTTCTGAACCTGCTGTCAGTGAGGGAGAGAAACCAGGTGTTCAGACATTCAGACTGAAAATAGCTGAAGTTAAAGGAATGCTTGTGTCTGCAGTGTGTGGTGTGGGGAGTGATACTAATGTTCTTCGAAGAACATTTTTGGTTCAAAGTTACTCAGTCAGAGCAGGGTTAGAAACACTGAAACACGGTGACGCAGCATTTTACATTGTTTTTCAGGGGTCGATATAGTTTTGGTGAATGACTGATGCCGGGTTGACCTGAGCTGCTCTCTGTGTTTGACTCATGAAGTGTGTGTTTGTGTGTGTGTGTGTGTGTGTCTTAAAAACCCACCAAAGCAGTAGGAAGGATGTTCGTGGTGGGGCATTTGGTCTGAAATAAACCCACTTCCTCTTCCTTCACTTTTGTGGCTTAGACAAGATGTGTGCTGTTGGGTTTTTTTTTTGTGTGTGTGTGTGTGTGTGTGTGTGTGTGTGTGTGTGTGTGTGTGTGTGTGTGTGTGTGTGTGTGTGTGTGTGTGTGTGTGTGTGTGTGTGTGTGTGTGTGTGTGTGTGTATGTATGAATGTGTTTGACTGAGATTTTCTCATGCATTATCCTTCCTTACAAGTTGGGTGTGCAAATGATTAGAAAATATGTGATGAGATTGTTTAATGATTTGAAATGTTCTTAGCAAGATGATGCAGATCAGTATGCCGCAGGCTTCATGCTCTCCTCCTTAAACATCTGTATATATGAAACGTCCTCCCACACACTCATGTGGTGATGGTGATTGTGGTAAGCACCTGCTCCCACCCACATCAGAGTGAATTTATCCGGTTGCAGTTTGTGTCTCTGTGGGGTGACAGGAGTGGACTCTACTGTCTTCTTCATTTAGAGGATTACACAGTCAGCTGTCAGGAGGGGTCCCGCTCCTGTGGCCAACACGGATTGATTCAGACACACAGATACAAACGTCTGCAGGAAACGTCATGCACACCTGCACCCTGCCAGACAGGTAATGAAGCGGTGTCTCCCTCTGCCAGTGTGTAAGTTGGCATGTGTGTGTGTGTTTTCAGGTCAATCTTCCCCATCCATCCCTCGTTCAGGGTCCTGGCTCTGGCTGAGCCCCCAGTCGTTGGAGCCGCTCCGAGCGGAGGGAGCAGCAAAGGTCAGCAGCAGTGGCTCGGCCCCGAGCTGCTCACCATGTTCCTGTACCACACGGTCAGCCCGCTGGCCAAAGCTGAGGAGATGGGCCTCATTCAGGGACTGGTGAGACACACCGGAAGTCTGGAAAGATATAGCTACTTTTTTTAGAAGGACTAGTGTTTGAAAACTTAACCAACTTATTTTGTCTATCTAGACTCATAATGTCCCGACAGAAGCAGCTGAGCAGCTGCTGCATCTCACACACACTCTCCGGAAGACAAATGACCCCACAGTAAGCCCCTGTGTGTGTGTGTGTGTGTGTGTGTGTGTGTGTCCGTGTGTCCGTGTCCAAGTTTTACTTCTTCTCTAATTGTCAAACATTTGGGATCAAGCCTTTTTCCCTCCTGTATCTGTGTGTCTGTGTGTCTCCAGGCTCAGTCTCTGGCCTCGTCTCTCTCCACCCGACAGCTGCTGAGGATCTGTCGCCGTCTCTCTCAGTACCCTGAGGAGAGCATCGCCCATGCTGTCAATAAGGCCTGTTTGTCCAGGTACACACACATACACACACAAAAACATCTCCTTCTCCTCGCTGCAATTCACCTCGTTAACTCCTCTTAATGCTTCACAATGACGTGCACGGGCATCAGTAAAGGAAGGGACAGGCGGGATGTGTGCCCCCACCCAAATTTTTGTCAGAGGTCATCTTGCCCCCTGCCTGTGTAAGCCATTGTACCACTGGTTACTTTCAGTGGTACAGAAAATGCTGAAGCTCCTGAACGCACCATTCGCATGCTACAAAGAATTGCTAAGAGACGCAGCAGACCTCTGGGGGCCAAAAACGGGCCATGCTGCTGTTGTAGACCTGATTGAGTCCTTCTCCTCAGATAATCTATGTGAGACCTCTGAAAACTTTAGGATCATCCCCAGAAGTCAGTTTTTGGGATGAGTCAAGCCTGTAAATAACTTGATGTTACTCATGTTTCTGACTGAAAATGCTACACAGACCCACCGTGTTTTAGCAATAGCACCTCACTCTGGTGTGCTGTACAGTCTAATGAAGATCATCTAGCTTCAGTCACTTAAAGGCAGGGTTGGCAGTCCTGGAAAACTAACATGACTTTGAGTGTAGTATCTCCCCAGTACTCCTCCGGGCCCCTCCTCCAAAACGACACCGCTGCTCTCATGCACCAGCGCGGCTGTTTCACATATGAACATGATCATGATCGATTTGGAAACACAGGCTGCGTTTATGCAGAGACGATCAAAACTGTAGACGCAAAGGTGCCGCAAAAATGGTGTATCATCTTCATGTTTTCTCCGCATTGAGACAAGCGTCCTCAGGAGATGCAATGGTGGGTGAAATTTGATGCCAGGCAGCTAGATGGTGCTGTGATTGAACGCCAGCATACGCCTATATAAGAACACGCATGGGTGAATAGTTCAATTCCATTCTGTTCCCCAGATGAACACAACAAACATGGCCGTTCCCAAGAAGAATTTTATGTACTGGACTCTTGTATGTTTACCAGAGCGGCTAGAACAGCCTGAAGATCTCCATCATCATCATCATCATCATCGTCGTCATCATCGTCATCCCCAGCACTTCTCAAAATCCTCTTTTGCTAATAGCTATTGCCCCCCCATTCAAAACTAACTGACGTCCTTGATGGTGTGTGTTTCAGGTTCCTGCCCAGCCTGGCTCGAGCCTCTCTTGAAAAAAGCCTCTCAAACTGTTCCATACAGGACACACCAGACCCCAATGAGCACACTCGTGACTTCAGCTGTAAGTAAAATCCTGTAATGAAGACAAGATCTCTCCAGCCACTCTCTGTTTAACAAAGGTCTCATAGAGTGGACACTTTTTCTTAGCTTTGGCTGAGCCTCTGACGGTAAAGTGGAGCTTTTAGGCCCCATCAGATGCTCTGACCTCCTCTTTCGTTTGTTTCCAGGTGTTGTTGTGGACGGCGTGTTGACCATAGGTAACGTCTCTGCCCCTGTCTACAATGCCAATGAGAAAATGAAAGTCCCTGATGTCCTCTTCTACGATAATCCTCAGGTAATCACACTCTGACTCACAGCCAGAAACTCTCAGCAAACACGTCAGCCCAAACTAAATCTGAAAGTGCACCACAGCCTTTCAGCAAATCCTGGTTTGATTGTAAAAGCAGCCTAAAAAAGACATTTCTAGGACGTGACCCAGATTTGATCACATAAGGGAACGAATCCAGATTAGAAACAATAAAGAGTAATCCATTGTTTTTATTAATGTTCTCTCAATCTGAAAACACACGCTTCATGGTTTAGTCAACAAACTAAACACTTCCTCCAAATGAGGCCAAAAAAAGTTCTTGTTTTCCTTTCCTGATGTTATTAATAATTCCATGTCCCTCTGCACTGCTCAGTGTTAATGCACTATCAGAGTTTTCCCTTTTACTTCTGGTATTAAGTTCACTCTCCAATATTGTTGTTTAAAAGTCCTGGGTCAATTTCAGAGACACTTGAGCTGAGATAGAACCCCAGCATGCTGTACCTGATCACTGCTGTTGTTGCTGATGGATTTCACTGCATGTGTGCAACGAGAAAACATCCATTCTGGATGTTATTGAATAATGGAGGTCAGTGTGTAGCTGTAATCCATAAGCAAAGAGCAAAGGTCAGGTGACACCAGAACAAGACATTTTTTAAATGGAATCCTGGATCGAGAGCTCAGGGAGCTGATACTTGTGGCTCCGCCCACTGAGGATGGAGGACCAACAGGTGTGAAGTGATGTCAGGTGAAACATATCCATCCTCCATCTTATCAATGTCCTTGGGGATGAACCTTCAAAGGAAAATGACATTCTGACGTCCCCTGGTAGTTTTGATGACGCCATGTGACCCAGATTCCTGTCTTTTCTGCTCCCTTTCTCTGCGTTCTGATTCTGCTTGGCTGGTATCGGCGGCTGAAATGAAAGAAGAAGAGGGTGAGATGGGATGAGAGCAAGGAGGGTGTCCTACTTAATGAATGACCTCTTTTCTGCTGTAAAAACCACTGAGAGCAGAAGGAGGAGACAACCCAACCTCAAATTTATTTTTGTGTCTTTCTAAGACGAGTTTATCCTCACACTGGTCCTTTTCTCCTCATGATATGTGAAATGTGACTGAACATAAAGCCCAGCTGGGTCCAATGAACTCCTTTATGTATCAACTGCATTTGTGTTTCCTGAGTTTCACCTTTGTCTGCTTGAATCTCTCTGCAGCACATGAAGGTGATGGAGGACATGTTAAAAGACTTTCTCTTGGGGGAGCACCTCCTCTTGGTGGGCAACCAGGTATGTGACACAGTCATGAATTAAAAGAGCCATAAAGGTACAAATATGACCCTGTCAGCTCCTGACTGCAGAAGGTCTGTTTGACTTTCGGAGGAGCAGCTTCCTGGAGTCTGTCACCACTCCAGCCCTCTCACATTTTGTTGCAGCACTTTCGTTTCAGTAGGCTCTGACTGAACTTTTTAGACTGATTTTGATAAAAAGAAATGATTCTATTGGGAAAACTGAAGCCATATCCCTGAATAAAAGGGTCAATGTTTCAAATCAAGTAGTACTATAAGAGATGCTTTAACCCTCTAAATCCTAACCCGCCAGCAGGAACAAGAAGCACTTATTTCCAAACACTTGCATTCACAAACCATTTGTCCTATCCAAAAACTGAAAAAACAGCATTATCATCAGATTCTTAAGTTTCCAATGGTACCTACATGTATCACAAGTGATGTCAGCAACATGTCCAAACTGCCTGCAAAGGAGGTTGAGTCTTTTTTGAAAATTTGCAGAAAATAAATGGTTTCCTTTTGCTTAATTCTGTGGAAAAACAAATAATTCTACGCTTCTTCCTGCTTGGTCTTCCTGATCCTGTAATCACCTTCAGAAATCCTTTGAGTTTTGCTTCCAATGGTTTGTTCTTTGGGTGAAAAATTTCTGCTTAGAGTGGCTAAGCGCTACATCTCATTATTGACAGAAAGTGTTTTCAGATTGACACCACGCTTGTGAAAATACCGTAGTTGTGAATTTTTTCTTGTGGGATGAAGTATCTTATCTTATGCCTCTGACGTGTAGACTTTAAACTGTGTAAATATTTCTAACAGAAGCGACTGTAAATACTTTTATCTTGTCATAATGATGTCATAAATATGTCTGTGTGATGATGTCATGCTGCTCAGAGGACATTGTTGAGTTACATTTGACTTTAGCCATGGTTTGTCCTGAACACACAGAGGTGGAGGACTTCATATTTCAGTGAGGAATGAAACTAATGTGAGGAAAAAACAAAATCCAAACATAAAATGTGTAGTTTAGTTTCTTTGAATGTAGCACCACCACAATTTTTTTTCCCTGTGTTCTTCTGCCTTGAGGGTAATGATAAAATCAGAAAAATATGTGTCTCTTTCTTGTATTCTAATGATTTATAGCTTTAAGTTTTGTTCCACTGCATAAAGACATAATTGAGTTATAGCTGTAGTTTTCCTGAATTTATAGAGGTGCAGAATTTCACCTTGCAGAGAAACATGACACCAAAGTGAGTAAAAATGTGACAGGAACAAGAAACAGACCAGAAAGTGCCTGTGATTCAGAGGGTTAATTTTTCCGGTTTCTTCAAAGGTGTATTTTTGTTGCAGCCATCACAGCCTCTTCTCTGTCAGCTGAGGCAGCACTTCCAATGATTCAGCCATTTTCCTCTAAGAGTTGTTTAGTCAAACCATGCTTTTTGATTAATGTTGTGTGTTTATATTGCTCCACAGGGTGTGGGTAAGAATAAAATAGTGGACCGGTTCCTTCATCTCCTCAACAGGCCCCGAGAATACCTCCAGCTGCACAGGTGAGNGTCCCCTTCCTTGTTAATGCATAAAATGTATACATATTAAATAAACCTCACATACATAACATATATGGCATGCATAAGAAATATTTTATTCAACAAAACTCTTCTGTTGTAAATCTGTTACTGACTTCAGCACAGTACCTCTGCTTAACCACCTTACTTCTGTGTGGTATGGCACACCATGAGTAATGTTACAGTCACTGAGAAGGCTGTCAAACTGACGATGATTGAGACCTCTGGTTCGGATGAAATTCACAGTCCGGACAACCACCTCCATAACGTGATCCATTTTTAAGGACTTGCAGCATAATGCCTCCTGATGCAAAATGCAATGAAATGTCTAAAAGTGGCCCCCTCCGTTTGTGGCTTGTACTTTTTCCCTGAACTTTGTCACAACACCTGCCTTTTTACCGATCATTGACGGCGCACCATCAGTAGCCAGGCTTACGGCACGTGACCAGTCCGCCCCGACTTTGTCCAGCGCTCCAACGACGGAGCGGAAAATGTCCTCAGCTGTCGTGGTGTCGGTCATAGGCACCAACTCGAGAAATTCCTCTGTGACAGTCAAAGTCTCGTCAACTCCACGAATGAATATGGCTAGTTGAGCTACGTCCGTAATATCAGTACTCTCATCAATTGCAACAGAAAATGCCAGAAATGACTGCGCTTTGCGTTTCAGTTGGCTGTCCAAATCTGCCGATAGTTCCGAAATCCGTTCTGCCACGGTATTTCTCGTTAAGCTGATATTGGCAAAAGCTTGTCGCTTCTCAGGACACACAATTTCGGCAGCCTTCAGCATGCAGTTTTTGACGAACTCTCCTTCACAATACGGCTTTGACGCTAATGCTATTCGGCTTTCACCGCAGCATCACTGACCTCTCGGCTCCGGGTGAAAACAGATTGTTGTTTTCTCAGACTCACCAACATTTCATTTACCTTCTGTTTTCTCAGTTCTCCGTGCAAGCTGTTATATTTTTCACCATGCTGAGTTTCATAGTGGCGCCGAATATTGTATTCCTTAAGCACCGAAACTTGCTGTTGGCACACCAGGCACACGGGTTTCCCATTCACCTCCCTGAACATATAAGAAGAGGTCCATTTTTCTTGAAAAATCCGACACTCGGTGTCCACTATTCTCCTTTTTGACAAAGGCATTTCGCTGATGAGGGTACTAGAGCCGATAGAAAAAGTGGGTGATGGATAGAACCATACGCCGCTTACAGACCATGAAGTTCAGTGCTGTCATCTGCTGTTAGTTCTGCTCTGGTTCCGGCGGGCCGGTTCCGGCCCGCGGGCCGTATGTTTGACACCCCTGATCTAGAGAAAAGCTTTGTATCAAAGTCACTGAAGCTGGGCTTCTTTAAATTCTTACTTATCACAGATGTGCCTGAAAATGATTCAGAAGCTACAACAGTTGCTTTGCTGTGATCCAATAAATAAAAACCCCTCTATTGTTCTTTCTGCTGAGATCTTAATCATCGCTGCCCCAGTTCAACATGAACCTGTGAACTTGCCTCTGTGCTTTCAGAGTGATCAGTTACCAGTTTACCTTTTCTCACAGATCCTTTGACAATTCTTTTTCTTTCCCCATGACACAGAAACCAGAAACTTCAACACAGCACTGAGTGAAAGATGCTTGTGTCTGTCAGGAGCTCAGAAACTCACTAAGCTTTTATACACACACACTGATTATAAGTCAATAGATCACAGGTGAGGATGGTTACCTTTGGTAGACATTAAAACACATTTGTGTCACATTTTGTTCATGTTATCAGGCCAAAATCACCAGGGGGTGTAAACTTTTTAACAAGGTCATTTTGAAGTTTCTGTTGTCATTATGATTAAAAAAGAGATAACTATTTTTTTTTCAATAAATGTCTTCACCCAACCACTAACCATGAGTGACAGAAAGGTTTTTGTGTTATCATTCATATTTTCTGAGAAAAGGCCAAAAAATCAGAAATTCTGCTGGGGGGTGTAAACTTTCCGGCACAACCGTATGCATCATCTTCTAATTTTTGTGTCACCTTCTATATCAGTCCATCTTTATTGTGTTCCAGTCAAGAGGAGATGCTTCTGGGAGAAATCATGGTTCATTTCTCTGTAAATTCACCATTTTCTTCTCCTTCTCTGTCAGGATTAGTGTTCCCATCTAAAGATGTCATAGACTATTTCAGATCTCAGTAAATCAGGCCAACCTTCACAGGAACAAGGACTTCACACGCCCACGTTATAGAGGAGGCATTTGTGGAAGTCCTTGTTAGCTCCAGTTCACAGCTCCTATGAATAGTCTTCTGATTCCACCTCAGGAAGAATGGGGTCAGAGCTGTTCATCCATAAATGAAAGAGCTGTGAGATCAGTCTCTGCTGACTGTGGTTCAGATCAGTCAGAGGCAGCGTTTGGCTTTTTTATTGATCCTGACTCTGGGGCTGTGACAGAAGGGCTAACAGATCAGAGGTCACGACCTGTCAAACATGTAGTAATGCTTAAAAGAAACACTCCAACCTTAGATCAGAGGTCCATCTTTTACTCTGCATCACCTTTTTCCACTCTGTCTGTATGTCAGTGCAGTTTTTCAAAGTCTAATGAAAGTCATGTGTGTGTCCTGGTTAGTTTCTGTAGCAGCTGCTAATTTTAGAGCCGGGCAGAAGAAGATGTGTGCGCGTGGCTTCTGGGAGCCTGCGCTGTGACTGAAAGCCTACAGAGATGTGGCTCAGAAAAGAGAGAGAGATGCAGCCGGCCAAGAAGGAAAGTGGGACAGCTCCTGGGTCAGGGAGAGGCGTGGAGGGAGGGGAGAGGGATTAAACAGAGACACGTTCAGAGAAAGAGAGAGGGATATTTTGGACGTCTTTGGGGAATCAAAGTTTCTGTGGCGATGCTTTTAAGATGTGTCGCTGACCAGTTGAGCTCCAGTGAAGAGTTCTGGACGTACAATCTTCTAACAGAAGTAGCTCTCTGGGTCAGTGCCGTCACATTTGGTGGAAAAAGATGACAGAAAGCATCATTCTTTCAAATCACAGTTTTAAAAAAGGTTAGAATTTGACTTGGAAAGCTGAACTTCTTTCACATGACTCTGGCATTGCCTCAATTTTATTTGCACTATCACCACATCTGACAACATTATCTTTGCTGTATTACTTTGGTACAAAAACACGAATTGTATGTAAAAACAATTTTAAAGTCAATGTTTTCTTTCAGTCAAATGTAACTTCTTTTATGTAAGGCTGTAAATTTCAGGTCACAATATTTGACAGAAAAATGAGATTTCTAACTCCAAAAAAATGAAATATGTGCAATTCATATGGTGCTCATATCTGCAGCTCTACAACACTGATGTTATTTTGAAAAATACACTTAAAATAAGTTCTTTTCCATATGATAAAAGCTGGAGGGCTCTGGATTTCGTTTTTGAAAGATTAGGCTGAAATATACATGATATTAAAGATAATACTGATTTTGCTGCATTGTTGTTGTTGTTGGGTTTTTTGCAATGTCATATTCTTAACTTACTATCCTTTCAGGTACAAAGACGACAACAATGTTTGTTGAGTTCTTTTAGAACTACAATTGTTAATTACACAGTCAAAAAAAAGACTAAAAATGGTCTTTTTACTCTCTACTATAAGATGAGATCATTTTCCCATCGCACTCTTATTTGCTGTTTGTGTCTCAGTGTCGAGCTCTCCATCTTCTCTACGTATGTTCTGTGTCTTCTACACTCAAAAAATGAAACATTGACTTCAAATGAATTTGTAATGTCAACTGGTTCAAAAATGTAAGGGGTTGGTTGAAAGCAATAATGTGTGTGTGTGTGTGTGTAGTTAGATTCTGAGAGCTGATTGTGAATTACAAAATGCTGCAGCATGGAGAACAAATGTTTATACTGCTAAATCTGATGCTGAACCGAAAACAAGGCTAAAGTGGAAAACAGCACTGCTAGAGTATTTTTATGGGCTTTTATTTACCAACAAGAAATGACAAGTTTTGTGCACTGACTAACACTGGGAAAATGACCCCATCTTGACCCTGTCTTGCCCCAAAAAACCCCCTGAAATTAAAGAATGCATGATTTGATTGTGTAATGACTGTGGGATTCATTGAATTTTATTTTTCCCAAAAAATTATTTTATAAAATCATTCCATTTGGAGTCACAAAACCAAAATTATGGCCAAAAAATTGAGTGAAAGAAAAACTGAAAGGACAAAAGTGCCATTGAATTTTCCCAGAGGGTTTAGTGTAACCAAGTTGTTTCGCTCCCTCAGGGACACAACTGTTCAAACTCTGACCCTGCAGCCCTCAGTCAGAGACGGCATCATCATGTACGAAGACTCCCCTCTGGTCAGTAATGCACTCACACACACACACACACACACACACACTCCAGAGTTAAAACATTGTTTTATACTCGGTTTGTGTTTGCCTATAATAAAGAAGGTCAGTTTAAATTAGACGTACACCTTTAATGACTTGTGCATGTGTGTGTGTTTGTCCGTGCAGGTGAAGGCAGTGAAGCTGGGTCACGTTCTGGTGATAGACGAAGCTGACAAAGCTCCCACCAACGTCACCTGCATCCTCAAAACCCTGGTGGAGAGCGGAGAGATGATCCTGGCAGACGGGCGCAGAATCATCTCAGGTATACACTCTGTACACACCACACACACCTGGTGGTTTCACACCCCCACAGCAGACGTGTCCCAGATAAAGAGAACAGACAGAAGTAGTACCACAAAAGGGAGGAGAGGAGGGCTGGACATCCCAGAATAGAAAGAGGAGTAAATTTCACAAGCAGGCCAGGAAGAAGGATCAGGGTAAAAGCCTTTCTGGACGGGTACCAGGGTTTTTTAAAACACTCTGGACTGTCAACCTGCAGGTTTCTCAAGTAGTTCCACTTCCATCTGACAGTTTCTCCATCTCTGCGGGCTCTTCCTCACTGAGGAATGTAAACAGCGGCTGAGACCTCATAAACAAAACCTGACACTGTTCCTAATGCTGCCAGGAGGTGTGAGAATCACTTACACTCATAAAATCACTGTTGTTGAGATTCAAGAGAGAGGCTTGTTATTTTTGGAGACTTAATTTTTGATTTGTAATTCCTGTTCTGTAATTTGGATTTTTACTTTGGATTTTTTCGTTTAATTATATATGTCCCCATTCAATTGTTGTATATTGAGTTATATCTGCATCATATTCTTCCAATGACTCAGGCAAAGACCATTGTAACAACACAATTTCCCAGTTTGGGATCAGTAAAAATTTTCTATTCTATTCCATTCTATTCTATTCTTTTCTATTCTTGTAATTCTACTCTTCTCTTCTCTTCTATTGTATTCTATCCTCTTCTCATCTGTTCTATTCTATTTTATTTTATTCTATTCTATTCTATTCTGTTCTATTCTGTTAAACAGATGTAAAAGATCAGGTGGTGTTTTTTTGCTGGTTGTGACTTTTTCTCCTCCAAAGATCCACGTGAGGCTGAAGGGAGGCCCAACACCATCGTGATGCACCCGGACTTCAGGATGCTGGTTCTTGCTAACAGACCTGGTTTTCCGTTCCTGGGAAATGACTTTTTTGGAGCTTTAGGTACAAAAATCTTTAACAACCTGCAGCCAAAACCTCAGAATTGTGGATGCATCAAGGTCCAGATCAACAGATCTACACACTGCTGCTGTTTTGTGGACTAAAGGAAGCCAAACAAACTCCAAAAACTGTCACTAGATTTGCGTCATCCCCAGTGCCCTGTTTAGGATGCCTTGCATCTGTGTCATTGTCTGCAAACATTACAGGGTCCTGTAACGTAAAAGCACCAACCACACTGCACAAAGCCAGCCTTCAAAATGAAAAAGAAAAATAGACAAAGATTGGGGGCATTTAACTTCAATTAAAAAAAGAAATGATATGCCAACAGAACATGAAAGTTTGGCTAAAAATCTGGAAACCTCGATGAGCCCAGAACTACATAGAAATGAATGAACTCTCACAAATGACAAGTGACTTTGTCTTGATACAAATACAAAATATGAGATTTCTTCCTCAATATCTTGAAAAAATTACTTATATTAAATAAATGCTAGCGTCATTATCTTCACATGATGATACACTAGAAAAAAGGCCACGCTAAATATAAGTCAAAAATAACACACATTTTTTGCTTGTAAACGTAAAATAGAAAAATCAGACAACAGAACAAGTTAAATTCTCCTTGTAAGATGTTTTTTAAATGAAACCTTAGATTTAAGCTTTACTAGATAATAAAGAGCCTGAAAATAGCTGGAAAACTCATTTTATCAATATTTTCTTTTAACGAGAAGTTTTGTAGCTCATGTTTCGTTTATAATGAGCTGCAGATCCAAATAAGATTTATTTTCTTAATTCAAGCAGAGTCTGTTTCATGAAACAAGATTATTTATCTTTATTAAATAACTCAGCAGCTTCAAAACCTTATGACAAGTAACAAAAGCTTGTTTCAACATAGAAATGACCTAAATCGAGGTGTTTTTCAGAGTATTTCACTGAACAAGATATTTAAGATGATCCATCTAGAAACAAGTTCCAGTATCTGACTGAAATGTTCCCTTTAGATAAAAGTCTGATATTAAGTGTGAGGGGATATTTTACTAGATATTAGAAGAAAATACTTGGGAAGATTTTGAGTTTTTGCAATGCAAAAATCTTTTTCAAGCCCAGCAAGTGGAGACTCTTTATCTATGTATGCTCACTCATCACACAGGAGACATCTTTAGCTGCCACGCCGTGGACAACCCCAAGCCTAAAGCCGAGCTGGCCATGCTGAAACAGTACGGCCCAGACGTCCCTGACTCCACCCTGCAGAAGCTTGTCGCCGCCTTTGGAGAGCTGCGCTCTATGGCCGACCAGGGCACCATCACGTACCCATACTCCACCCGAGAGGTGGTGAACATCGTCAAACACCTGCAGGTAAGACCACACTCAAAAACACACACACATTCTTCAGAAATGAAAATGCTTCTTTTTCTCACATTCAGTCCTAGATTTCTTGTGATAAATAATTCATACTGATGACGTGACCTTCTTCCTGCACTGCTGGTGACTTCAATAATGCAGGAGTGCAGCTGTGAGAGTAGAGAGTACTCCAGATTCTGTCTAGACTGATAAGGACATAAGGACACACACGTGAGGCAGTGTACAAGCTTCATCATTAAAGCTGAGCCTGTTCCTCTCCTTCATGCAGCTGTTTACACCGTGTTTTCCTCTGAGCAATCTCTTCTGTCTGCTTGTGCTCTTTCAAAGTGTAAATGTTATTAAACCCAGAGAGGATGGAGAAACAGAGCTGAAAGAGGAGCAGAATTGAGATTCTAGCCTTTTCCATTGAAGATCAATTATTCAGCTCACAGGGACGACCCCCGCCCGATTCCCCGGTGACCACCCTGTCGTCTCATCAATCACCTTCTTGATGGACACATGTAGAAGCGGAGAACATTTAGGATGATTTAATTGAAGCCTGGACGGCTCTGTGAACTGGCGCAGAGCCTAATCAATGTCTGACATGAGGTCATAAATGGCTTTTGTGGTCACTCAGAAACTGGATTACTTCAGACAGATCTGTGATTTAGCTTAAGATGAGGTTGTTAGTGCTGGTGAAGAACATTCAAAGGCCTTAAGATTAAATTATGGTCTAATAAAGACCCAGGAGGCGGGGCTGTGAGGTCACACACTGTGCCTTCATTGTACATGTAACATTCACTTCCAACTTGGACTCACAGCTGGCCTGTCTGAATCCATAGCATCACCCCCTTCAAATATTAAACCAGACTAAATTTCTTTTTCTGTTTCTCTTTTCCTATTCCCCCCTTTTCTCTTTTCTTCTTGCTCTTCACCTCTCTACAGAAATTCCCAGATGAGGGTCTGGCCAACGTGGTGCGAAATGTCTTTGACTTTGACTCCTACAACAAAGACATGAGGGAGGTTTTGATCGAAGCGCTGCACAAACACGGGATTCCCATCGGAGCCAAGCCCACTTCTGTCAACCTGGCTAAGGAGTAAGAGCTGTGGGGGGAATGATACACACTCAAACACAGTAAAGACACATCCAGATGTGTCATCAGCGCTCACAGACAGCAAGCAGAGGGTTGCTGATGTAGGGAGGTAGAAAACTGGAGACACGGGCATTATTTGAACATGTTATTACACATAAAGCCTCATCTAAGGACCACCACCACTAGAAACACCCAGTCTCTCTTAACTTTTTATAATAACTGTTGGATCCTAACTCTACGCTCTTAAGTTGGTTAGTTGTGTCACATTAACCCTTTTAACAGCGGGCATCATCTTTCCCTCTTCTTATTCAAAGTTAACAAGAGACTGTGATGAATGTGGATTTTCAGCATCATCTAAATAGACAACAGAAAGATTAGATTCAACAATAAAACATCATTTGATATAGCTCACTGGCCAGTAGAGGACAATATTTAAGACTTATCACACCCAGTAACAAGCATGTTTTTTGGTCTCCTTCAGGTTCAAATTTAAAGATTATTTCAGTTTCTTGTTTTCAAACCAACTGAAAGCCTTTGAAGGAAGCCTTCAAGGTCTGTGTGTGTTTTGTGTTTTGGATTTTCCATGTAGAGAATGGTATTGAAAAACAAAAGAATGAGTGGTAATTTCAGGTTCACTTTAAAATTCAAAAATTGAAATTGAAGACATTTTTCATAAGTATGGATTCAGAACACCTTTAGAAACCAGTAGATTTTCATTTTCTGTTTCTAAAAACAGAAACAAACTTTCACCTCAAACTTTCTTCAACTAAACAGCAATAAAACTGAATTTCTACTCATTGGTTCCATATCCACCCCCTCCAGAGTCAACAGTTTTTCCCTCCTCATTGACAACTCCTCTGTGTCCCCCTCCCCTCAGGTTAAGAGTAGAGCCCGACCAATATGGGATTTTTGGTGCTGATACCAATACTGGGGGCAAAAAAAAGCCAATATCTGATATATGGAGATAAAAACATTGATATACACAGGATATATACTGCACATGAATACAAATTATTATAATACACAAAATGTGATTCAAGACAAAGGAGCAGAACACAAAAAATTAAAACAAGAGACTTTAATCATAAAACTGTCAACATAAGGACTGTAAACCAACTGATAAATAAGGTAAACTGTAAACACAGTGATAAATAAAATAGGCCAACTGTAAACAAACTGGAGTTTTTAGTCTTGCTGGTGCTGGAGCCCTGACACACAGATGTTAGATCCAACACCTGACAGTCCTTAGAGAAGTGGCTCCACACCTTACTCTCCCCCTCTGCCTGTGTAATGAAAACATGGATTTAGTGCATTTTGGTAATAAGCACAGAATTCGACTATAGTTGACAATTATTAAATAAAAAAGTGGCTGCATTCAACTTAAAATGATAATACACAAGCTAATGGGAGGTGTTTTCAGTCGCACAATATGAGAAACAGGCAGATTTTGATTTCTGTCTTCCAACATGTCATTTCTTGTTTTCAGGAACAGAGAATGATAATGAACCAGTTTTCAAAGTGTTGTATCCCTGATAAAGATAAAAGTCCTGGATTTCTATTTGAATTTTTGAATTTTAAAATTAGAATCAAAGATCCACTGTTTTTTATTTTTTTTTAAATCCAAATATCAAGGCATACACAAACCCTTCGAGCAGTTTCTGTCTCAGAAGGTATTTTCAGAGACCTCTGGTTTGAGTTTGAGTTCTCACATAGACACAGAAAATGATAAATTGATATGAATTTGAAGTATATGTAACCCTGAGGAGTAAAATCCTGAAATGCTTGAAGCTGATTTTATATTTAGCATAATGACTGATTTTCAGACTTGATTATATTCTGAGGCTTCCATGAAGTCTCCTCACTACACACTGAAGTATGAATAGAACCATCTCATTACACCACATCCCATAATGTACAGCTTTGTCTTTGAAATAAAGGAAAATATTTGTTTCCTCTGTCTCCTGTGGTTTCATTTAAACTTACAACATTTAAAGATTACACATTAAAAGTCTCCCGGGTAGATCGGAGCAGAAACAAGTATTTTCCTCTAACAACAAACAACAGCTTGTGATCATTCTGGGTTTGATGAGAATGATTGAACTTACACGATGAAAGCTCTGAAGATCTTTTGGGATCTTTGTCTGGGCTCAACTTGAAAAGATTTTACCCACAAGGAATTACAATTCATAGAAGCAGCAATTTGAGAAACTGCATTCCTATTGCATCACTTTGATTTTTCATTTATAGAAATATTTATGGTGTCATTCCCAACCCGTTTATCCACTTAACGGTCTGTGTTTGGCTCTGAATATTTCATCCCACCTGCAGCCAATAAGGCCATGGCCACAATCCAGCTCTGATTCAGACCAGTAAACATCAGGCCAGACACAACAAGCCCAGGAGAGACTCACACATCCAAGTTTCATCCAAAACAAATAGACTCAAGCTTCTCCAGAGGCTCAGGGAGAAAACAGAGCCTCAGTTAGCTTCCTTAGCACAAAGGTGGAAGTTCAACCCAGATACTCAGAAAAGAGTCAAACTACACTCTTCGAAAACTCAAGCTCAAATCTTATCTCTGTTCCTCCATATTTATACCTAAACTTTAAACATTTATATTTTAGATACTTGTTCTTAGTTGTCACCATTTGACCCTTGACCTCCAGGTTGCCCTTGCCTGAGGTAAAGATGACCGGCTACTGGACAATTAACCAAGGAGTCAACGCTCGTCGCAAACTTCTCTGTCCTACAGAGACACACACCATAGATATCAAGGTAAAACATGAAGAAAACACACTCAGAGATTGAAGAGAATGAAGTCACAGAGAACTCGTACGAATAGGCATCCAGACTCTACAGGGTGAAAGAATCTCCACACACACACACACACACACACACACACACACACACACACACACACACACACACACACACTTTTACTTCTTCAGATACTGCAGGTTTATAAGGAGGCAAAGAAATGTCTGTGCTCTGATTTCATCAAAAGTCAGAATCTCACAGAGAATTTTCCCAGCACATTAAATGATCAACACATTTTTGAATAACTTTGCTCCTCTTTATAAAACACGGGGCTTCATTATACGACAGCAAAGGATGTTAAAGGAGAATTCCTGCAGACATTACTGTAAATGTCTGTCTAAGTTCAAACTGACCATAGCTTTAGTGAATCCACAATTCTTCAAGTCTGGATGAGTATCATCCTGTAATCTGTGAAGAAGTGAATGCAATATCAGATCATTTTTCAGGCTGCTGTCTGTAGTTTCAGTAAACAAAGAACAAGTAGCCTTGTGATCAGACTCCATATTTGAAAACAGAGTTGTGTAAAAGCTTGATGCTGTTTTTACTCTTCAGAGGTATGATGATGATGGTAAAAGTGTGTGTTGTGTTTGCAGGGCCCCGTGTTCCTGCGTGTGCACAGTTACCCCTGTAACAGGCAGGAGAGCCGAGCTCTGAGCTTCAGTGAGGAGAAAGCACACTGGCAGATCCCCATGAATGAAGTCAACATCATCTGTGACGTCACCACCAAAGACGGTACACGCCATCCACACTGGGGAAGCACTGGGTGCTGGCGGGATGATTTTATTCACTGCTCTCCTCTTGTTTCTGTTCTGCAGACACCATGTTTGTGGCCACGTGTAACCCGGTGTCACTGTTCACCATGAAGGAGCGCGGCGACACAATTCGGTGTATGGAGCTTTATGATGTCTTCCCCAGGACCATTAGCGGAGTCTGGCAGCCGTTTGTCACCGTGGCTCCTCTTGGGAGTCCTCTGGACGGACAGGTGGTGCTGCACGAGGAGCAGGTGAGGACAAACACACACACAGACAGCACGGCAGCTTTCAATCAGCGTAAAAGTTTTCAACTTCCACAAACTAACGAAAAACCAACACCTCCGAAAAAAAGAGGACTTGAACACAGTGCAGCCAAATAACATCTTCATACCAGTGCAGCGTAAGAAACCTTTCTACAAAGTGTATCGATTTTTTTTTATTTTAAGTTTTACCACCTCTGATCTGGAAGGAATGAGGAGATGGAGTTTTGACCTAAACTGCAGCCAGCCAGCAGGGGGAGCAGTTTTTGTGAGGACCTCAGATCAAGCCTGTTATCATGGCATCCATGATTTTTACAATCCACATGCAGACCATGCCTTGCTCCTCCACTGCTTGCAGTCTGCAGAGTGAAGCAACTTCAAAACAGTGTCAAAATATATTTAATCAAGATGAAGCTGCTCCTGCTATTTTCAACATAGTCTACCCCTCTTTCCCATTTTGTTTTAGTATCAAGTACAGTTCAAAACATGTTTCTTATTTTGAGCTGTGCGTTGTCTTCGGGGCAATTTGACCCGATTTCAATAGTTATCTTGTCATGACTTTGGTTTTCTTTTAAAGAGTTGCTTGAAAATTACATTGATGGTTCCATGCTATACTACTCGCCTGTAAAGTTAGTTCTAACTATTTTTGTCAAATTAACTATTTTTTACAGTGGCGGACCGTCAGGGCCTGCAAGGCCTTCTCTGCTGGCCTAAGAAATATTCAAATCACAGACTGATATTTCTTATAATTTTTTCTTGAATATTTATCAAATAATTCCAAACGGTCTGTCCGCCTCTGTTCATGCTTTTCCTTTTGTTGTGTTGTTTCCAGACGTGTTTTTACACATGAAAAAATTTTGCCAATCACATTTCAGCCATCATTTGTTGCCAGGGTCAAAGAAATCTGCCCGGAGGCCTTCAGAATAAGTTCTGCTGACCTTGTAGCATAAAATAAGTGTCAATCAAGTTGTCGCTTCAACCAATCAGATTTTGAGGTGGCGACGCCAAGGTCCTCTAGCAGGCGTACAGTCATGTCATCATATTCCCACTCTTTGATTGGATAGTCAGAGTGTATTAGCCAGAGCTAGCCAACTGTCTGTAATGAGCTGCACCAGCAAAAATATAGTAGTGTGGATTTTATAGCTGTTTGGTCAGCCCACAATGGCTGAAGGAGGAGAAGAAATGGATTTGGTTGCAAATTAATTGTCAAAGACATTTTCAAGAAAAGTTGGACATTGTTAAGAAAGGTTGGGCAACTCCGAAGCTAACAAGCCTGTCACAACTGGGGAAAGGATTTGTCCGCCACTTTCAGTCCTCTAATTAAGAGCGGTATCACTGGCTCACAGGCTCCGAGGAACACTGCAAATTGTACTTCTTGGACTGCTTGTTATTTGCCACTGATCAACATGGTGTTTGGAGTCACACTGGATTTGTAAATTTGACTTGTCTAACCAAGGCAGCAACGAGACACCAAAGCACTGCAGGACACTCACAAGCAACGGTGCTCTCCAAAACTTTTGTGGAGACAAGGGTGGATCTGCAGCTGAGAGAGCAAGTGTGCAGGGAAACGGAGCTCCACAACGAAAAAGCGAAGAAAAACAGGGAAACCATCCCTGTGTCCACTGCTTCTGTGGTGTGAACATTTTCAGCCCTGAAGCGGATTAAAACTTGTGCCAGAAATACAACAGGCCTGACTTTCAGCATTGGCTTTATTGGTGACAGAACAGGAATCCTTGGTGGAAGTGAAACGTACAGATAAGCTTTAACACAGAGCAATCAAACTTTTCTTGAGGAAAGAAAGGAGAATGGATTTTGTTTACAGATAATCAGTAGAGCAGAGCAGGCGGCCACAACACCTGCGGTTATGTGTCATGTTACAATATGAACAAGAAAAGCGGTTTCCACAAAACGGAACTTCATCAATGTTGTCAGTGTTCTTACCATTTTTTATTTTGAATATTTAGATATGTTAAGTGCTACGCTTTGTCGAAGCTTTGTAGCATTTACCAGCTTTGAATAAGCTTTCTCTAATAAAATACAGACTGGTGTGTGTATGTGTGTGTGCCAAAGTCAGTAGCACGTGCACGGCCCGAAACCCGCACCCACTGCTCTCTCTCGCGCCAGTGATTAGATCACAAGCGGGAGAAATGACACGGGGGGGGACGTCTAATTTCTTGCTTGTGTTGTAGGTCACTTTGGACAAAAGTGTCTGCCAAATGAAATTGTAGAATTGTAGAATTGTCATCTTGTCTTTAATTGCTTAAACCTAGCATGATGCAACAGTGGTATTACAACTTTCTTTCAGAGGATGACCACAGATTCCTCACTGATTTAAAATAGCTGCTCACAGGATACTTAGAGATTGTGTGAGTGTCTAGCGGTCTACGGTTGTTTGCAGTTGAACCTCACTCACCCTGAAGGACCCTGATCTATGAGGGCAGAGAGTCAGGGCAGAACAAAGTATGTAAGTCTCTGCAGCCAGAGCTCTGCTGCAGCTGGAGCACATTAGGAAAAAGAGGATTTTCTAAAAATATCTCCACCGTGGATCATGTTACGTCTGTGTAAGAATGAAGAAGTCCAGCCAACATGAAGTTCGTCCCCAGGTCGTTGGCCTTTTGGGCCAAAGTCAGGGAAACCATGGTGAACAAAAAAGACTTCCAAACAACCTCTGATTCATGGACAAGGGGAAAAAAAAGTATTGAAGACCAAACAAAACTTCAGCAGGTTAAGACCCCCAACTGTACTTCCACACTCCTTGCTGTCAGAGTGTATGTGGACTTGGGAAGCCAGAGGTTGTGAGGAAAACATTTGTATGGAGGAGTGCAGCCTGTTCTGAGGCTGCTTTTCATAAAACTCCTCTGGAGGCAAAAAAGCTTTTCCCACTGCTCACCTTAAATCCCCTCACTGCTAGGATGACCATACTAAGTGGACCCCCTACCTGGCCTCCAGAGATCCTACAGAAATACCCAAAGAATCCTCAAAGACGAGAAAGTAACTTCATAACTCAAAAATTTATTTAAGACAGTTAATAAAATGAAAAACGAAAATGTGACGTTGAAAGGTTTTTTTTGCCCATTTAAAGTCAAAATTTCTTCTTTCATCTTAGAATTCTGATTTTTTTCCCCTTATCGTTTCCACTTTATAATCTCAAAATATAGACTATCAGGTCAAAATTTTGAGTGTATGAACTAAAAATTTTGATTGATTTTCTTATAGTTTTGATTCGTGACTTTCACTTTTTACCTCGAAATTTAGAATAAAATAATTTTACCACCAAAAAGAAGGACATGACCAGGTAAAAGAGGACGTTTGGTTCCTTAACTCACTGCAAACACAGAATTAGCTTCCAGCTCTTATGTAAACATAAAGTACACATTCTCAAAAACACACATTCAACAAAAGGCTCAAAAGGAAGTCACAGTGAAGTCATGCTGAGTGTAAATCCAGGAGGTTTCAGTGAGAGAAGAGCGCTCTCTGCTGGCAGCTTTGTAGACGTAGAAGCAGACTTTGGTATGCTCTGGATTCTTGTTCACTCTGTCTTTTTGCCCTTTCTTTTTCTCTCTCTGCAGGGTAACACAATTCTGCATCTGGACATGGAAACAGGCGCCGTGCGGAGGCTCATGCTGTCCCCAGAGAGCGACCCCCCCTCCACCCGAGCATCAAACTGGTGGAGCAGCAAAGAACAGCAGGTCAGAGGTCTCACTGCCTCCAAAGACAAATGTCATTCAGAGTCAGCTCTATTATTTATTCGAGACATGTTATTTTTCCCCGATGTGTCCACTTTAGGGTTATTTTTATCTGTAAATATTCCATTTTTGTCCGTAAATAAGAAACATCATTCGTACGAAATGCTAGTTTTTTTTAGGAGTAGATTTAAGTGTCATGAGATAAGGAATTGAAACATTTGAAGTTGATCTCGTTTGCTTTTGTTCTTTGCAGGGAGTTCACAAAATGTGTCGAGACTTTGCTCACAAAAACTGGCTGCTCTTCTATAAGGAGGATGGGTAAACATCGGTGACTTTCATAGGTTATCTAAAACTAATCAGCAAGTCAAGGTGGGATATTGAGCAGGTCTGTTTCTCTGTGTTTCTCTGTGCAGGAACCAGCTGGAGGTGCTGGATGTGCTGGAGGGCAAGGTCCACGCCATCTCTCTCCCCATCAACCTGAGGTCGGTCTTCCTGGTGGCGGAGGATCGCTGGCTGCTTGTGGAGAGCAACACCAACAAGTGAGTGAAAGGACGTCAGAGCAGTGTTTCTCAACTTTGGGGTTGTGACCCCACACGGGTTCACCAGGAATACAAACAGGGTCCTGTGGAAATGACCAGTGATTGATAAAGAAAATTACTAATAAAAATATTGTTACATACTGACCAACAATATTCTATTTTAGTATCTTTAGCAGTTCATTATGATTAATTCTAGTATTTTTTAGCACTTTATTATCAAGTGTTTCATTATATTTTAGTATTTTGTTGTTAAGTATTTTTAGTATTTTTCTGTTAATTATGTTCATAGTTTTAGTATTTAAGTAGCCAACCAATTTGTTTCTGTTTTTTCTTTTCTTGGATTCAGCATTTTAGCATTTTAAGCAGTAGACTGAATTTACAGTGTAATACTGAACTAAGTGCTGTTTGTTTCTTATCTTTGTCTACAGTTGTTTACACAGTTAACTGCTCTGTGTGCCTTTAAGTGCCCCTTGGGATAAATAAAGTTTTTGGAATTTGAAAGTTCACTTACAACAAAGTCTGTATTACAGATCAGGAAAACTAAATTTGTCCCTTTGTGCTCTAATCCTGGCTACTCTGTACATACAACACAGTATGAAGGAGATAGAAAAAACTTACTTTTGAAAAAAGGTGTCTGTAGGGTCCCTAACAATTTGTGATGTCAAAATGGGCCCACAGCCAAAAAAGGTTGGGAAACACTACATTTGAGAAAATGTGACAGTCGTAACAGACTTGTGTACGATTTTTGCACCTTGGAGTTATTAACTGACAAATTTTGGAAAGCTGTACATTAGTGACAGCCCCCCTGCAAATTTCCATTTAGCAATAATTTGTGGTGCTGTTTTTGTGTCTAAACAGGAAATTCCTGCTCACTAAGCCCATGCACATGGCGGCTGAAGACTCTGGAGTGTGTCAGCTGCACGGCATCAGCGAGGACTCGGTCAACTCGGGACACGGCTCAGGTAGTTTTACAAGGCAACTGTATTTTGTTGCACCCCCCTAAATATGTCTCTCTTTCCCTGTTGAAATAATTTTGTGCCCCCTCCCTGGTTCAAATCCTCTGCCTTGTTCGTCCTCCAGCTGAGCTGTGCACACCACAGATGCTGTCATGTGATCAGCTTCCCAATGAGAACCTCAGTGCTGCTCTGGGCCAGAAGATCGTTTCTCCAAACCGAGTTCTGGCTGACACTGGCTCGTTTGCACAAATTATTGTGGGCTTCCCAGACCTTGTGGTGAGATCTTAAAAACGGGTGGTTTGAGAAATGTTTGCCATTGTGTAGGGCATTTACTGTTTTGATCCAAAGTTAAGACAATACTGGAAATACAGCCATGGACACAGTATTGGCACCCCTGGAATTCCAGAATTTCCAGAAAATACACCTTCTCCCAGAATTTTTTGCAATCACAAATGTCTTTAGTATGAATGTGTTTATTTCCTTGATGTGATGTGATCGGAAAAAACACAAAAAAATGTAGAAAAAAGCTAAAATTGACACAACTTTACACAAAACACAAATAAGGACCAGTCAAAATTGTTGACACCGTTTTAGAATTGTGGGTAAATTATTTAATTTCAAGCAGGTGATGCTTGTTTAAACTCAGCTGTGGTGAGTAACAGGTGCTGGTAATATAGAAATCACACCTGACACCAGTTAGAAATGTATAAAAGTTGACTCAACCTTTGTGTTGTGAGCCTTTGTGTGTCACACCAAGAATGGAGAAGAGAAAGAAGAGCTGAGGAGTGTCTGAGGACTAAAAAACACAAATCTGTTGAAAAATATGATTAATCTTAAGGGTGCAAGACCATCTCCAGAGATCTTGAAGTTCCTTTGTCTACTTTTTGTAATATAATCAAGAAGTTTATGACCAATAGAACTGTGGCTGATCAGGGACAAAAGAATGTAACACAGAATAGTTCAAACAGTGGATAAACATCCTCAGACAACTTCCACACAAATCCAAACTGTCCTACAGACCCAGGGAGCAGAAGAGTCAGCTCTGACCATACGTCATCATCTGAGTGAGAAGGAGTGCTATGGCAGGAGACCATGGAGAAAAAAAACAGACTGGAGTTTTCAAAAACATCCCTGAGTAAGCCTCAGTCTTTCTGGGAGAAGGTTTTGTGGACTGATGAGACTAGAGTAGAGCTTTTGGAAAAGTAAGTCATTCTACTGTTAACAGAAAACAGAATGAGGTCTACAAAGAAAAGAAATGTTGTTCTATCATGAACAACATTTTCTCTGAAAATTGTACTAAAACATTGATGAATACAGTAAAATGAGGCAGGCTTTTGTTTTTAGAATAGTGCCATATCAGAGTGGCACATATCTCAATTGAGAAAAACTTATGACACAACAAATGACAAACTGTTTTTTTATAATAGTGTGCCCAACATCACAATGGATGTGGGAAATTAATCAGTGGGTTACCGCTCTCATACAGTTGGGCCTAAAAGTTTACACCCCCCAGCAGAATTTCTGATCACAAAAACCTTTTTATCACTCATGGTTAGAGGTTGGGTAAAGACATCTAGGAACAAACAACTGTGTTTACTCTTTTTAAATCATAATGACAACAGAACGTACCAAATTGACCCTGTTCCAAAGTTTACACTCCCCCAGTGTTTGATACCTTGTATTTCCCCCTTTAACATCAATAACAGCTTGAAATTCTTTGTGCTCGTTGTGGATGAGGGTCTTTATTTTCTCAGATGGTAAAACTGACCATTCTTCTTGGCAAAAAGCCTCCAGGTCCGTTAAATTCTTGAGCTGTCTTGCATGAACTGCAGGTTTTAGGTCTCCCCCCACTTGATCGATGATATCAAGGTCAGGAGACTGAGATGGCGACTCCAGAACCTTCACTTTACTCTGCTGTAGCCAATGGCAGGTCCACTTGGCCTCGTGTTTTGGATCATTGTCATGTGTGAACATCATAAATGTGAATTTATGGATACGTACAACTACTTTTTACACAGTCACTGAGAGGAATTAATATTTAAACTCAAAACTCGCTGACATGAGCTCTGAGGAAGAGCTCTGCTCCAAACCTGTGTGTGTGTGATAAATTAAATTCATGATCAGAGTTCTATCTGTTTATGTTTTCAGATGAAACAATTGTGGAATCTCTCAAAATTACGCACTAACTGTGACAACAGTGTTGTTTTTTCCTGGATGATGTGTTTGAATTAATTTTACTTTTTCTGTGAAAGATACAGATTTGACTCCACTTCATTTATCAACTTATTGAGTCACATGTTACAAATGAAACTGTATGGCACATCTGAAATAATGAGGTTTATGATAATGACCGTGGTTAAACTGCAGAAACATGAATCCAGAACTGCTTGTCATTAACCTAGCAGAGCAGACGGACCTGCCTGATTCATTTTCTGGAATCTGTGGCGGAAAATGAAACTGTCCGTCTGGCGTGTCAGGTTAACTCGTCACACTGTCACAGTGAGAAATTAATATTCCATCAGGGAGCTGATCCACAAAATAACTTCATTTAAAATATAAAACAAAGGAAAAGAACTGAGGAAGAGCTCTGCTCCAGAGCTCTGCGCTTTAATACAGTAAACCTAATGACCAGAGTATACTGTCCAGAGACATTAACACAGTCAGTGATTTTCTGCAGCATTCCTTCCTGATTTTTGCTGCAGTAACAGTCGCCCCTTTTCTGGATGATGTGTGTGAAGAATATTCTATTTGATAATTATTTTTAAAGAATAATTGTCTGCTCCTCCACAGTAAAGTTGGCTGCCCTGTAGGATTTCTTCTGTTTCTCTGTGTTTTTATTGGTCAGATGCTGTAAACTCCACCTCTTTAATGTGAGCGCGCTCTGATCCAGATCCAGCTTTGTAGTACAGATGATCCAGACTGGGATTGTCTCGTTAAATCAATCCAGGGTACAGAAAGAGATCCCGGATGAGTTAATCCAGCTTCCTAAGACAGGCCCCGGATCTAGACCTTGTTTTTATTGCATTAACAGACTAAAGAGACTTATGTTATTTAGATTATTTGTGTGACAAGATGTCATTACTCTCATTTCAGGACGTCAGAGTCGTGTGTTCACAATTCGCTTCTGCTTTTTGAATCGTGCACAGCAGAGTTCTGCCCTGATGTAAACAGATGGAGCATATCTGAATAATGTCCCAAACAGCCCTCAATACAAATATGTGAGAGCACAGAGAGAGAGAAGCAAAAACAAGGCGACCCCTCTTTTTCAAAGGGGATTTCTCAAAACAAAACAAAAAAGTCCTGTTTTCAGGATAACATGGCAATTCTCCTCCAGATACAGAAAGCTGTTCTGAGAGACATTTCAGTCCTTTCATGGACAGAATGTGTTTCAGGATGGTAACATAAAGTCAGAGAGCTGGCTTTAATGAGCTGTTCTGTTGAACCTGTGTGTGCTTCCTGTTTCATTGGTCACATTTTCCTCTCCCATCCAGTCTCCTAATGAGGTGTACAGCTTTAAGAGGCCTGTGGACCTCTCAGAGATGAAGAGCACTGACAGCAGCGCTCACACTTTCTTCAGAAGTACCCTTCGCTCCGGCTCGGCCAAACGGGACAACTGCGTCAGTCTACTCTCAGCTAATCAGGTGGTGCGAGCTCTTCCTCCCAACAAAGTGCCTCTGAAGGAGGTGTACCCCAAAGGTCAGAGTTCAGATTAGGACCCAGAGTTTTTTGTTTGTTGTATGGCAAATCAGTCAGAGTGTTAAAGATGTTTTCTGTTTTCCTGTCAGACATTACTCCTCCAATGACAGCAGCGTACCTGGAGGTGACCGATCTGAGCTCCAAAAAAGTCAAATATATTCCTGTCCCGAGGTCAGTGGCTCACGTCTCTCTCTCTCTCTCTCTCTCTCCCTCCCTCTCTCTCTCTCTCTCTCTCTCTGTCCCAAGATTAGTTAGAATATGGAAACCTAGAAATCTGGGAGACGTTTCCTTTTGCTGTGCTTACCAGACACTCTTAGATTTTGTCATCCTCCTCAAAGTGAACCTGAGTTTGAATTTCTCTTCTTTTGTGATTTGCAGGTCGATGTCTGTGTCTCCGTACACCAGCTGGTTATCCAAAGTGTCAGAGTCTGATGTGCTCATCAGCGCCCTGGGTTCTGAAGGTGTGGTCACGGTGGATATGGGCGGGTACGTGCGGCTCTGGGAGACGGGACTGGACACCCTGCAGAGATCACTGATGGAGTGGAGAACTATGATTGGCTCAGAGGACGGCAGACCTGTACAGGTAATAACACAACTGTTGGAATAACAGCAGTTTGAAAAGCTGAAAAGGATTGAGTGAGACAGAAAAACCTTGAGGCTGCAGTTTTTCTCTCCACCACAGAGGGGCAGTGCAGCTGCAGAGGTAAAGCTGTTGCTCAGAGACTTTGCTGTATGACACTTTGTATTCTTCCTCAACTGCAGAAATAGAGCTGACTTCATGCTAACCAGAATGTTTCTCAGCCTGTAATTGACATTGCGCTGTGCCTGAGCTGGGTGTGTATGAATGGACCGTCATTGTGTTGGTGATGCAACAGTTTGACCTTGTGGGTATGGCTCAAAATGTTCAGAGCAGCACACTGAGAAAGCCTTGTTTATGTGCGCTCGCACACACACACACACACACACACACACACAACTCAGAGGGGAAAATTCTTCTCTAAAGCAGCCGCCTGCATGGAGCACTTTTTATTTCTAAATCTTTGATCTGTTTCCTGTACGAGACAGATTAAGTGATAGAACAAGAAGGGACCTTCCCACGGAGACCGGTGATAAATTTGATAATACTGATGCTGTTCACATGATGGGTCAAATCTAACACTCTGTGTCTATTTCAACAATTCAACAACGTCAGCTTTTTTTCCCATCATGGCTTTGAAGTCATTGGGCGTTTCCCAAACTGCCTTCTACTAACTTCATGTGGAAGTAGCAGGTAGTGGGCACAGCATACTGCCTCCTGCTTCTGAATGTAGGATGTAGTCTGACTGGTCCATTGGGTCTTTATGACTCTCTGGTTTTTGTTTCAGAAAGTGAAAGCTGATGGACATTTTTTATGTTAAACTTAATCATAAATGTACAAAACAAATCATGGGTACATCTGAATATCTAGTCTTAATGTGCACAGAGATTTCCAGATGAAGCATTTTACATCAATCAGTGATGAAGATACAGGAACAACACAATTAGATAAGTTAAATTAAAGGTTAATACAATATAACTAAAAATAAATGAGTAGAATCAAGCAAGGGAAAGATAGTAGTGAGAATTTTTTTCTAATTGTTTTTTAATGGTGTTTCATTATTTTCTATGGTTGGAACATGATATGGGCTTTCATGAACACCTCACATGAAGTGGGATGATTTTTCTGTTTTGTTCATATCATTTCACTTTGATCTCACAAACCATCAAAAGCTACTGTTGTTGTGTTGTAGTTATGCTGGTTTATTCCAGCAGGTGGCGTTAGTTCCCCCGAAACCTGAGTGCCTCACATACAAAAGCAGCATTGGCGCCGTGCATTGTGGGAAACAGTGTGCCAGGTAGACTGGTTCGCTGCAGACTGAAATTTCCCAGATCAGCTCTCTGACTGCTACAGACTGAAACTCAGCCAAATCATCAGACCCTGTTAGTGCAGGAAAGAGTTTAGTCAACAGCCCCAGTCTCTCCAGCTGCACACTGAAGCCCACTGTTACCCACCAGGACTGATCTAACCTCCTGCACACACACACTTCCATCCACCTGCAGCTCTGCTCTGCACACACACTCTTTCTTCCTGTCCCAGATTCCTCAGCTCTCAGGTCGTCTTTGATGGGGAACCTCAGTCCTCTGGAGGTCAGGCTCTCACAGACGCTCCCTGTGCTCCGAGTTTGCTTGTTGAAAATGACAGAGACTCTTCTGTAATTAAACATGAGAGTGTAAAAGCCTCCGCACAGAGATACACTTCTATAGCAAAGTGTGTGAACACTTTGTTGCTGTGCAGTGTCTGTCAGCACACATGTATCACCTGCCAAACTCTGTTTCTGACACACTTAAGGAGGATTTTACCAGATTCACATTCTCAAAACATTCATAGTTTTTTTTCCTGACACTCCCATCATGGATACTTGTTTTTGTGTGTGGGTGTGTTTCAATGTGAGTGAGTGTGCATCCAGGTGTGCACCACAGTCCTCAGTCTGACATTGTTCCATTACAGCCCTGTTGACATCATGGATACACACACATCAGTCATCATCTGTCTGTGCACACACACACCCCTTTTGTTCATCTGCTGTTTCTGGAGCCAGGAGGCTGTCTGCATGTTTACACTTTATTACTATCAAAGGAGAAGAGCTTTTGGTGCCAAACTTTCCGCACATGTAACGGCCTTTAGTGATCCAAGTCCGTTTGGGTTCAGGTGCATGTTTAGACTGTGAATCTCACACTTTTACTTCAACTCAGGAAGGAAAAGTCTCACACACTCAGGCACAAAATTAATCACACTCTCATACTGCAGAATGTTTTGCATGCTTCATTTTGTAGGCCAGCTGTTCATCAGCACCCACGTTCACACGGGGGCACACACTTTCTTCACTTAGAGTGAGGTGCACACACACACCCTCACACACAAACACACCAGCAGATGCCTGCCCTCCTAAATCACTCCCTGTCTTTGCTCGTCCAAAGGCAGATCAGAAATTTATGAGGCTGTTAATCCTGCAAGACGAGGCGTGGACCCTGAATGAGTGAAGAAAAGAGGGAGGGAGGGCGCTTATTGAGCGAGGAGGGAGGGGTCGAGATGTTGATTCCCACAGTCATAAAAATGAGGTTTTCTCCACTTAGCCGCCTGCTCAGCGCCAAAAGGGTCATGATGCTGTCTTAAAGTGTGATGCCCCTCGCCACAGAGAAAGAGGCAACAATGCATCCTGGCTTCTCATGATAAACACCAAGAAACAATGGTTTCTCTGATGAAATACTGTGGGAAAACGAATGCAGGGTCTGTTACATTGGAAAAACAGTCTGTAGCGATAGCTCTGAGTAATCTGCGTATGAAAAAGCAAGGATAGCTCATGGTGACTGTGGTCCTCCAAACCAGGAAACTGCAGGTGTTTAGGTCGGGGCTTTCACCAAACTTTTGATGATGTCATTTTTAGCTTACTTTATTTCTACATTTTTTTATACATTTAGTCCAAACACTTATTCAGTGAGAAAAGAGCCAATAGTTAAATCAACTGTAAAGACAGTCATCAGTTTCTGCTGTAATTAGGGCTGAAAGTGTCAGGCACAGGGGCAGGATTCAGGCGCACACTGAGGTGTGACTGAGGACACAGGTGAAACATAGGAGGGGGAAACACAAGAGCATCAGGAAAACCAATTTTTATCACAAGTAACAAGTACAAAGTGAAAAGGAAAACATGAGGGAAATACAAGAAGAGAAACTAAGAATTAGCACAGGAATACCAAAGACACAGAAACACTAAACATACATGTAACACACAGTCGACACATGATGGAACCAAACCAGAACCTCAAAGAACAAAAAGTGCAAACTATAACAGGAAACAGGGAGGACACAAAACAGGAATCAAAAAGAATATATACAAAGAAACTCAAGATAAATCTACAAGAATGAAACAACCACACAACTATGAGAAACCCTGAACTAAGAAATTAAGAAGAAAACCCAAACCACAGAAAGAATCATCACAGAAATGTCAGGCCTCTGAGAAATTTTGCTACTTTCTGACCATTTGCTTTTTGTGCCCATTTTCACCCATTTGTGCTGCTTTTGGGCCATTTTCACCACCTTATACATTGTTTATTGCTATTTCTTGCCATTTTTGCCACTTTTCTCCGCTTGTCCAGCTTCTCTGTCAAAGGTAGTTTTGTCTCATTGGTTGAGCAGGGTTAAGTAACTCTGGTGTAGGGCGGAAAGCATCTGCCGCAAAAATTGTATCTGGTATTCTGACATATTTGAGATTAAAGAAATATTGCACTGCCCGAGATTAGGATGTTAAATCAGGTCATATTGTGATTTAATCTATTTTGCAACTAATTGCTCAGCCCCAGCTGTAATCCTGTTAAATAATAATCATGTAGAAAGTGAAACTGAGAATGCTGCTGTCAGGACCCTTAACAGATCAGGGTAACATGAAACACACACTCAGACACTCACACACACACACACACACACACACACATGCACACACACATTAATGACTCACAGCGCTGTCACGCTCAGAGGAGGAGCCCAGCTGAGTGTTACTAATGTAAAAAATCTCTCACATCCCAAAATGGACTTGTGTTGTAAGGCATCACTTGTCATTTTCCTAAATCCTAAAAGAGGAGCATTAGTCACCTCTTTACTGCTCATGACTGAGTCCATTACCAGGACGGAGACACATGTCGTCACCAGTAAGAGCGTCTCATCTTGATTCAGTGTGATGACAGAGGGATTACAGGAACCAAGCGAGCAGCTGAACTTGCTCTGGGATCGATGGATGACTGAGATGCTGCTCGGACAGGGGCCTGATGGGAGCAGCCATTTATTGGCAGCAAAAGCTGTTATATAGAACAGATTTTTTTCAAATAAGCATCTTAAAGTTGTAAAAAAAATACAAACGTATGACTGACAGAAAAATCAAAGGGGAGTGGACTCATTCTGTCAAAAACATCTGATGTTTTTGAAGCTGTCCCCTGCTGGTGATTAAAAATACTGCAGGTGTAAGCCAGGTAACATCCAGGGGCCTTTTGCACAAAACTAGGATAAGGGATTAAGCCGGGATATCTTGGTTATCCTGGCTCAACTTATCCTTGATCCGGTTGCACAAATGTAGGATAGTGGAAAGTGGGATATGTTATGACCTAAGTTACCATGGAGATTTATCCTGTGGAGCTAGCCTGCTCCAGACCAGGATAAGTTCCAGGTCACCACAAATTTAAACCAATAGTTATTCTACTGTCCACTACACAATGTTTTCACATTCAGCTAGACCCACTGTCATCATCTAAACATTTATGCTCAATAATTTATTTATTTATTCACTTTATAAATAAATCATTAAAACTACACAGTGAAGTGTAACTAGATGTTCCTTTATTGAATAACGATAAGTCAAAGCAGGTAAACCATTATCTCTTTTCAAAACTGGACTCACAAAGTGACTCTACAAGACAGAAATCACAAATTTAAAGCACATTACAGAATATAAGGATAATTACACATTCAAATATCTCTGTATAATACACCCACATCTTCACATTAAAATGAATGCAGGACAAATCCACACACAAATGAACAGACAAATAAATAAATAATGCTGTAGCCTCCCTGCTTACACACAGTTAGCAATGCAAACATCATGAGAGGCCAAATCAATTTAAATTGGATAAAATAAATAAATAACTTCCTCTGGGGATGAAGGCCATATTTAACTGAAACAGCACCTGTCTCTGCCGCTGCACAACATATCTGACTAAATTCAAAAGGTGCTTGGTGAGTAAAATAATTTAACACATACTGGTCCCTGACCATCGACCACTGTGGTCATCAGGGGGGAGACAGGATTGTCTCAGACATTGTGTGATGGTGCTCTGGGGGTCCTCCCCTTCTTCAGGACCACCACATTATCTAGGACAGCACTGGCCACAGTGATGTCACAGTGATGTCACAGTGATGTCATACACCCTCAAAGGGCTGACCCCTAAGTTTTGAAGATGGTGGAAGCGTGTCTTTTGGGGGGGGGTCAAAGGTCATTTCAGTCTCTGCTCTTGTCCTGGACATGATTGTAGGTCTGCTGTGATTCCTGGGGTCTCTGAATGGTGTCAGGAGAAAAGACTGGCAGGTTTACCCCCCTGTTCTCCTGCAACACACCAGAAAATTCTCCTGTCAATGCAAAATCTCGTCATCACAACTTCAGGATGGAGTGACAGACATGACACAGCCATGATGTAAAAAGTGTTTATTAACAGATGTTGTTTGGCTCAATATGTGACAGGTGCTGATAGATTCTAGAGATCTGAAAGACGCAGGAGTCATGAACCTGATGAGACAGTCACCATGGCAGACATCTGCAAGTATAAGATAAAGACGATTTAAATCAGTTCACATGACAAACAATGCACAGAGTTCATCAAAACAAAGAGTCATGTTCACTGTAACATTAATATAAAAGGATTAAAAAGATTTTCTATTCATAAAAATCCTTCAGGGACATCTGAGGGGTATTTTATCTATCTATCTATCTGTCTATCTATCTATCTATCTACGTGTGTGTGTGTGTGTGTGTGTGTGTGTGTGTGTGTGTGTGTGATGCTAATTAAACAGCATTAGAAGTGAAGATGCAGTTTTACAGTCTGATGAAGAGGCATATTTCACTCATACCTGTTGTCAGTTCCACTCAATATTTAAACTCATTCACAATCAGAGAAATGATATTTGTTTTATAGAATTATTGTTGTGAAGTTTCAGAGAAGTGAGAGCATTGTTGTGCACTACTTCTGCATTGGAGCGGTGCTTTTCCACGCTTTCTGTCCTTGTTTTAATTGTGCAGGTGTTGTCTTTCTTCTTCCTCCTCATAAGCCTCCATGAAGTTTTCTGCCCCTGACGGATAAAAGCACGCCACTCTTGTTGCCATGGTGAATTGGTGAATCAGTGCTCGACAGCGGGGTTTATTTAACAAAGCCACGTGCACTGATCCAGGATTGGTTTCACCAGGCTTGATGAATCCGTGTCTGTTCATCCTGGTTTAGTCTTTGTGCAAAGGTGCTCTTGTTCTGGATTTGATGAACCAGGCTCAATCATTCATCCTGGATATCTGAATCCCACTTTGCTGCTACGGGTTTCATTTCATATCCCTGTAATTGTTTGGTGAGGGGAAAGAGTGTGTGGCATTTACCAACTGTCCATAAAACCTCTGGGTTACACTTTGCTTTCAGGTCTGCAAAATTGATCAGATTTGGCAATAATTAGACAGACTTTTTAAAATGTATTTATTTAAAATTATCTTTGAATTTCATTGCAATTAGATGAAAATTTGCACGTTGCTTCTTTAAAATAATGTCCAAATTTAAATGCAACCAAATCACAATTGGTAAAAAGTGTTTCCCATAGTTTCTAGATATTTCCTCAAAATTTCAAGGTTAGTAGGTGAAAATTAGTGAATTATTTATATTTTAACTATGGACATAACTTCATTTTACTCAAAATGTATTAAATAAATCAGCAGCTTTTTTAGCACTTGTGCTGGAAATAGCAGAATAATGTTACACTGATGTTGGAACAATTCTTCTCACATTTGTGGTGGATTGGGATTTGATTTGAAATAAATTATTCACTAATTGTAACCCACTTACCTTGAAATTCAGCGGAAATCTCAAAGAAATTAAACAAATCAGCTACTTACCAATTATGACTTAGTTAAAATCAAATTTGGGCATTTTTTTAAAGAAGCTATATGCTTCTTTTCACCCAGTTATTGTGAAATTTGGGGAAACAATCAAAAAAACAAAAAGAAAATTTGTTTTAATTGTTACCTTATTACGATGAAATTGACAAACCTGTAGAGTAAAGTGTTTCTCACTCTGACATCTCAGCTCATGAAGCCTCATTCCTGGACATCAGGTACTCACGATCACCTCCCAACATGGAGCAGGCATGTGTGCAGCTCAGCTCATGTTCTGTACACACACACACACACACACACACACACACACAGAGGCCCACATGAATCAGTGCGTAATCAGAGAGCAGTCACATGGTGGAGCTGAGCTCTTGGAGGTGACACTAGTGCCTCAAACCTCTGACCCTTTACTGCAGCACACAGCTATGGAGCACTCTCTGGTTACTGATGACTCACACACACATGCACGCACACAAACACACACACCTCCTGTGGATCTTGACCAACACTGATCTGTTGATGCATAGATGCTGTGTTTGTCTGTAATCTGAATTTCCTGTCCTTAAGCTCCTGCCGTTTTTCATCATAACAGACCTCTTCTCCTCATCCTTCCACTCTTGTTGTCATTCAGAGGAGCTGTGGTGGAGGTTCCTCTTTGAGCTAAACCACTAACACAGCTGGACTGGAGATGATGTGATCCTGCTGGTAGGGCTGGGCGGTATGACCAAAAATTCATATCACTGTATTTTTCAAAATCATATCGGTATTACGGTATTTGACCGTATTTTTTTTTCTGTCATGCTTGACTGGGTCTTAAACTCATTTCCTAATAATTTAGATGTTGATTACTGCAGTAAGTTGGTTTAGAATGACATATTTTACAGTCATGAGGAGTGAATATTGTAGAAGAACATGACTGTCCACTGTCCAGACTATATCATACTATTATTAACACAGGTTTGAATGACCCCACAAAATGCTGCTGTTCACAAAGAGGTGGCGCTTATAATACTAATGAAGTGAAGGAATCAGTCAGAATGCATGACAGTTAAAATATAGAACCTTTTATTGTGCAACTTTTGCAACTTGACAAAACGACTTGTCAAGTTTCACAACCGTTTTACAGTCCTGCTTCTTAAAAAAGTTGAGGAGAATATGCCAACTAAAACTGTGAGAAAAACAAACAGGCTATGGAAATATAAACTAAGATAGTTCAGAGTCAGGTAGAAGTGATGCATGAAGTCAGCGCAGGGAAGTGGTACTCGGAAACCATCGAAAAGGAGGCTGTGACTTTCAAAATAAAACAAACTGTGTCAAAATTACATCGTTTTAACTTGACTACGATGTAACTGACATAATGAGTGCAGAAACGCCAGGAGTCAACAGGTGTAAGCTTTTACCAGGGCTGTTCAGAGAGAAGAGAAGAGCCATTTCACCTCTCTAAATAGATTCTGCAGCCCAACATGAATGAACTGAGACTCATCTGGAAGCTCCCAAACTCCACGATCTCGCAACAACTGTCTGTCAGCCGTCAGCCCTGCAGCTCAGTGATCGATATATATATATGTATATATATATATATATATATATATATATATATATATATATATATATATATATAAAAGAAGGCTAGATGCCTTAAGGCGGAGTCAGCAGCGTTGTCAACCATCGTGGCAACCATCTTGGAGCAGGCCTGTGCTCTTTTTTTTTTTTTTGTTTGTTTTTTTACTTTATTTGAAGAATATAAACAATTGTACAAAATGAATAAGTACAAATGAAACAGACATATAGACAGAGCGCCAGGATTTTGACAAAATAAAAATGTAATGTAAGCAGACGGATAAGCAAGATAATAAAATAAAAGATAAAAGCATTTAGAATCAGGTAAGTAAAAAAAGTTACCAAGTAGGAGAAAAATAATAAACAGGAATTTACAAGAAAATTTTAAATCTGGAACATAAGGTTGCAGTTTTAGCAGCTTTTTTGTCACATGAATTTGTTAATGTCCAAATGGTTAGGGTTAGGGTTAGTTCCATTTCTTTTTTGAAGGCACCAAAGGAATGTTTAGCCTTTAAAACTTTACATTTATGGATATAAAATTTGGCCAACAAAATAATAAGATTACAAATATAAAATTCATTTTCTAATTCCTTTTCAAATATTGTAAATCAAAATAAAATATTCTTTAAATAGATCTCAAATTCACTATGAACATAAACAGCACAAATCGACAAATACTCCGCCAAAAAGCTCTGGTGTGTTCACAAGTCCAAGACAGATGATAAATAGTCTCTGGATGTGCATCACAGAAAGTGCAAGATACATCAATGTCTTTTTTAAAACTAACTAACCACATTTTAACAGGATAGCATCGGTGAATAATTTTGAAAGACACCACTTGTCTTTAAATACAAGAAGGTATCGATTTGGGAGAGACCATGTTTTGTCCCAGGAGATATCTTTAACAATATTATTCCAAAAAGAAATCACATATGAAACTGCAATGCAATCAATTAAAAAAAGATTGCGAATAATTTTGTTATCACGCATAGTGGATTCAAAGCGAAGTTTACCCACAGGTGTTAGAACTGGATCAGTAACCGGAGTTACATCAGACATGGGAAATGAATAACCTTTATATAACATCATAACTCCTGTTGGAATGGCATCAAAAACAATTACAAGTTGCTCAGGAGTTAATGGGATTTTGAAGTGGTCAAGAAATTCTTCATAACAGAAAAGTCTACCCTCATTATTAAACAACTGGCTAATCAGTACAATATCATTTTTAAACCAATTTTTTTTAAAAAAAAGGTCTTTCTTCTGTAAAGTACATCTTTTTTATTCCAGCTAAAATATTTGGTAGGGGCAAAATTATGTTTACAGATCAGTGACCAAGCAAGCAAGACCTGCTTATGAAAGTTTGAGAGAGAAACTGGAATATGATCAATATTATAATTACACACAAGGACAATTTCAAACCTCCCATAAAAGAAAACACATGCTGGGAAATAAAATTCCAAATAGAGGTAGGATCTTTCAGGTGGTGCTTTATCCATTTAACCTTGAAAATGTTGTTTAATGTAGTGAAATCAACAAAATTAAGACCACCGTTACAATAGTTGTTCATCAAGACAAATATCTTAATATGATGGACTCTATTTTTCCACACAAAGTCATAAAGCAGTTGGTCAGTGTTTTTGGATATCTTATGGTCAACATCTAAAGAAATAGCTGCCTAAGTGAGTCTGGAAATGCCTCCTGCCTTCGAGAGTAAGATTCTCCCTCTTAGAGACAAATCTCTTTGAAGCCATTGTTTTTTTGTTTTTTTTGTCTTCTCTATAATAGGAGTAAAATTTAGATTGGACCTTGCTGTTTGATTTTTTGTAATTGTTATTTCCAAGTATGTAACAGTCTCCTTGACTGGTATATCGCCGATAGAGGATAATGCACAATTTTTAACAGCCAATAATTCATATTTGTTAACGTCTAAATGGAGACCAGATGCATTGGAAAATTTATGAACTGATTCCAAGGCAAGAGGGATTTGAGAAGCGTCTTTTAAGAAAAGAGTTGTCATCAGCCACTTGACTAATATAGATTTCATGATTAATGATCTGCATGCCTTTTAAGGTGCTAGCTTTAATGTGATTTGCTAACAACTGGGTTGAAAGTAGAAAGAGGTAAGGTGAAATAGGGCAGCCTTGTGGTATGCCACGCCTCAGGTCAAATCTGGCTGAAGAGCCTGACTTTAATTTAATTGAGCTATTTCCTTTAGTGTTTAAAGTCCTGATTGTTTTACAAAAGAAATCGCCAAAGCCGAATTCCAGCATCTGGAATATCTTTCCATTTCTGTGATGCGTACATCAAGGATGTTGACTTGCTTCTTTTCTGTCTCAGCAGCACATTCAAGCTTTGTGACTTTAGCTTTCATATCACTTATTTGGCTGCAGGCACCCTCCACCTTTTCCTTCAGACTGGTGATCTGAGTTGTGTTGTTCTGCTTTAGTTTGTCAAATCACTGTAATTGTTAATTATCTTTGAGAGAGTGGCTACAACATCTGAGCTATCCATTTCACTTTTACCTTTTTTGAGTGGACTAGGGTTGTCACGGTATGAAAATTTAAGCTCATGGTTATTGTGACCAAAATTACCACGGTTTTCGGTATTATCGTGGTATTTTTAAAAATGTGTTCAGTATGTTCAGAAAGCACTGACAGAGCTAAACAGTCTGAAATAGTTTAAAACAAGATAACAGTGTTGATTATATTTTTTAGAAATAGGCAAAACCTTATCAAAAGTGCAATTATTAACATCATAGGAACAAGGGTTCAGCATGTAACAGCTGTTTTCGCCCGACTGTACCGCAGAAACAAGTTCTGCAGAGCAGATCACACCAAACAGGAAAAAGCCTCGAAACAAAGCATCCGATCATTTCAAAATAA
>RPOG01000928.1:3453-186224 GCA_008086565.1 Thalassoma bifasciatum
TTTGAACCTCACGAGCTTCAGCTCAATTGGCAAGGCACTGTGCTGGACATTGACTCAGAGGCACACAAAACGGCACGTGACACCTTTTTGATCTATTTGAGATTCATTTGAGCCTCGTGTTGCCCCCATCAAGTATGAAATTCTCTTTTTCAAGGGACCCCTGGCCATTCAAGGCAAAGGCAAAAGCACTAAATTACAGACGCAGGGAGAGACAAAGTACAGTTTATGAAACTCATCATTGTGGACTTTAGATTGATTCACCTCTGAGTCTTGACTGGGAGTCAATTGTTCAAAGAGCCCAGCTGATACGTGGAGCTCCTGTGGAATCTGCTTCCCAGTCAATTGTTGCGGAAGAGTCCCTGACAACATCCCTAATGGTCTAGTGGCTAGGATTCGGCGCTTTCACCGCCGCGGCCTGGGTTCGATTCCCGGTTAGGGAATGGCTGGGCTCTTTGAGGCAGGGAGGTGCTTGAGAGCTGGGAAGGGCTCATGTTGCTTGTTTGCGGGCTGTCGAAATATGCCCCCTCCATACACTCGTTGGCCTTTAGACCTCACTTTTCCCAGGTGAGCCTCTTGTGCCTCGGCCGGACTCTGTTTGGTTCGGCTACACGTGCACCCTCTGGGTGAAATGAGCACATCAGAAAAAGCACAGTGTTGCATGACTGTAAGTGTGTTGGCCAAGACTTGCATCCAGTGCGTTCCACTTAGTGCAGTCATGGCCCCAACGAATGCAGATCCCAAGGACAAAACAACAGGGCAAATCTGGCCAGACTTTACAGGAGCCCTTGAGCAGGCACGCCAAATGGAAGTGCTGCCTGTCCACCAGACCAGTGATTCCCAACCAGGTGTACATGTACCCCAAGGGGTACATGGGCACATTGAATGGGCTACTTGAAAACATTTGAGAATTTATTCAAACTTGGGAGTACTGAGATAAGCCGGCCAACAAAATGGTATGTGCACCACAACTAGTTCACTAAGGGGGGGAAACAACTTGTGCCAATTAAGTCCAGACAGCTGCCTACCTGCAGCCGGGTAAACATGGAGAAATGATTCAAATGTCCAGTTGCTCTTGAGTGAAAAAGGAAAAAAACGTTAGACAATAAACAGTTCAAATCAAGTCTATAAAAAGGATTTCTAGTTAATAATCAGCTGTGTTGTATTCTGCTTTTCAAAAACCCTCTGCCCGCATCTGTAAGGGGGCGCTCATGTTGTGTCAAAAAGGCTAAAGGGTTACGCAAGGAAAAAAAAGGTTAGGAACCACTGCCCAAGACTGTCGCTGGGACAGGCCAAGCAGTTTGTCTGATGACTGGCTCAGAGGTCCCCTCAGAGTCTCCCTGATGGTCTAGTGGCTAGGATTCGGCGCTCTCACCGCCGCGGCCCGGGTTCGATTCCCGGTCAGGGAATGTGCTTTTCTGGTGGTGTGCCGGGCTCCAGAGCAGCCCAATTCAGAGGGCCTCAAACATGTTGGCCTGAAAAAAAGTGACAAACTTGCATGGACAAGACTCTATGAGAAAAAGCTCAAGTTGCCTTGGGTCGCTCTGCATTTGAACCTCACGAGCTTCAGCTCAATTGGCAAGGCACTGTGCTGGACATTGACTCAGAGGCACACAAAACGGCACGTGACACCTTTTTGATCTATTTGAGATTCATTTGAGCCTCGTGTTGCCCCCATCAAGTATGAAATTCTCTTTTTCAAGGGACCCCTGGCCATTCAAGGCAAAGGCAAAAGCACTAAATTACAGACGCAGGGAGAGACAAAGTACAGTTTATGAAACTCATCATTGTGGACTTTAGATTTATTCACCTCTGAGTCTTGACTGGGAGTCAATTGTTCAAAGAGCCCAGCTGATATGTGGAGCTCCTGTGGAATCTGCTTCCCAGTCAATTGTTGCGGAAGAGTCCCTGACATAATCCCTAATGGTCTAGTGGCTAGGATTCGGCGCTTTCACCGCCGCGGCCCGGGTTCCATTCCCGGTTAGGGAATGGCTGGGCTCTTTGAGGCAGGGAGGTGCTTGAGAGCTGGGAAGGGCTCATGTTGCTTGTTTGCGGGCTGTCGAAATATGCCCCCTCCATACACTCGTTGGCCTTTAGACCTCACTTTTCCCAGGTGAGCCTGAACACGGAGCCGGCCTGAGACAAACCAAGCCGATGTGCACGTGCCTCTGGGTGAAATGAGCACATCAGAAAAAGCACAGTGTTGCATGACTGTAAGTGTGTTGGCCAAGACTTGCATCCAGTGCGTTCCACTTAGTGCAGTCATNGAATCTGCTTCCCAGTCAATTGTTGCGGAAGAGTCCCTGACAACATCCCTAATGGTCTAGTGGCTAGGATTCGGCGCTTTCACCGCCGCGGCCCGGGTTCGATTCCCGGTAAGGGAATGGCTGGGCCTTTTGAGGCAGGGAGGTGCTTGAGAGCTGGGAAGGGCTCATGTTGCTTGTTTGCGGGCTGTCGAAATATGCCCCCTCCATACACTCGTTGGCCTTTAGACCTCACTTTTCCCAGGTGAGCCTGAACACGGAGCCGGCCTGAGACAAACCAAGCCGATGTGCACGTTCCTCTGGGTGAAATGAGCACATCAGAAAAAGCACAGTGTTGCATGACTGTAAGTGTGTTGGCCAAGACTTGCATCCAGTGCGTTCCACTTAGTGCAGTCATGGCCCCAACGAATGCAGATCCCAAGGACAAAACAACAGGGCAAATCTGGCCAGATTTTACAGGAGCCCTTGAGCAGGCACGCCAAATGGAAGTGCTGCCTGTCCACCAGACCAGTGATTCCCAACCAGGTGTACATGTACCCCAAGGGGTACATGGGCACATTGAATGGGCTACTTGAAAACATTTGAGAATTTANTATGCCCCCTCCATACACTCGTTGGCCTTTAGACCTCACTTTTCCCAGGTGAGCCTGAACACGGAGCCGGCCTGAGACAAACCAAGCCGATGTGCACGTGCCTCTGGGTGAAATGAGCACATCAGAAAAAGCACAGTGTTGCATGACTGTAAGTGTGTTGGCCAAGACTTGCATCCAGTGCGTTCCACTTAGTGCAGTCATGGCCCCAACGAATGCAGATCCCAAGGACAAAACAACAGGGCAAATCTGGCCAGACTTTACAGGAGCCCTTGAGCAGGCACGCCAAATGGAAGTGCTGCCTGTCCACCAGACCAGTGATTCCCAACCAGGTGTACATGTACCCCAAGGGGTACATGGGCACATTGAATGGGCTACTTGAAAACATTTGAGAATTTATTCAAACTTGGGAGTACTGAGATAAGCCGGCCAACAAAATGGTATGTGCACCACAACTAGTTCACTAAGGGGGGGGAACAACTTGTGCCAATTAAGTCCAGACAGCTGCCTACCTGCAGCCGGGTAAACATGGAGAAATGATTCAAATGTCCAGTTGCTCTTGAGTGGAAAAGGAAAAAAACGTTAGACAATAAACAGTTCAAATCAAGTCTATAAAAAGGATTTCTAGTTAATAATCAGCTGTGTTGTATTCTGCTTTTCAAAAACCCTCTGCCCGCATCTGTAAGGGGGCGCTCATGTTGTGTCAAAAAGGCTAAAGGGTTACGCAAGGAAAAAAAAGGTTAGGAACCACTGCCCAAGACTGTCGCTGGGACAGGCCAAGCAGTTTGTCTGATGACTGGCTCAGAGATCCCCTCAGAGTCTCCCTGATGGTCTAGTGGCTAGGATTCGGCGCTCTCACCGCCGCGGCCCGGGTTCGATTCCCGGTCAGGGAATGTTCTTTTCTGGTGGTTTGCCGAGCTCCAGAGCAGCCCAATTCAGAGGGCCTCAAACATGTTGGCCTGAAAAAAAGTGACAAACTTGCATGGACAAGACTCTATGAGAAAAAGCTCAAGTTGCCTTGGGTCGCTCTGCCTTTGAACCTCACGAGCTTCAGCTCAATTGGCAAGGCACTGTGCTGGACATTGACTCAGAGGCACACAAAACGGCACGTGACACCTTTTTGATCTATTTGAGATTCATTTGAGCCTCGTGTTGCCCCCATCAAGTATGAAATTCTCTTTTTCAAGGGACCCCTGGCCATTCAAGGCAAAGGCAAAAGCACTAAATTACAGACGCAGGGAGAGACAAAGTACAGTTTATGAAACTCATCATTGTGGACTTTAGATTGATTCACCTCTGAGTCTTGACTGGGAGTCAATTGTTCANGGATTTCTAGTTAATAATCAGCTGTGTTGTATTCTGCTTTTCAAAAACCCTCTGCCCGCATCTGTAAGGGGGCGCTCATGTTGTGTCAAAAAGGCTAAAGGGTTACGCAAGGAAAAAAAAGGTTAGGAACCACTGCCCAAGACTGTCGCTGGGACAGGCCAAGCAGTTTGTCTGATGACTGGCTCAGAGGTCCCCTCAGAGTCTCCCTGATGGTCTAGTGGCTAGGATTCGGCGCTCTCACCGCCGCGGCCCGGGTTCGATTCCCGGTCAGGGAATGTGCTTTTCTGGTGGTGTGCCGTGCTCCAGAGCAGCCCAATTCAGAGGGCCTCAAACATGTTGGCCTGAAAAAAAGTGACAAACTTGCATGGACAAGACTCTATGAGAAAAAGCTCAAGTTGCCTTGGGTCGCTCTGCATTTGAACCTCACGAGCTTCAGCTCAATTGGCAAGGCACTGTGCTGGACATTGACTCAGAGGCACACAAAACGGCACGTGACACCTTTTTGATCTATTTGAGATTCATTTGAGCCTCGTGTTGCCCCCATCAAGTATGAAATTCTCTTTTTCAAGGGACCCCTGGCCATTCAAGGCAANCACCGCCGCGGCCCGGGTTCGATTCCCGGTCAGGGAATGTGCTTTTCTGGTGGTGTGCCGGGCTCCAGAGCAGCCCAATTCAGAGGGCCTCGAACATGTTGGCCTGAAAAAAAGTGACAAACTTGCATGGACAAGACTCTATGAGAAAAAGCTCAAGTTGCCTTGGGTCGCTCTGCCTTTGAACCTCACGAGCTTCAGCTCAATTGGCAAGGCACTGTGCTGGACATTGACTCAGAGGCACACAAAACGGCACGTGACACCTTTTTGATCTATTTGAGATTCATTTGAGCCTTGTGTTGCCCCCATCAAGTATGAAATTCTCTTTTTCAAGGGACCCCTGGCCATTCAAGGCAAAGGCAAAAGCACTAAATTACAGACGCAGGGAGAGACAAAGTACAGTTTATGAAACTCATCATTGTGGACTTTAGATTGATTCACCTCTGAGTCTTGACTGGGAGTCAATTGTTCAAAGAGCCCAGCTGATACGTGGAGCTCCTGTGGAATCTGCTTCCCAGTCAATTGTTGCGGAAGAGTCCCTGACAACATCCCTAATGGTCTAGTGGCTAGGATTCGGCGCTTTCACCGCCGCGGCCCGGGTTCGATTCCCGGTTAGGGAATGGCTGGGCTCTTNTTTGAACCTCACGAGCTTCAGCTCAATTGGCAAGGCACTGTGCTGGACATTGACTCAGAGGCACACAAAACGGCACGTGACACCTTTTTGATCTATTTGAGATTCATTTGAGCCTCGTGTTGCCCCCATCAAGTATGAAATTCTCTTTTTCAAGGGACCCCTGGCCATTCAAGGCAAAGGCAAAAGCACTAAATTACAGACGCAGGGAGAGACAAAGTACAGTTTATGAAACTCATCATTGTGGACTTTAGATTGGTTCACCTCTGAGTCTTGACTGGGAGTCAATTGTTCAAAGAGCCCAGCTGATACGTGGAGCTCCTGTGGAATCTGCTTCCCAGTCAATTGTTGCGGAAGAGTCCCTGACAACATCCCTAATGGTCTAGTGGCTAGGATTCGGCGCTTTCACCGCCGCGGCCCGGGTTCGATTCCCGGTTAGGGAATGGCTGGGCTCTTTGAGGCAGGGAGGTGCTTGAGAGCTGGGAAGGGCTCATGTTGCTTGTTTGCGGGCTGTCGAAATATGCCCCCTCCATACACTCGTTGGCCTTTAGANTGATCTATTTGAGATTCATTTGAGCCTCGTGTTGCCCCCATCAAGTATGAAATTCTCTTTTTCAAGGGACCCCTGGCCATTCAAGGCAAAGGCAAAAGCACTAAATTACAGACGCAGGGAGAGACAAAGTACAGTTTATGAAACTCATCATTGTGGACTTTAGATTGATTCACCTCTGAGTCTTGACTGGGAGTCAATTGTTCAAAGAGCCCAGCTGATACGTGGAGCTCCTGTGGAATCTGCTTCCCAGTCAATTGTTGCGGAAGAGTCCCTGACAACATCCCTAATGGTCCAGTGGCTAGGATTCGGCGCTTTCACCGCCGCGGCCCGGGTTCGATTCCCGGTTAGGGAATGGCTGGGCTCTTTGAGGCAGGGAGGTGCTTGAGAGCTGGGAAGGGCTCATGTTGCTTGTTTGCGGGCTGTCGAAATATGCCCCCTCCATACACTCGTTGGCCTTTAGACCTCACTTTTCCCAGGTGAGCCTGGACACGGAGCCGGCCTGAGACAAACCAAGCCGATGTGCACGTGCCTCTGGGTGAAATGAGCACATCAGAAAAAGCACAGTGTTGCATGACTGTAAGTGTGTTGGCCAAGACTTGCATCCAGTGCGTTCCACTTAGTGCAGTCATGGCCCCAACGAACGCAGATCCCAAGGACAAAACAACAGGGCAAATCTGGCCAGACTTTACAGGAGCCCTTGAGCAGGCACGCCAAATGGAAGTGCTGCCTGTCCACCAGACCAGTGATTCCCAACCAGGTGTACATGTACCCCAAGGGGTACATGGGCACATTGAATGGGCTACTTGAAAACATTTGAGAATTTATTCAAACTTGGGAGTACTGAGATAAGCCGGCCAANAGGGAGAGACAAAGTACAGTTTATGAAACTCATCATTGTGGACTTTAGATTGATTCACCTCTGAGTCTTGACTGGGAGTCAATTGTTCAAAGAGCCCAGCTGATACGTGGAGCTCCTGTGGAATCTGCTTCCCAGTCAATTGTTGCGGAAGAGTCCCTGACAACATCCCTAATGGTCTAGTGGCTAGGATTCGGCGCTTTCACCGCCGCGGCCCGGGTTCGATTCCCGGTTAGGGAATGGCTGGGCTCTTTGAGGCAGGGAGGTGCTTGAGAGCTGGGAAGGGCTCATGTTGCTTGTTTGCGGGCTGTCGAAATATGCCCCCTCCATACACTCGTTGGCCTTTAGACCTCACTTTTCCCAGGTGAGCCTGAACACGGAGCCGGCTTGAGACAAACCAAGTCGATGTGCACGTGCCTCTGGGTGAAATGAAACTTGGCAGTACTGAGATAAGCCAGCCAACAAAATGGTATAAGCACCACAACTAGTTCACTCAGGGGGGGAAAACATCTTGTGCCAACCAGGTCTGTTTGTGTGTTGGCCAAGAGTTGCATCGAGTGCGTTCCACCTGGTGCAGTCATGGCCCCAATGCATGCATGTGAAATTACCGGGCAAGACAAAAGTCTTTGTTGCCTATTCCCAAGACCAGTGATTCCCCAGCCAGGTGTACATGTACCCCAAGGGGCACATGGCATTTTTTGCAGACCATCTACCGCGTATAACCTACTTGAATTGAGATGCCCGCCTTAATGTTCACACACAATTAATTTATCAGCTTTCACTTTTTACTGCATGTTAGGCACCTTTGAAGTTTTTAGCAGGTCACTTCAGCTCTAATGGTGACTTTGGCCTTAGTCTTTTTTCTTTTCAGGTTTACAGTTTAATGAACCTACACACACAACCTTCACTTTTATTATTTACACACCTTGTTTGTAAAATTATCTTCATCAGGTCTGATTCAGTTAAACAAGGTGTGTTTTGATTTCTGCGCTTGGTGTTTTTTTCTTTGTATTTGATCTCTTGAGCTGGGTTCTGACAGGGATAAAAAGTTCCAGATATTTTCATAAGTTTCATCTTTAGTTCTCAAATCAGATTTGATCACTGGTGAACAGGCTCAGAGAATGTCTCATTCTCATTGGGTCACTCTCTGATGCTTGTACCTTTTGTTGTTGGTTTTTTATGTATTTATGTTTTGTATCAGTGTTTTTGTGTGAGAGGAGCAGGAATTTGTTAATAAACAACAAAAAAGACAATTGAGAAAACAGGTTCAAGTCAGGGCTCCAACCTATAACACAGACACCTGTTAAATGGCGCCTTAACCCTCTGGGGTCAAGGGGTCAGTTGGCCGTTTTTGCCTACTTTTGATTTCACCTCATATTTCACCTTAAACACTGTTTGCCTGGCCTTGCTTGGTATCCTTTTTTTCAGCACAACCCCACCTGTTTGAATTTACTCTTATTTCCTCATTTTTACAAACTGTGTGAGCACACTGGACCTACAGTTGATAAAATATACATAATCCGAGTAAGAAAAAGTTTGATTTTTTTGCTCTAGGGACCAAAAGCATTTGTAATGAATCATTTTCATAACTTAGAATGAAAAACTACAATGTAAATGTTAAAAAACAATGTAAAGATTAATTTAAAAACACTGTTATGTACAACTGTTTGCATAAAAATAACGGACATTTCCAGGCGTTTTTGCACAACTAATTACAACTGTTACAAACCGCTAGGAGCCACACCTACAGACATAGTACGTAAAAAATAATTTTCAAAGCTTAGAATGCAAATTGGAATTGTAAATTCCAAAAAAAGTAAAAATTTAGCAAAAAAAATACTTCTTATATATTACTATTTACATGAAACCAAAGGAATTTCCAGGCGTTTTTGTACAACAATTAACAACTACCTACAAACCATCAGAAGTTACAAAAATAGTTCACAAAATTATATGTGCCACACAGACCCCCAAGTTATAAGCTGTGTGGCACATATCCTCATCCTCCTTTCAACCCTAACTCAAAACAAAAAGGCAGATCAACCTTTCTGTACTCAAAGTCCTCACTCCCTCTCTCAGGCTTTGTGTCTCTCATTCAGCCCAAAGAAGAGTTGCAGTGTGTGCTCCACATCTATAAATCACTACATTTCTATGACACACTCAACAGAAAAACTACACAACACACCGATCACACCAAATTATACACTAAACACACTGCATTTAACACTGTCGATCAATCAAAACAGCAAATCTCATAAATCTGCCTCAATTTTGCTTGCTATTTTTCGACATCGTCAGTCACTCAAAATCTTCCCCTCTCTCATAGCAACCATACAATTTTTGTGATTGGCTGATGTTGTGCACTTTCACCCAATAGGAAAATATTATCGTGTTTTTGTGCATGTGTGTGTGTACGTGTTTGTATGTGTGTGTGGGAGAGAGGGAGAGAGGTTTTGTTTTCTAGCGCTTACGGCTCACCCTCAACAGAATCACCACTTTTTACTGTCTTATGCTGCACCCAACGCCACAATATTCAAGACAAAAACTAGGGCAGTTTTTATTCACGATATCTCTGGATTTACTTGACCTATCAACACAGTTCAAAAACTGGCAAATAGTTTTATATCTACACTTTCAACATAAGTTGATTTAGCGAGACTGCTTCTTGCTCCTACTTTGTCTTAAAATCGGTCACCTCACTTGGACGCGCCCGGGTGTCCATTGACCCCCGAGGGTTAAATACTGCACGGCTGATTATCTCACCCTGGACCAATCCATTTAGGGCGTTCCTCAACGGACTAAATTCATCCAAAATAAACATAGATACCATTAACCTATTTTTGGTTTTGCCATGTGTGATCATTATTATTATTAGTTATTATTATTTCTGGTGCCCCCTGACTGTTATATGTCACATGTGGCTCCATCAGTTGACAGATGTAACTCAGTCCATCCAGTGGAAGTCTGTATCTTTGGTACAGAAGTTTTGGAACATCTACAGGATTCTCTAAAACTCTTTCTGTCCCAAGAGCTCTTCATGATCTGTGAACCAACGTGGACAGGACCTTGAGTATGACCCAACTAAGAATAGGCAGGCCATTTTCCAAGAGAGCTGATTGGTCAGGAGGTGGTGCTTTTGTCCTACTTGATCTCTCCTCCAGTTCTTAACCTGCTCTCTGGATAGAAATAAATGTTGTGGAATTGCAGGAGCTTGAGGTCACAGTAGTTGTTTGTCATCCTAACAGAACATTGTGTGCAAAGTGTGTTGGGGCAGGGAGTGTATCTTCTAAAACTATAAAGCAAAGTCTCTGTTAAAAGATTGAACAGCCTGGATGTGTGTTTGGCTGCTTCTCTATTTCAAGCAGGTCACAGGCCCCTGTGATGGAGGGCCTTATGATGGGGGCCCCTGTGATGGAGGGCATGACTGTGACAAACTGAGGATGTCTTTTAGAACACAAGTCATCCATAGAGATGACCAGCAGTCTCATTTGGCAGCAGCTGTGATTAACTTCCTCAATCTTTAGCCCCATTCAAATACTCAAAAGCACTTGGCACAAAGCAAATAAGGGCACATGCCACATTTTGCAACTTAAGGGATGCACATTATAGGCGCTGAGTGAAGAGCAGGGTACAGAGAGTTTGGATTGTGTCTGTCAATTATTCATAGGTGTGTTTCTTTGGTGTAACATGATCCAAAACAATTAGTGCATTTGCTCTTGTTGCCTTTACAAGCAATAATTGCAGTAGGCAAGGGTATTACTATTTATATGGCAGATATAAGCTTTTATTAATTCATTTACTTGACCATTATGGAGTCAGTTTTGCTCACTTCTTTCCCCCACTGTCCTTCTTTAAACAGAAAAACACACACAGAATACTGGAGGAGTTTTGTTATGAAAGGGACCTTTCAAACAAACAGATGTTAACATTTACATACGGGGCAGCACCATTAGCTTTATTAGTTGTTAGAAGGATCAAATATAATAAACATGCTCTTTATATCCAATATAGATAGGCCATTAGTCTGTACTGAATTGTTTTTGGTACTGCAGCACATGGCTGTATTACGGGGTACTTGATATGGATTCTGCATGTATTTAAGGAAGTGCATGGGAGGGGGCATTTGTCACCATCTTAAACCTGAGGCCTGTCCTACAGAGCTACCCAGCCTTTGTTCTGGCGAAGAGAACAACAAGTGCAAAAGCACCACCTTCTGACCAATCAGCTCTCTTGGGAAATGGCCTGTCCATTCTTAGAAGATCCAGTCAGTGTTGGTATGCAGATCATGAGGGGAGCACTGAGGAGAGAAAGAGTTTTTAGGCACAGATGTAATTGTGAAGAGCCAGAGGCCCACTGTCACTCCAAAGTTAGGTTGGAAACAACTTTCTTAAAATTTCAACTTAACTCATAGAGAGCCAGGCAACGCCATCCTGTGAAAATAACTCAGGGAAATAGATCATAACAAATTAATAATGCATTCAGGTTTTTTCTACACACAGGAGCCTGAGATGTGGTTCAAGTATAAAATACAAATATATTTTATTGTTCAAAAAATTTAAAAAACCTGATTTCTTTTTTAAAAACATTGTTCAATCAATCAATAATCAATCAATCAATCAATCTTTATTCATTTAGCACCACATCATAACAAACTTTATCTCAAGACCCTTTACAAAACATTAGCAAGTTGATACCTGTTAATGTTAAATTATTTTATTATTTTGTTTATTAACAGAGACCCAGCATCAAGACAGGATAAGGAATCTTATCTCATCTTGATCCGCCATGAGTGTAGCACTTTGCAGCAGCTTTTAGCAAGTACCAATGGCAAGGAAAAACTTCCCTTTAATGGGCAGAAACCTCGGACAGAACCAGACTTTTGTTAGACAGACATCTGCCTTTAACTGCTTTTAGGACACAACCACCTACACACTACGGAGCGGGGGAGGTAGGGTAGGGGGCCCTCCTCACACCCTTGTTTCCTGACTGCTCCCTGGGGCGGGGGGGTGGGCGGGCCCCGCTGGCCGGAGTTCGGGGCAGGTGATTTGACTGGGGTCCGGCGGCGCCCCGGGCGTCCATTGCCCTACCTTGAGGAGAGGAGAGTTAAAAATATATATCCATATATATTATAATATAATATATAATATATAATAATATATAAAATATATTCATATGGGCGTTATAAGGGGAGGGGGGGAATGAAGTGTGGTTGTGTCATGTTGTTGTGGTGTCGCTGTCATGTTGTAGATTTGTTGTGTTGTGGTGTCATCGTGTTGTTGTGTCGTGGTGTCATGTTGTTGTGTCACTGTAGTGTTGTGTTGTTGGGTGAATGAGCAATGTGGACTGAATGATGTGGTTGTCCTTGTCCGTGATTGTCTTCAGCTGAATTGTCCCCTGGCCCACACTAGGGGGGTGAGGACTAGGGTTCCAGGGAGGGTTGGTGGGGTAAGGTATGGAGGAGAGGGGGGTCCCAGCGGGTTAAGATTGGGGAGCGTTGGGTTTTGGTAAGGGGGGGGCTCCATGGTCTCTGGGGCCTGGCTGCGAACGCTGGAGGCGGGCTCCGGCCCAGGGTGGGTGGCTGCCTAGGCTGGTCCTGCCCTCTCGTGGGCTGGGCCTGTCCCCCCCTTCGGGCTGGGGGCTGGCCACTGGGCTCAAGGGGCCCCGAATCCTGCTCCCGACACGCAATCGGGGGCCCGGCGTCTAGCGGGGCTGGTGGGCCCCTGCCCCTGGCCGCCGGGGACCCCTACCCCGCAAGGTCTGGGGACTGCCTCCCGCCTGCCCCTGTCTCCTCTCTCTGCCTCCTCCTTGGCTGTTGCGTAGCTGTCTCCGGGATGGTCTGGCTGGGCTCTGCGCTCTGTCATAGCTGCCGGTTGCCCAGTCCTTGGGGGCCCTCTAGGTGTGTATCCAGTCCTTGGAGGCAGCAGGGCTACACCTGCATGTTCACTCCCTGGCATGATCACTCAAGACCAAACATAACTCAACTCTTATAATCTGCATTCACACCCATGCAGCTGCTTGTGTAGGTAAGTACATGTGTATACATATGTTCCTGTGCATATAGATTTATAATTGTTATTGCTGTGCTCATTGATTCTCATGATCTCTCCAGGTCATCTCTCCACAGGTGCTCCTAGAGATTGTCGTGTCAAAGACCTCGGGATACTGTGTTTCCTTCTACTCTTTTTTGTCTGCTGTCTCTCTTTTTCTCCCCTTGTTTTTTTCTTGCAGGATCAGCTGCTGGTTTTGGATCCCCTGTCTGTGTTCACTCGTCCAGTTGTTGTGGTTGTTCTCTTCTGTTGTTTTATTGTTTATCTCTCCCTCTCTGTCTGCTCTTTCCCTCTGTCACTATCCCTCATCTGTTTTCACCTTAGTCCGTTCAGGCAGTAACCTTTAACCTTGGCAATGTACAGAAAAAATAAATTACAAAACACTAATAAAAATATCATTTAAATCTCAAGGGGAGCGTTTTACACAAATGGCTCCTCTTGGCAAAGTAAAATGTGTTCTGCAAAATACGGCAGCCGGACCGCATTTCTGTTGTCGTGATGCTGAACAGGACAAGGTTAAAAAAAAAAAAAAAAAAAAAAAAAAAAAAAAAGACAGACATCTGCCGCGACTGTGTTGGGGTGAGAGAGAGAGAGTGAGAGAGAGAGACAGACAGTGACAGAGAAATAAGAGGGGAGGAGGAGAAACTGGCTTCCTGCTCAGAACCTGCCTGCCACAGAAATGAGTGTCTGAATGCAGATACTTTGTAAACCACTGTGTCAGACAATAACAAACTGTTAAAAAAAAAAAAAGTCACACATTGTTATTTAGGACCACCTTTAGCTTTGATTACATCACTGATTCTCTGTGGCATTGTTTCACCAAACTCCTGCAATGTCACCAGATTTATTTCCATCCAGTATTGCATTCATTTTTCACCAATNTGTGTTGGGGTGAGAGAGAGAGAGTGAGAGAGAGAGACAGACAGTGACAGAGAAATAAGAGGGGAGGAGGAGAAACTGGCTTCCTGCTCAGAACCTGCCTGCCACAGAAATGAGTGTCTGAATGCAGATACTTTGTAAACCACTGTGTCAGACAATAACAAACTGTTAAAAAAAAAAAAAGTCACACATTGTTATTTAGGACCACCTTTAGCTTTGATTACATCACTGATTCTCTGTGGCATTGTTTCACCAAACTCCTGCAATGTCACCAGATTTATTTCCATCCAGTATTGCATTCATTTTTCACCATATAGAACATAACTACTACCCTCTCAGACTGGTGACGTGTTTCGGAGCGGGTTAGAGTGTTACTCTAGTCCGTTGTCATTGTACGTAGTTTTCCCCCTAATGGGTACTCGATGGTACTCCCTGGTGTGGTTTCACATTTGTCCGGTTTGTTTATCATTTAGTGTCCGTTGTAGTCGTTTACTCGTGTGTTTGACTCTACGCTGCAGCTACATTACCTGCACTGGTGCTGCAGTGGAGACCAGAAGTAAGGCACCCAGGGAGGGGCTGGAACCTCGGAGCCAAAGAGCAAAAGGAACCAGCTCTCCCATGTGAAGTGACCTCCCAAGCTGATTGGCTAACTAAAGTGCTGGGCTGCACAATCACAATGAAAACAGGGGTAAGACAGATCATCCTGCTAAACCATCCTTTTGATGTCCCTGATGACATCCTGTCAGGTTTTCATCAGATGGACTGAGCTACATCTGTCACTGACTGGGTCGGTATCCAGCTGCGTAGTACCCTTTATCAGGACCGTGAATGTCTTGTTAAATCAATCCAAAGAACGAAATGAGACCACAGATATGTTTATTCCTCTCCATAATACAGGCCCCAGAGTATTAGTCTGGTGCAGGGAATAATCTAATGAGAACAATCTCATCTTCTGATCCCCCAACACTGGTCCCACACAAGGGTAAAAAACTGGAGTCCAATAAACCTTATTAATAATTTACTATCAATTTCACTTCATCAGGAAAGAATCATTTTTCCTTATAAGTGGGAGCAGAGCTGAGTATGTGTGAAAAAGGTGAGGGATGCATGTTGTCAGCTCTTGTGCTCACTATTGCTCTCCTATTGGGAAGTTTTGCACCACCTGCCCCAGACTTCAGACAGGTTTCTGTTGGTCAAAGGTGCAGATTAATTCTAAGTCTTTAATATTGCAAAACACCACCTTGGTGCCACAACTCATTTTAAGGTTAAAGAGTTTTTCAGATAAACAAAACTTCCCTGTGACCTATGTGGTTTCGACTAGAAGAACTAGGGTCTTAACAAAGCTCTTGGCACTACCCAGGGAAAAAGTACTGTCGGATGTCCTGGAACTTTGCCGGTTTAGCTATGGTGTGCAGAATGAAACATTCAAATCAAAGAAAGTATTTATGTGCACTTTAGAAAAAAAAAAATCCTGCTGTTTTTACAGAAAAAAACAAAAAAACAAAACTAGCGGGTTTCGCTGCCAGGGAAATTTTGCTAAATACACAGTAAGATTGTAAATTTTACAATTTAAAACTGTAATTATTGACAAAAGCTTCATTCTTCTTTGTTTAAGTTGCACTCCAATAAGTCAGAAGAAAAACAACATTTATCATGTTATAACAGTGTCAGGTTTTAGTTGAAACTTTTCTGTATTGCACTTTATTCAATAGTATTTCTGTGTTGTAATTCAAGTGTTCTGTAAAATCTACTAAGAAAACTGATTCTTTTATATTCATACTTTAAAACTGAAAGTTTATTTGGGTGCAGTATTATACAAAACATAACTGTAAATGAAACACTGTTTTATTGTTTTTCAATTTTCCCTTTTGTGCTGCTGCAATTTTACAGCACTTCAATGTTTACTTTACTGACAATTTTCACTGTGTGTATTTTAATGCCATTGTCATTAATACATCAACTCTCATGGCCCTCGTTCAGTTTTATTAAGGTGTATCAATACCATATTTTTCAATAATATTATTGGGGTCAATATGTTCATTGTTCATGTTTAACTTAGAGACTGTTCAGTTTTGAAGAACTTATCAGACTGGTTGAGTAAATAAACAGTAAAGACTTAAAAGTAACCCCGACTGTAAGGACTAACAGGCATGAATCTGCTTAAATGTTTGTCTCAAACTAGAATTTGTTGTCAAAAGACATATCGAATTGGTTTTTCTTTTAAAAAAAAATACAGTTTCAAACACAGTTCCTATCCTTCAGGCGCAGCCATTGTTTTACTGCCGCATTGCATTCTGAGTTGATGACGTAGATTGGTGCCGAGCATCTGGATTTGGCCGTTTACACACTACTAGTTGCCGTAAGTCACAAGGTTTCAGGAGGGAAAAAAACATAATAAGGCCACATGTGGCTGCTTTTGGGTGCACTTTTCAGTCAAAAGGAAACAAGGAGACTGATGTTAGTCTGCACAGCTTCCCACAAGACAAGAAAAGAAGGAAGTTGTGGGAAATCGCTTGTGGGCGTAAACAACATCCGACGCATCCACGGCTTTGTTCTCGCCACTTCTCCCCAGAAGCATTTGATGCATTTTCGGCCGGGTACGACTACTTTCTCGACTGTCCACACCCAGTAATATTTGCCTCTGATTTCGGTTTACGACACGGCTGATAAAAGGTTGTGTTTGGGTGTTTTGAAGGAGCCCTTTGGTGACTTCAGGCGAGGTCCTGAATATACTAGGACATACTCTAGCAGCCCGGTGCAACCATATGACGTCACTACCCAGACATTATTGCAGCGTAAACAACAATGGCGGCCTACAGGTGAAAATGTTTTTTCAAATTTTATACAAACTAAGATATTTTGAGAGATGTTATTATTGTTCTTATGTAGCTGGTAAAAACACTGATCATTTAGGAAAATGACGTTCTGGTCGCCAGGGTACCTTTTAAACGCCACCTTGCACACCCCCAGATAAACAGTTCAGGAAACATACATTTGTTCGTCTTTGTTTTCGTGAATGGTTGCATGAGGCGAGGCCAGCGCTATGTGGAACATTTACAGAAGCCTGTAGGTGGAGCCCCCAAAACAAGGTACAGTGAAAAGATCATCAAAATGTCACAACTTACCTATAAGATGAAAACATAAATTTCAACTCTGGGCACAGCTGAATATGCAGCTGGTCATTTTTGATTTGTTTGAACAGTGCATCCAAGATTCCAACCAGAAAACTCAGGATTCATTGTGAACGTGAAAAAAGGAACGACACAACAACCAGTGAGTTAACTTGTCTCCCCCACCTCCTGGTGACAGACTCCTTCAGCATGGAGAGGGGAGCTGATGAGGCAGACACATTAAACACACTGAAACCCTTTCATATGACAGTAATCTGAGCCCTGATTTATTCTGAATTATTCAGGCCCTCCTAGTTTTTACCTTTGAGGAGGGAGGAGATAAATTATGTAACTTTCTGGAGACAAGTCATATGTTTTCAGTCACTGTAATCAGACACTGTGTGGGATCCTTTGGTGTCATTTCTCCTGCTGTCATACCCCCCATGCAGAGCTGAAAGACAAAGCTGTTGGAGAAGTGTGTTTTTACTGGAGGATCTGTGCCACTGTGGAGAGGAGGCTTGTTTTTGGTTTAGTATCTCTGCTCTGTCCCTTGAGGTTCTAAACTCTGAGAGACACTGTTTCATATGCACAGAACAGAAGAGAAGTACAAGCCCAATATGTAGACCAACCATACAGATAAGAGAGCTTTGGAGCTCAACTGACACTAGACACTCTTTATGTTATTCAGAATGTGTTTCATTTCAGTAAATAAATGAAACAAAAAGAATTGCTTCAGGCCATTGCATTCCTGAGCTGCACAGAGAAAAAACAATGAAACTTCATCAAACAGCAAACATTTCCTCCTCTTTCATTCCTTTTATTTTCTGTTCAGTGTGTGAACTATGTACATGAAGAATTATAAGGGTTAGACATGTTTGTGTTGTAGGTATTAATGTGCTCACCTTAGCTGAAAATTCATTACTTGTTCAATTTTTCATATTCATGTAAATCAATTATTATATTAATCTATATTCTAATTATAAATACAAATGTAAACGGCAAAGGTAATCCATTCATAATACACACTTTTAATGTAGACCAGATCTCCTTTTTAACTCTACTTTTCTCTGTTCAAGACAACTTTTTACCAGATACAATGAAACAAAGCAACATATTTATCAGCAGTTATGTTGCACTGTTGTTTAAAAGGCGACAACAAAATACGTGGTAAGTTTGTAGTCGTTTAGTACTTGTGGCTATATTTAGCAGTGAGGTGCTCTGAGAGACATCAGTGCCGTGTAACACTGGTGAATCCTAGTCATGNTGCATTTAGCCGGCCCATGCTGATGAAAGAGCTGACAGGTGTGGGTCATTATAAACGGAGACTAAAGCCAAATGCTGTGCCGACTATTTTCCAACACAAACCCACAAAACTTCCTCGGGAAACCACTGAAGTCCGCTCCAGGACTTATATGATCCTGTATGAGATCGAGCCCGGTGCAACCATATGACGTCACTACCCAGACATTATTGCAGCGTAAACAACAATGGCGGCCTACAGGTGAAAATGTTTTTTCAAATTTTATACAAACTAAGATATTTTGAGAGATGTTATTATTGTTCTTATGTAGCTGGTAAAAACACTGATCATTTAGGAAAATGACGTTCTGGTCGCCAGGGTACCTTTTAAACGCCACCTTGCACACCCCCAGATAAACAGTTCAGGAAACATACATTTGTTCGTCTTTGTTTTCATGAATGGTTGCATGAGGCGAGGCCAGCGCTATGTGGAACATTTACAGAAGCCTGTAGGTGGAGCCCCCAAAACAAGGTACAGTGAAAAGATCATCAAAATGTCACAACTTACCTATAAGATGAAAACATAAATTTCAACTCTGGGCACAGCTGAATATGCAGCTGGTCATTTTTGATTTGTTTGAACAGTGCATCCAAGATTCCAACCAGAAAACTCAGGATTCATTGTGAACGTGAAAAAAGGAACGACACAACAACCAGTGAGTTAACTTGTCTCCCCCACCTCCTGGTGACAGACTCCTTCAGCATGGAGAGGGGAGCTGATGAGGCAGACACATTAAACACACTGAAACCCTTTCATATGACAGTAATCTGAGCCCTGATTTATTCTGAATTATTCAGGCCCTTCTAGTTTTTACCTTTGAGGAGGGAGGAGATAAATTATGTAACTTTCTGGAGACAAGTCATATGTTTTCAGTCACTGTAATCAGACACTGTGTGGGATCCTTTGGTGTCATTTCTCCTGCTGTCATACCCCCCATGCAGAGCTGAAAGACAAAGCTGTTGGAGAAGTGTGTTTTTACTGGAGGATCTGTGCCACTGTGGAGAGGAGGCTTGTTTTTGGTTTAGTATCTCTGCTCTGTCCCTTGAGGTTCTAAACTCTGAGAGACACTGTTTCATATGCACAGAACAGAAGAGAAGTACAAGCCCAATATGTAGACCAACCATACAGATAAGAGAGCTTTGGAGCTCAACTGACACTAGACACTCTTTATGTTATTTAGAATGTGTTTCATTTCAGTAAATAAATGAAACAAAAAGAATTGCTTCAGGCCATTGCATTCCTGAGCTGCACAGAGAAAAAACAATGAAACTTCATCAAACAGCAAACATTTCCTCCTCTTTCATTCCTTTTATTTTCTGTTCAGTGTGTGAACTATGTACATGAAGAATTATAAGGGTTAGACATGTTTGTGTTGTAGGCTAATTACACGAGTGGAATCGACTTTTAAGTAATGAACAAGTTAAAAAGTATAAGTACATTTAGTTAATAATATAATTAGATATAAGATTAATATTTATGTTTACATTTGCCGTTTCCATTAGGTAAGTATTATGTGTGAAAATTACATCTGGTCTAGAGGAAAAATTGAGATGAAAAGAGACAAGTTCTGTTGAAAAATCCAGATACAATGAAACAAAGCAACATATTTATCAGCAGTTATGTTGCACTGTTGTTTAAAAGGCGACAACAAAATACGTGGTAAGTTTGTAGTCGTTTAGTACTTGTGGCTATATTTAGCAGTGAGGTGCTCTGAGAGACATCAGTGCCGTGTAACACTGGTGAATCCTAGTCATGTCCTCCCAGTGCTCAACTACCAAGCAGAGCAAACGCATCACTCTTCATTTTATTGACAGACTCTCAGGTTTGAACAGATCACTGCAGAGTAACTGCTGTACGTGGTTGGAATGGACAGCTTCACAGTTTAGCCTGTGTATTAGCCTTTAGCTTGTGTTTTAGCCTTCTCTCTCCTGTACCACCAAATAAAGAAAAGAAATCGTTCTCAGCACAGAAAAAAACGACCTCTCTTCTCACTGCTTAACTTTCTCAGCCTGCATGGTGTTGTCATAGATACTTCAGCTGGTGTAAATTGATCTGGTCCCTATTGGGAAGCTAGGAATTTAAACATAACATATTTTGTTGCTGATAACCTCACTTTAAGTTGTGGAGTATGATCACACATATATATCTAGTAGGGATGGAACGGTTTATGAAAAAAATCTGAACCGTTCAGTTTTCCTGACGCGGTTCAGGGCGCATGTGTGCTGCTCGTTTTTGTTTTTGTTTTTTTCCTTTGTTTATCTTCTCAGTTTGGAACGTGTGTAATTACGGTCATACGCATGCGCAACTCAAGACGAAAGCGAAGCACAGGCAGCACAGTTGTATGGGGGCGTGTGAGTTGTGGATACGGCAAGCAGAGAGGAGAAACAGCCAGAGATAGAGGATGCTCCTGTGGCAGCCCATCGGTCTCCTGTCTGGGATCACTTTGGATTTAACGTTACCTTCGACGGTGGTAAGAAAGTGGTGGAAAAAACTGTGACTGTGTGCAAGCACTGAACACGCGTTGTTTATGCTAACGCTAACACATCCAACATGTTAGCTCATCTGCGGAGACATCATCCCAGTGTGTCACTTGGCAGTGCAAGAAGAGACTCGGGTAGGAGAGGACAACTTTCACTACCCGCAGCCACCCACATGACTATAAATGGGGAAAAAAATGATTAAAAATAATATGTTAACAGTGAATTATTAGAATATATGGTATTTGGGGTGATAAAAACAATAACAGTGTAAACCGAACCAAACTGAAAACCATGACCACAAAACCATGATACAAACCAGACTGTAGATTTTGTGAACCGTTCCATCCCTAATATCTAGATGTCAGACTTTTACAAGATCACGTAGAAAGTCCTCACAGTCCCTTTAATGACAGTAATAGCTAAATTCTAGCGTTATCAAGATGGTTCTTTCTGTAGATACGCAATGAAAGCACCAATTGTAAAATGTGTTTAATAATCTTTGAAAGTGGACATGCAAAGTAAAACAATCATCAAACATCTTAAAGTATTTTTTATATTTTTAAGTCAGCTCCTGTTGTGTGCCTTCATGCTCCAGTCCATCAGCCATTTCTTCTGTTTGTACCTCAATGCATGATGGTATGCATGGCTCCTGTAGTAAACATTGCTTTTACACTATTTTTCAAAATGCTTTGTGGGATACACTAAGTGGACTGTAAAGGGTGTGACCATGCTCACTCAGCATTTGGGCTGTGCTACAAAATGACATATCATCCACATCGTACACTATGTGTAGTGGACAGGGAATGATTTTGGACAGAACCCAGGCTTTTTTAGGCAACATGACAGCCACAGACGGCAACATCCCCTGCCACTCACATACCTATTGGAGAAACAAAGAAAAGAAAAAAAGGGGGGGGGGGTGAAGGAAAAGCAAAAAAGTTGCAAACATTTTTAACAAATTTAAATTAAAAAAAGAAAGAAAGAAGTTGAACACAGTCATCAGAGATGCGAAAAAGAATTGCTCAGCTTCTATTAACGAGATAACCTTCGTAAATAATCTGTCATTCCTTGTTTGTACTGTACTATGTGTGTGAGCAACTGAATATCTTTCTCTTCTACTTTCAGGTTCAGTTTATATGTCGTGATGAGGAGCAGACATCTTCAAGTGACCTATGTGCTCAGAGAGGGAGAAGCTGTGAGGTGATGCTGTCAGTGACCTTTTCAAAACAAATTTATAAAGCGAGATGGACTATTAAATGTTATTGCACATGTTTGTTAATGTTTTCTTTTTCAGTTTCTCCTTTAAAATTTGTTAAACTATCTTACTGTTATATAACGTGCAACAACTCCCAAATATTGAAAGTTCCAAGTATTGCAGAAAAAAACGAGCTCGAGCACTTCCCTTCAGGACATTTCTCAGTGATTTTATAGTCAAATAAGCAAAGTAGTCCAGGTAGACATTTTACAACACAGGTGTTAAAGTGTTAATGGACAAAACTCATTCCAAATAAGTGCCCTTCTTAATTTCATCTCAGCAGAGTAGACTCAGGTGAGCAATGAAGGTGATATTTTTTACATTTTATTTTTTTCACCAATGTAATAGTTGGCTGTGGAACAGAACTGTGTAGTGTTAGAGCAGCGTGAAATAAAGATACACACAAAAAAAAACCAATTATAAAGTATCACAGATGGCCGAGTGGTTGAAGTCGTGCTCCGTGTGACCCCCCCTCAGACAGGTGTCCTCAGGTTCAAGTCCTGCCTGTGACATGACCCTGCATAGCATTCCCCACTCTTGCCCCGTTTCAAACTCTATCCACTGTCCTCTCCCATCACATTAAAGGCATAAAAAAACAATAAGGAACGCAGTTGCTTCACTCTTATTTTCTTTTTACCCTTTAGTGTGATTTTAATTTCTACATTCTTCATGACATACAGTAAGTTTTTCACAGTAAGTATGTTTAGAATCTGCACAAAAAAAGTGAAATAATTGCTCAGACTTAGAGTTGGTTCTGGGTTTGCTCTGAACTTGGCTGCTGTGTGGTCCACTGTGGGACTGTGTTGTGACAATGCTAAGCTGTGTGTCTCTTCACCCTGAATAACAGCACTGCTGCTGATGGAATGCGCTGTAAACAAGTGAACTTAATGAAATCTCTTATCTGTGCAGCTCACTCGCCACCGGGGACACCCACCGTCTAATGCAGCAATTAATTCTGCAAATGAGTTATGAGTGAGTTATGCAAGGCAATATTGCCCATTACAGCCGGGCTGATTGCATTATAGCAGGGAAATAATTGAGATGCCTGCCCCACAGAGGAGATGCTGCTGAGGCTTCACACAGAAAGGGAAACACACAGACCAAGGCTGTGCCCCGCGCAGCTCTCCTGCTGGGTTTTAGCATCACTGTATCATCAGCAGAGGGATACACAACAAACAGAGACACAGCATACTGGAAATGTACAATAAGCAGAATGACACAGATGTCCTTTATTGTGACAGTATAATCCTGTCAGACTCAAAGGCTCATATCTGCCGTTTGTCTGGACTTCCACCATTGTGTCTCATTGTCAGTCATTATAAAGCTGCTATAGCTCAGCAGACACCATGACGTTTATCCCAGGTGAATGACATACGATTTACTCGCTGACTTAAAGCTTTCAAGCACTGGTGTCTGTTGGGAGAGGGATGCCTGGATTACCACTCCCCAGTTCAGTTGTCATTTATGCATGAAATACAAATCGATGTGCATAGTGCTTTTAAAAACTGTGAAAAGTTTAGCAAAGCAGGCAAAGCAAACTGTACAAAGAAAAACATTAATGAAGACATTAAGTCCTGCACTCTGAGATGACACAGGATCCTGAGGTCTACTGACGCAACCCCACTGTTTGCTTTAAATGTGTGTGTGTGTGTGTGTGTGTGTGTGTGTGTGTGAAGCGGAATAGTTGTTTAGACATATCTGTCAGGGAGCTTGTGGACATGCAGGCGGAGACTCCACTGGTGGTCTGGATCACTGACTCCCTCACAGGGCGCCTTACACAGTATGTGTGACACCATCATGAGCAGCATGGGGGCACCACAGGGAGCCTGTCGTTCTTCCTTTTCACACTCTGAGTCTCAGACTTTAGGTTCCTCTCACAGTCCTGCCCCTGCAGAAGTTCACAGATAACCCTGTTGTATCAGCAGGGACCAGAAGGAGGAGAAGAACAGGGGAGTGGTGGACAGGTTTGTGAAGTGGTGTAGAGTGAATCACCTGTAACTTAATGTCACAAAGACAAAGGAGTTGGCAGTGGACTCCAGGAAACAAAGGACCCATCCAAAGGCAGTCACCTTTAGTGGATCAGAGGTGATTGAATGACTACAAATATGTCTAAATGTTAAAGCGTCATCAAACATTGACGTTCACCAAGCGCTGCCCTAAACACTGAAGCTCACCCTTTAGGGACTGAGGGGTGATGACAACTTTAAAATGTTCAGTTTACACGTAACGTTAGTAAGTAGATAGAGAAGCCACAATGGCCACAGACATTACCTTCACCATGGAAACCTGGGTGATGAGAAACTACACCACAGAAAAGAAGTAAAGTTGAAGCACAACATTAGAAACAGACTCAAATCAATACCATAAGTCACAAACTGTGAACTAAGGGAGAGAGGGCTGAACACAACCTTTGGTCACACTAACAGCAGCCTGGAAGGGTCAGGAAAGGTAAAAGATTCAAGATTAACAAGCAGTTTATTGAAGAGGACAGGGGCACAGGAGCAAACTCTCCTGTCAGTAGAAAAGCACTTAACCCAATATTAGCTGAAAGAGATTAAGCAGGCCCATGGCCCTTCCCACACACACAGATTTAAAAGCATCAGAAATGCCACAAAGTGTAATCTAATATCAAGGAGGAGCCAGGGGACCGGAGGACATTTTTATATGTTTGGTTTAACATTTTTGTAAAGAGTCCAACAAAGGCATGGGAAAAGAAAGAGCCAAGATTCTGCCATTGTTCTCTCTGTTGTTGTAAATGAGGAGACTGCTTGCAGATTTTACAGGCTTTAAGTCCAAACTGTATTTGAATGTAAGTTATTCTTGAACAAATTCCATGAATTAAACACTCTGCTGAATCCCAGTTGTGGCTCCAGGTTCACTTTCACACAGCCCCCAGCTCTCATCTTACAATGCATTAATTATGTCACTGATATTAAGTGTGTTTTTTTGACTAGAATAACATTTACATTTTCAATCAGGTGAAAAAAAACAACAACAACAAAACCACAAATATTCAAAATCTGCTTGTATAAAGCTAAAGTTCTGTACATTCAGCAGAAACTCAACAACTCTTACAGTTGACATCTGTATCGGAATGGAAATATCAGGATGTGAAAATGTCAGCAATCAAAAACACATCAGATGACACAAGAGTTTAGTTAAGAGATGGCGCACAAAATACAAAATTCAGTGCATAAGTAAAGAAAAACAAGAAATATTTCAATCTAGAAATGTTGTTTGGGATCAAGAAATTTGAATCTGAAAAACAATCCCTATCAAACACAGATCCTGATCCTGTCATGAAAACATCCAGACATATTTCGTCCCTATCTCCCTCTAATGGAGAACATTTTCTTTGGTTGGAAGTGGAGTTTATTAATGTGTACACAGCACGAAAACACTGCAGAAAACTGAGCACTTATCATCTGGTAGTAAGAGACACCTGAGGGACAGATGAGCTTTGATTTCATCAGCCTGTGATGATAGAACAGAAAGTTTCAGCACACACAGTGATTGACTTTTACAGAAACCACTAAGAGAAAGAGATAAAACACAGAGCATTCAGATTGGACATTCACTGTCAATTAGGACGGTGAGATAAGATAAGAAAGATAATCCTTTATTAGTTCTGTAATGGGGAATTTCAGAGTACCAGTAGCAACTTCCAAACTTCCAATAAAAATGTAGAAATAGAAATCAATGAGTGTAACCTTGAAAAAAGTATCCATCCGCGATGACAGCTCGGCCTCCACCTCCACAGTCCAGGACTGAGCTGGACTTCTTCACCAGTCTGTTCAGTCACACTCTCCTTTGTCCTGTGCTGGGTTACATGAAGTCAGCCTACAAAATCATGCTGGGATGAGTCATGATGCAAGGCTTATTAGAAAAGACTGGAAAATAATTCTTACAGGACCAAAATTTGGTTTGAAAAGTTTGAAAAGATTCAAATCTCGCCCCTCTCCTAAGAATTTCAGCCACTGAATAGTTTATTGTATTTCTTTCATGTTCTTTTCTTTTGTCCGTTAAACCTGTTGGGACTGCTTGTCTGACCCACTGTGAGTCAGTGTTGGGCAAAAAACTTTAAATCAGTTATTTGTTAGTTACTCGTTGCTTCCTCTAACAAGTAAGTAAATTAGTTACTGCAGTACTCCTTAATAAAAGTAATTAGTTTCCAGGGAATTGATTATTGCGTTGCTATCAGAAGAACCTTCAAATATGTACAATAAATCAGATTTTTGAGAGAGTTTCGATCTGGGACATGATGTTAACTTCATGTTGGTTCCTGCCGTTTGCATCAGTGATGTTACAGTAGTGCAGTGAACATAAACTGGTGGCCCGCGGGCCAAATCTGGCCCACCAAACCGTCCAATCCGGCCCCCTGGATTCCATAATTGTTCGACTGTGGTGTAGGTGATAGGAGCCTGACTCATAAAGGCTAAAAATGCCTTAGGTTTTGTAATGACATGGAAAAATATATGAGCAATAAACATTAAATAACAATATTTTGCCCAAATTTTATTTTTATTTAATCTATATTAAATTTTTAAGTGAGGGTCCGGCCCCCAAGGTGACTGTCTGGTAAAATTATGGCCCTCTGATAAATATAGTCGGTAACCCCTGCAGCAGTGTCTGTACCTAACCCCCAATTCACACACAGTCTGTGCACCACAGTTCTGTGCACCCATGAGGTCTTAAACAACAAAACCCACCTTCCTGAACTCTGACACTGATTAGATTACAATGAAATTATATGATTCAAATTTCACTGCTGGTAACAGTAGCTGCCTTGAAATGTTTGAAATAGAAATGAATTTGAATATTCCTTACTGAACCAAAGTAACAGCTCTGGTAATGCTGCTATTTGCTTGTATATTAATGTATTGGGCCAAAGTAAGACAGACTTCAGTCCAGTTAAAGGAGAAATGTGGAAACGGTTTAGCCCGTGTGATGCTGGGTATTCAGCATATCTGTACAGATTGAATTCCTCACATATGGTCATTGATAGGACGTCTCTTTTTCACTGGTGGATAATTAGCTGATCCCAAAAGGCAGCAAGACATTACTTTATAATTGAAATTTCTTCCCACAGCCTATAGACACGAGGCCGTCCGCTCCACAGCATGTCTGGTATTTTTATTGTTCTTCAACAGCCGCTCATAAAATGCATTTTCCAATTTGGATTTATCACAACCTCTATGAATATAAGATATTCCCCCTGTGATCACCTCCTGACACTCGGGCTCTCATGTAATAACAGATAATCAGATGGATTAAATTTCTATCCAAACTTTCTTTGGATGACTTCAGTAGAGATTACTATTTTCTCATTGGAATGTCTTACACATCTTTAAAAGGAAATCTACATGAAGTAAAGCTAAATAAAGCTGTTGTTCATATAGACAAACTATTTAAAACCAGGGTATTAACTGTCAGAGGAAAATATAAAAAATGCTGGTTGTGACATGATTTAGATGCCTCCAAACAGAGCAGATGCACAAAACCTCCACATCTTCACCGAGGATCAGTGAAAGAATTGATGTTCCCTTAAATCTGCTTACATCATCCACTTCCCCTCTCCACTCCTGCCCTCCAAAAACTCATCTCTCTGCAACTTACGCAGGTTGTGCAAGCACAGCAGCTACTGACAACAGTGAAGACCCTCAAGATGCTGTTATCCATCTTCATCAATAGACACTGCCATCTTCCCTTAAGCTTTCCAAAAGCACATCCCATAAATGTGCTCACAGCGTTGGTGTCGGCTCTGTAATTGAAATACCTCTGCTCCCCAGGAAAATGTCCACAGTCAGGGCGTCTTCTCTACGGCTGGTTTAGAGAAGAGGATTCAAAGTCTAGCCTTTTCTTTACTTCCATTTCTGTAAACCACAAAAACAGGATCTCATCCTGCTTTAACCTCTTTTGCCTCCTGAGACCCGAGCTTCTATCATGTGTGCATTCAATTTATTTCTCCTTGCTATTTAGGAGAAGTTAGACCTGAAAAGCACATTAACAAAACTTGGTGTGTTTACAAGAAGTTAGAATTACCCTTGTTATTTAAAAGCAGGGAAATTTTGATGATTAATGATGCTGCAGTTCAATACATTTTTTTTCCATTAAAAGGGGTGTAATGTTGTGTTATCACCAAAAGATGATGTGGGTGGAATTACAGTAATTTAATGGTAACTGCTGCCTGTAAGTAACTGTAATTTTGCAGTATCTTATTATAAAAATAAACATTAAAATGTCTGTAGGCTTTTTTTTCTGTTAATCTTGAAAGTCTATGCTGTAGAAGGAAAAGACACATTGTGCCACCTTCATAATCTTCCAATGCACAGCAGGAACTTATATCGACTGTGCTCCCTCTTCACTCACAGTTGAAATATTTGTTAGGTCACAATTCACAAAGGTACCCTCAGCTAACCTTAATTCCTGACTTCACAGAGAATTCCAGTTTTCTGGCTCAGTAAAGTAAGTTAAGTAAGTTGTCTCCCCAGGAATCTGTAGTACTAGGGTGTTGGTGGTGTATTAGGGCCACTTATAGAATTATTTTTCTTTTAAGAGTTAAATTTTTGAGTTTATAAAGTGGTAAATTTGCGACTCCACAGTACATTTGCATGTTTGTAAAGTAAAAATTGAAGAGTTTATACAGTAGCAAATTTGCCACTTTATAAACTTACAAATTCAAGTGTATATATTTGTAAGTCCCAGATGTTGTGATGATGCACAGGTTAAAACCACTAAAACCATTTTTTGTTAAATGTTTCAATCCAACTTTTTCTGCAACACAAAAAAATAAATGAACAAAGATGCTGATCCAGATTCAGCTTTGTTTGTGGTCGTCACTCATTTTTATATGTTTACATGAATTGGAAACTGCTGTCTGACGTAGGGCTGGGCAATAAATCGCAAATTAGATTAAATCTCATTATGACCTGCTGCAATTTTCCAATCGCAGACAGTGCAATATATCTTTAACCTGAACTATATCAGAATATCAGATACAGTTTTGAGAAGTAGATGTTTTATACTGTAAACCAGTTTTACTCGACACTGCTCGATCAAAAAGCCAAACTACCTTGGCAAGAGAAACAATCTAAGTGGTGAAAAGTTGCAATAACAGCAAATGGTTCAAGATCAGCAAAAATTGGCTAGAAAATTTAGAGAAAACTTAGTAAATGGTCAGAAAGAAGCAAAGAAGGAATGAAAAGTGACAAAAAGGCAAAAAAAAACCCCAACAAAATTGGCAAAAAAAAGGAGTGAAAAAAACCTCTCTTCTATATTCTAAAAAGGAACTGCTAAATTTTTCAGTGTAAAATCAAAGTGAATCACAGCCAAATTTTGCATGATGCACAGTAACCTTGACAGTTACTTACCAGTTATTTGCTGAGTCCAACTCCAAAGTATAAACTGATAAGGCTGTCAAGATGTTTCATTAAGCAGTGAAATACAGCGTGATAATGAACTACAAAGTATAAATCACGTAGGAATCAAACTTTTTTTTTACTGCCTACCATTTACCACTTTTTGATTTTGTTTTTTCTTTTAAGTGTCNGCTGCCGAATAACAGATGTGCAGTCGAAGCGACCTTCCTGAACACGGAGAGACGTCTCGAGCGGGAACCAGAGTGGAAAGCTGCATACAGGGAGCAAATCCATGAGATGGTCTCAAGGGGAGCAGCCGTTAAACTCTCCAAAGAGGAAATTGACAGCTGGAGGGGACCAAAGTGGTACATCAGCCATTTGGTTGCCCCAAATCCTCACTCTACCTCTACACCAGTGAGGATCGTTTGGAACAGTAGCCAAGAGTACCTGGGAGTAAGTTTAAACGACTTGCTGCACAAGGGTCCAGATGTCCTTAACCCAATCAGAGGAGTCCTCCTGAGGTTCAGGAGCGGGTTGTACGCTGCATTGGGTGACGTTAGAAAAATGTACAACTCTGTATGGCTCAAAGACAAGGAAGTCCACCTTCATCGCTTTCTCTGGAGAGACAACCCAGGAGATGACATTGAAGAATTCGCTGTTGTCAGAGTCAACATCGGCGACAAACCTGCTGGCTGTATTGCTCAAGTAGCCATGAGAGAAACAGCAAACTTGCCCCAGTTTGCCTCCATGGTTGAGGCGCGCCGGGTTGTGGCAGAAGACAGCTATGTCGACGACATCTTGACGTCCCACAACAACCTTGAGACACTGGAGAAGATCACCAAAGGAGTAGAAAAGATCCTAAAAGCTGGGGGCTTTTCACTGAAACCCTGGGTCTTGTCTGGGCAAAGTGGGAGGTCTACAACTGCTGCCAACTCCAGCATCAGTGGAGCAACTGTATCTGTGCCCAAAACCCTGGTGTTACCCAACCAAATGCAAGATGAAGAGAGTAAGGCACTGGGAGTCGGCTATGAACCAGAGACCGACAAACTGCGCATAATGACATCCATTAACTTCTCAAAGAAACGAGGTAAAATGAGAACCGGACTTAATCTGCGTGAAGATGAAGTCAGAAGTAACACACCAAACCCTCTGACTCGTCGAGTGCTGCTAAGTCAGGTTGCCGGATTCTACGACCCCGTTGGCTTAGCTACACCTGCCAAGCAAAAAGGAGTGATGCTAGTAAGAGAATCCTACCAAGAAGCGGGAAAAGGCAACCTGACTAAGGACACTTGGGACGACCCTCTCTCTCCCAGACTGCGGGAGGCTTCCATAAGACTCTTCGAGGAGTATGTAAGACTTGGCCAAATCAAGTTTGAGAGAAGCCTCACACCACCAGGAGCCATGAGCCGCCCATGGGGAGTCACATTCTCAGACGGAAGTGAGGCGTCCTACGGTGCTGTGCTCTACCTCCGTTGGGAAACTCAAGATGGGATAATAGCAAGATTGGTTGAGTCAAAAGCCAAACTTACCCCTCTTGACCAAAAAGGAGACGTCGTTAAGGCAGAGCTATGTGGTGCTGTCTTTGCAACCCGTCTGAAGAGGTACTTTGAGAAGCACTGCCGCATCGAGGTCGAACGCTGGGTCCATTTCGTGGATAGCCAAACCATCTTGGGAGCAATCCAGAAGGACAGCTATGGTTACCAAACCTTCTTTGCTAACCGCATTGGAGAAATCCAGAAGGCTGGACCAGTGGAAGACTGGAGGTGGGTCGAGGGCAACCTCAATGTATCGGACATTATAACAAGGGGAGCCTCTCCTGAGGAGCTTGATGAAGAGTCGGTCTGGCAGAGAGGTCCTGAGTTTCTAAGCTGGCCCGAAGCTGAGTGGCCAGTAAAGATGGCCAGTGAAATCGTGACCGCCGTCGCCGATGACGTGAAAAGACTCCAGAGAAAAGCTTTCTCAGCTGCAGTTACCAGAGCTCAGTCACAGAGGGTGTCTGGCCCCAGTATCTCCAACATCGATGTAGACCACGGAGACTCCAAGGACAAGGATGACCATCCCACACTGCAGTCGCCGCCAGAGGGCCAGAAACCAACTGCAGCAGAAGCAGAGAGATTAAAGAGAAAACCCTGGAGCGTGGCTCTAGTGCGCCTTGTTCAACCAGAAAGGTTCGGAACCCTGTCTAAGCTATGTGGAACCATCGCCTGGACTCGACGAGCTGCAGAATCGTGGGTAAATAAAAAACGCCAAGCTTCGAATTCAGCAAAGTGGGAGGAGAAAAGCCCTATACTGTCTGCGAAGGAGAGAGCTGAAGCCTTCCTCGACCTAGCCCTTGCAGCTCAGGAGGGCATAGAATTCCACAACACAACCCTGAACCGCCTGGTCGTGACCAAGGACAAAGACACAGGACTCTTGCTGTGCGGCGGCAGAGTCCAATCCTGGAATGAAGACGGCACAGCTGTACCGTTGATCCCTTTCCAGTCATGGCTTGGGACTTTACTGGCCAGAGATGCTCACAATACGAACCATGAAGGCGTCGCTGCCACATTGCTGCGCACAAGAAAAAGAGCCTGGGTGGTCCAAGGTCGGAGGACAGTCAAGAAGGTGATCAACGAGTGCATCACATGCAAGAAGCAAAGAGCCAGACTGTGCCAGCAAGTAATGAGTGATCTTCCTCGGGAACGTACCAGCAGGGCAAACCCGTTTGAGTATACTACTCTGGACCTTTTTGGCCCCTTCGAAGTGAGAGACGCCGTCAGAAAAAGAGTCAAGAAAAAGGTCTGGGGAGTCGTGTATTGCTGCATGGCTTCCAGAGCTGTCCATGCTGACCTTATTGACGACCAATCCTCTGAGAGCTTTCTTCAGGCTTACAGTCGATTCACCGCTTTACGAGGACATCCCATAAGGTTGTGGTCGGACAGAGGCACAAACTTCGTTGGCGCCAGACCAGCACTGAGGGAGCTACACAAACATCTGGCTTGTGTGCGGCAAGCGTCAGTTGAGGACGTGGCTGCCAAGAACGGCACTGAGTGGCAGTGGGACTTCCATCCTGCTGACTCGCCCCACAGAAACGGTGCAGCGGAGGCAGCTGTAAAACTCATCAAGAGAGCCCTTAACAGTCTTGGCGGAACAACTGGCTGCTACACCTGGGGGGAGTTCCAGACCCTTCTCTACTCGGCAGCTAACTTAACCAACGAGCGACCCATTGACGCCAAGGCACAGGAACAGGAGGATACGGTAGTGTACTTAACCCCTTACTCTCTCATCCTGGGACGTACTGGACAAGGAGGAGACATGCACGGGATCGATGTGGACACCCACCCTTGGCGGAGGCTGAGAGCAGTCCAGGCTGGTGTGGACAAGTTCTGGTCAAAGTGGAGCGAGCTAGCAGGCCCAAACCTGTTTATTCGGCACAAGTGGCACCATACAGAGAGGAGCGTCAAGGTTGGAGACGTAGTCTGGATTGCTGACCAGAACGCTCTGAGAGGACAGTTCCGGCTTGCCCGTGTCGTCGCTGTGTATCCTGACGAGAAAGGAGTGGTTCGGGATGCTGATGTGAGGACTTGTGTGGGTCTTCCTGCCCCACTTGTTACCAGGGCCTGTAGAAAAGACTTTAGTTTGCCCACGACTATCGTCCTTCACAGAGACGTGCGTAGACTGGTGGTTTTGATTCCAGTTGAGAAACAACTCTGACTGCTTTAGTGAACAAAAGGCCTCAGAGACTCAAATAAGTGCTGTGTGTTTATTGTGGCCTCTTTGGATCTCCTGATCACTCGGCCAAGTGGGAGGTGTCAAGATTTGGAGTAATTACAGGAAAAAAGGGCAATCAGTTCAACTTTTTAATGTAAAGGTTCAAGTATTTTATGTATAACTGTTCCTTTAAGAGCACCTTTAATGAGCATGCGCAGCCACTCGTTTTATAACTTTCACCTGCGAGAGGAGCACACAGCCCATCAGTAAGTGGCAATATAAGATAGTTAAAATAGTTCGTTTGCTGTGTTGTATGATGTGTATAATGTGTATAAAAGTTTGTAGGTTTGTGTTATCACACCATGTTGCACTGAAAAGACCGCTGCTATTGTTGTTGTCACGCATGGGGTGCATGTGTTACGGAACGCTAGACGACGACGTTACGGCTAGGTGCTAATGCTAAAGGCTAGCAGTTTTAGCCAGTACGGAGCGGTGAGCACGGAGTTTAAGGCCGGCTCACGTTCCTCTAATAAGCGGAGTAAACACAGCTAAATCCATAATACTCCGCCACATACATAGATCTTGTTTGCAAAGGTTTAAGAGCTGATAACTCTTATAAAACTAAAACCAGTGCTACCTCAAGACTCGTTGTGCAACTCAACACCCTCACTGCACATGCCCAGTTGTGCAAAGCATTTTGGGTAGCGTAGTTTGTTTACACCCNAGTGTCCCCTGTATGCTGTCAAACTAAAGCTTTGATGGCTTCTGTGCTGTTTGACAGAACAGAGGAGTAAACGACACACATTGATAAATCAATACAATCTGACCCCTTGAAGGTAAATCCAAACAGATAGTTAACAGTGTATTTTTGGGCCTTCATTCATTTGGCCTCCCCTCCACTAGGCAGTATAAGCAAATGCTAAAGGCACAGTGGCTTTCAGGGGGCGCCAAAAATTGGTAAAAACAAAATTAAAACTAGTTATTACCATTAACTCTTAAGTCAAAATGGAAAAGCTCATTGATTTAAACATAAAGCAATAGCACCTCCTTCCCTCCCTCCTCCCCCTCCTCCTCCCTCAGCTGATTGGTACCTGCTTGCCCTCATGGGGGTAGGGGCAAATTTAGGGTTGTGATCCGAGGCCAAGAACGATGCACAGAAGTCAAAACGACCAAAACTTTCTGGAGCATGGGGAAGATAAAAAAGAAGAGGAGGAAAAGCAAGAGAAAGAAAGAGGTACAGTATGGATACAGTGACAAAACAAAAAATTTGTACTGAATCTGCATCTCATAAAATCTCACCTAGAGCGCCACCTAGGGTAGGGCTCGCTCTGCCCAACAGCTTCCACATTAGCAACAGCTGTCGTTTCACTGCACGGTTTCTGAGGTAGAAAGCGTCCATGTTCTACTTGTGGAGTTTTTCTGATGCTGTTGGCTGCCGACTTTCTTTTTGTCTGTTTTGTTTCTTTTGTACAAAGGTCTCTTTCTCAGTTAGCTCACACAGCATTTAGCTGCTGCTGCTGCTGTGGGTGTGGGTGTGTCTCCATCAAAGTAAAATCTATTCACTTGCTCTTCAAACCCTCAGAGGTGGGGATGAAAAAAAAGACTTGTTTTTGTTATCACAGCCAAAAACAGAGCGACACACGCATGCTTTGTTTGTACCTCTGACATTTTTCTCCAACTAGAGCCGTCACAGGGACTGAACTATGGCGTGAGTGAAGGAGAAGTAGGATGGATGTTTTTCGTATTGGGGTGTGATGGAGACATGTTTTTTTTTTAAAGCAAATAAGAAATCAAGACTGGAACCAGACCACAGTATGAAATAGATACAAGATAGATATGAGATAGTAAACCAGGAGTGTCCAAACTCTTTTCAAAAGGGGCCATGGCTGAAACTCTGAAAATGACGAGGGGCCTGCAGCTCGAACTGATGTGTAAAAACAGTGAAAGTGACATATGAATGCTTTACTTGAGAACTATTTTTGGCGATTTCTAAAAAAAAAAAAAAGTGTCTAAGTTTGATCAAACATGCTGGTGCCATTTTTCCACAACTGTGAAATAAAACCTCACCTGGGAAAATGATGTCTTGATTTTCTATGGCAGAATCAGGACCTGGACTTATTACAATCGTTTTAAAGCCTAATACAGAAACATTCCAGCCCTGAACATTTCTCACCCTGCATTACAAACGGTTTTAATGCTTAAACTTTTGTTTTTTCTTCACCATTTCAAAACTTTATTTAGTCATGTGTCCTCATATGTTTTTTTTACTTTCAACATTCATAAAGCACATTTTGCAGGATGATGCTAAATGCATTTCTTATAACATGTCATCTGTCAGATTTCTTCAGTTTCTGCAAATTGTATAGAGGTTAAGCTTTACTAAAGTAGCCTATGTACAGTTCAAATCTACCAGATATACAGTACTTAGGTTCTTTGAGCACCTGACAGAAACAATAAATGTACACATTATTAAGAGCATGATTTATTTAAGTGACAATGATTCATTGTAAGATTAAAGCTTGGGGCAGCATGAAAATGAACCCTGGGCCACAATTGGCCCCCGGGCCCTAGTTTGGACATGCCTGTAGTAAACACTTCCTCAGAGAAGTGTCTTCTCCCTCTCTCTTCACTTTGACACATCCACTCTGAGGATGTGCTCAGCTCAGTCAGAATCATTTTGGCTCTGAGATCATTTTAAAGAGTTTTTTAAAGTCACTGTAAAATGAATCTGAACTTAAGACACTCGTAGCTTTTAATTAGGCAGAGCTCATCATAAACTTCTCTGGAGTACTGTTCCTGTCAGAGTGGAAAAGCCTCTGAAGCTCCCATCAAACTGTTATGGGGCACTAAAACCAGTGCCATCTGCTCAGCAGAGTTAGCCTGTGTAGAATGGCACTTTGAGAGAGTATTCATGAGTCAGAAAGTCAAAGCTCTCTAAATGAGGGAACGGTAGAGGCAGTGTCAGAAGCTCTCTCTCTTTATTCCATCAGAGCATGCTGACCACTCTGTGTGTGACTGTCACCCAGTCAGATCACTCAGCGTGTGGTGTCTGTGAGTCTGCACCATCGGCTCACAGAAGTCATCCACTCATACACTATTCTCTCACTTCTGTCCCCTCATAATGAAGGAGATATTGTCACTGTCTGTCTTTCTTTGCATCACACCCCTCCCACACACACACACACACACACACACACACAAGAAAAACCTTAGAGTATGTTAAATTTAGCAAGACCGATGACTTTTGTTTTTTGCTCAGCCTTTGTGCTCCCAGCAAAAAATAAGCGACTAAACACACCACAAATCTGAAACTTCTCCATCTCTGTGCATCATGTCCTGCATGAATAAATGCACACACACACACACACACACACACACACACAGCTCCTATTCAATTCCTCTAAACTGAAGTTTTTCTGAAACCTTGTTGTTTCCAGTATAAAGGCATCAAAAGATAAGAGACCGAATACAAACCGAGCATCTGCAGACAAAGATGTGTATGATGAGTTTAAAGCATGACAACGGCCCATCTGCAGGCAGAGAGAGTCAGAGATTCCCTCACTGTGCATGTCATCTTATATCCATAGCAGATCCTCTGTCTCAAAAAGAATTCTTTCTGACGGTAAACGAACACAGTCTGTTCAGACCTCACTTTCTCCAGACCTTTTCCATTTTTAACTCTGGGGATGTCAAGTTCAAATTGAGTGAAGAGGCTGTAAACAAATGGTTGTAGGCAATTTGGGAGGTAGGGTGTATGTGTGTGTGTGTGTGTGTGTGTGTGTGTGGGGGGGGGGGGGGGGGGGGGGGGGGGGGGGGGGGGGGGGGGGGGGGGGGGGGGGGGGGGGGGGGGGTGACTTAAATGCATCCCTTTAGCCTCGTTCCACCAACCAAACTAGCTCATTTGTAACCAGTGAATCCATTCTCTGTAAAGTTTGAACAAAGAGGTAATTACCACGCTCTCGAGGGGCATATTCATCACTAATGAAACACTTATAACTGTGCTTATACATAATATGGATATCAGTCCGGTTACGTATGGCCTGTCCCTTGACAAAAACGGGTCTCCAAATCTCCCACCCATACTGTCCCACTTTTTGGTACTCTTGTGCTGTGGTGCCTGACACATCGATCCAGCCCTAGAAGTTGAAGCTAGAAACACTGCAGTCCACTGATTGGTGGCAAGAATGGTCACTTTTTTTCTTCATGTTTGACTCTTCCTGAAAATTCAGGGGAAAGGAAGTTTTCTACATATTCCCAAAAAAAAAAAAAAAAAAAAGAGTCGAATAACAACCCATTTGGTTGATTTATTCAAAACTGTCTCTGCACTAGAACTTTCTCTCTTCCAGAATTACATTAACTGAGACATCAATTCGCTGAAAAACTGCAGACATTCTATCTTGTCTTGGCAGCTCTGTCTGACAGAGGGATTGTATGATTTAAAGCTTATTTGGTAACACTTTATATTAACTACACACTCTTTTAGTATTCGTGAAGCATTAGTAACAAACACTTATCTCATCTGTAAGGCATTGTTCATACATTAATACTCATTGGTATTTCATGTACAAACACAGTTATAAGTGTTGCTGATGGACATGACCCTCTAAAATGTGTTAACTAACCTTCATATTTTATAAGTGATGGATTCACCAATTACAAATGAGCTTCTATGGTCACTATATACTATTTATAAACCATTTATAAAGTGTTTGTTCAAGTGGTTTTACACAGCCAGTGCTATAATGTTCCTGACTTTTTATACCATTGATAACTTGTGTTTTTTGGGGGTTTTGCCAGCATAAGCACTGAGATTGTTTGATTCAGTTGCAGAGTTATTTCAAGTTCATATAAAGAGTTATTTTGTCAAGAAAAGATTTCAACAGAGGTTGTTTTCTTTTACTAAATACAAGTTTATGTAAGTGTTCTCATTCTGTTGAATCAATATCTGTGAACTCTGTGTTTGAAGGTGCTGCTGGTCTTCAGTACCATTAATAAATGGTTTGTGAAGCACAAAAAGTCCTCACTTTAGATCAGCTCACAAAACAGTGGACAAACAGCAAATAAGTCCTTTGAGATAACCTTAATTCATCATACTTTGCTCTGTAGTGAGATGTTCACTAACTAACACTGCTTACTTTTAGAATCACAATCTGTAACTGGTTTATAACTGGTTAATAATGATGGATTATTAGCAGTTGATGAACCGATCATTTATTAAGTATGAAAAAATGGTGAGAAGACACATTATAGAAGCTCATATTCACTTATTATAAAACTTTTATAAATATGTTTGTGCATGATATACAAAGGAACATAAATGTATGAATAATACTTTACAGACTATGAGTTAAGTATTAATTGATGCTGATTTAAATCTTAACTAATGCTAAAAAGGGTGTTGTCAATATGAAGTGTTACTGATTATTTTTACTTTGAGTCTGTAATGCTGTAATTCAAATAAATCAAATACATCCAATCGTCACTCCTCCTGCCCATCACCTGCCATAGAGAGGGCTTATTTTAATTTAGACCTGTAATGATGTTCAGAGCCCTCCTCTCTGGGAGGGGGGGTCCCACTCACTTATTCACTCAGGAAAAAGACTGATAGATTTGAATGTATAGCTGATTTGGAATTCACTTAAACAAAAAAAACAAAAAAAATCCACAGAATGTGGCCCTCTTTGAGTGGCCACTCAGAGAAAAATTCTTTTTCTCTCTGCTCGCTTGGAGTAAGGAGTATTACCACTTTTAACTGAGTGTGAGAGACTTTCTTTACCTTCGTGTCGCAACAGGGACATCACAGCAGCAATGCATTAGAAGGAAAGATGGTGATTCAGCTGGGGATTATTGTTTTGATGACATCATGGCTGTGCTTTAAGGGTAGAGTTAGTTGTCTGAGCAGAAAGGTGTTTGCTTCCACCTCTCGTAAGCTGCATACCAATGTGTCCTTGGGAAAGATGTCAAATGCCAAATTTCTCTCGGTAGAAAAGCCAGCAGGGTGTAGATGTGTGTGAATGTAATAATGGTAGGTACTTAAAACAACATCCTCCTCCAGCAGTGTGTGAATGTGGCAGTAATGATTGAGTTTAATATGTAATATTAAAGCTCTAAAAGTGGAAATAAAAATAGAAAGTGACGTTAAAGCACTGTCTATTTCCTCGCCACATTAATGTCTGAAATCAATCAGAAACTCACTGTGCTCTTAGAGTGGTAGCTGTGGCTCCAGTGTTGTCCTTGAATGCAGCTTCATGAAAGTTGATCAGCTCCTCCCTCTCAATCAGCTAAACTCTAGCTAAAGCACCTGTGGCAACATGGCCGCCCTTTGTCTTTGTCACCACCTGATCCATACTGGTGACCTGATCCATTCTGTGCATGTACAGAAAGCGTCTACATCCGCTACATCCCATTTTATGGCAGCAACACATAAGGCAACTGTATTGTTTCTACTAAGCATCATTATTCTCTGTTTATTTATGCCCTGCTCAGTGTGTTCACTGTCTTTCAATATATGTACGTGTCTTTGATTTAATTGAAAATAAATGATTTAACAATTAAAGAAATAACTAAACCAATAACTAAATAAATATGAATAAATAATGGGAGTTATTTGAGATGATGATAGTACTCCCAATGGGGATGTGGAGGGTAAATAATCTAAAGAAACCATGTTCTGTTTGTTTGTGTTCTGAATCATTAAACTCACAGAAACTGAGGGATTCTGCAAATTTTGAGTTCCATATGACTTTTGAACATAAATTTAACAACGCCAACCTTCTTCAACACAAGTTCTGAAATAATAAATGATAATTTATCCTGTTTTTATATATCTTTTAAAGCAATTAATTTTAAAGACTGCACTGGCTGTATCAACATTTAACAAAAAAAAAAAAAAATTTAAAAGGCATGTGTTGTCACTCTGTTGTAAAATTTTGCAAGCGACAAAGTGACATCATCAACGTACGTGCAGAATGGTTCGGGTTGCTGGTACAGATCAGGTAACGACAGCATGTCTGCCTTCTTGTTGCTGCATGTCTATAGAGCTGAGGTAGGTTAGAACCAAAATTAGCATTTTAACCCTGTGGTGCATAGTGGTCACTACCGTGGTCACTTATTCAAAAGTTGAAAAAATGTTTTCAGTTTTTTCCAAACATATATATACATTTAAAAAAGTTAAAGACAAACATTTGAGGGTGAAGAAAGCTTAACATTTTTTAACTTATTCAGTGTTAAAATGGATGAAAGAGAGTTAAAATGTTTTGCAAAGCATTAAAAAAAAGATTATTCATGAAATTACCAAAATAAGAAAAAGAAAATAAGTCAAACAAAAAAACAAGTCATTTTACATTAACACTGTTTTATGTTGAATGCTTAGTTACAGATATTTGAAAAAAAAATGGAAAACTTTTTTTGATGCCTTAAGACAAATAAAAACACTCAAAGGAAAAATCCCGACACTGACTTTCATAATTCATCCATCAGAGGGTTAAGCCTGTTGTGAGTAATTTTGCATTCACTTGTAATTAACAAAGCTCAGTTGGTATTGAAGTGGTCTCCTGTTGGTCTGTCTGCCTGTTGGTTTACCTGGTGTCTGGATTGTTGATGTTTGTTTCCCTTATATATTCTTCATTCATTGTTAAAGGTGTTGAGATATTTTAAGGTCCCATTTTGCCTCTCATGTTTAAAGTGTAGTTTTCCTGATTGGCCAGTGGTTCAAGCCTGAATGACTCACAGGCTGGATAGCTGTCACCCTGTCTGTGAGTAGGGCAACAATTTGAGGGTTGCCTTACATGTGTTTTATTGTATAAAGACTTTGACATGTAATGTGTCAATTTTTTGTATTTCAGGCTCTTTATCGGCTGCTGTTTTGCCTCTAATTCTGTTTTTCCTCTGTGATTTAATAAGTTTTAGCACATTTTAACTGAACCAACTGGTTTATTTGTTCCTTGTTTAATACTTGTTTTATCTCCCCCTGTAGTGGTTGTAAGTGGTTGCCGCCTGCTGGTGGAGGCTGTAGACACTCTAGGTGGTTCCCTGCACTGTTTTGTACCGGGACACGATAGTTTGCACCTGTTTGCTTTCCATTTTACTATTCTTAAATAATCTTTGGGTTTGAAGTGACTTATATTTTTTAGAATCAAATAACCAAATCATCTTGTGATAAACTTTGATGCATTTTTATAAATTGACTAATCTACTTCTTTACAGCAACAACTAGCCTTTCTTCACAGATGCTTCCAGTCTAAAAAGATAAAATTGCATTTTCTTTTGAAACCACTTCTCTGTCTTAATTCAGTTGTTGAACCTGTTGTTGCCTTTAAGTTGCCAAGTATTCTTATTTTTCCCTAGGTGAAATTCCCCAGATGGCGTTGTTGGGTTGGTTAGTTCATTCCTGGTTTTACTCTGGACTCCTACATCATTGTCTTTACCTTTAGCTTGTTATAAGACTTGTCTCATCCTGTAGAAACTACTTTTCTCTTCTCATTACTCAGATGTCTCTACCTTCATTTAAATGATTGTTAATCATCAAATGATACAGTTGAACTTAAGTTAAATCTGTAAAAGGTAATTCTACCCTCAAGAAAAAATCATCCTTCTTGTTCCACCACAAATAAGTAACTTATTAGGGACACAAAGTTTTCAACAGCTTACTTTATATAATTGGGTTGAATTCAGCAACCCCAAAGTGAGTGTGTGAAATATTTATCAGGCGTAAACACGAGTGACTACAGCTTATAAACTATTTTCACTGTCGATTCTGCACCTCTGTTTGATGCTTACTGTTTTCTAGGGCACAATCATATTCATTTATTCCTAAAAAATGTTTCCCACAAGCTACTTCAAAAAGCATCTGAGGAATAATTCCTCAGTGAGCGCCTCGGGCAGGAGAGTTTTGAGCTGGAAAATCTATCAACATCCCATTTGTTGAATTGATTTCTGTGCTCCAGTGGATGAGGGATTATGCGTGCAACCAGCATGTTAAGATATACAGGCTAATGAGCTGACTGATAGCCTAATTGTAACACCTGAAATCAATATGAGCTGCTGCTCATTTACCAAGTGTGCCTGCCCACACTTTAGTCACACAATGGTCAATGATATATTCAGAAAGTGTTCTGTTCAGGACATTAAATCCAGGATTTTGCAGTTGCGGAGTGGCAGAGAGACTTGGTCTTTTAAGGGGATTTAAAAACAATGGATTCATACTTAAATGAGAATAAAACTTCACATAAAGGTGACCTTCTGCAACAACAAGCTGCTGTATCTACATTTGTCTGTTTAAAATGTCACAGTAACACAACCTGAATGATATTGATCATACCTATTATAGCTATCATTTAACATAGGGGATTTAATCTATGATGTCACTTAGCAAGTCTACAGTATCATGCATGTTCCGATATGTTGTGAAACATGTCACATACTGTTTCATTGTACATTCAGCAGACCAGTGTTGTGCACAGATGATTTAAAGGGTAGGGGTGAAAAGAAAATTGATGCACAAACAGCACACTTAAGAGTTTATTTTGTTTTAACCAGCCAATGGGCAGTTTAGTGTGCTTTACCCACCATGAAGGCACTTAAACACACTTTTTGACTTTAAGCGGGCAATTTGGTACATGTACGACTCCCCAAAGAGCCTTGCCAAGTGATTTGACTTCCTAGAGGACACTTAAGTGGGTTTTGTCTCCCAGGGGACATTTAAGAGCGTATTTTTGTACCCAAGAGGGCATTCTGACACAGATTCAGCTCCTAAGAAGCTACTTAATAACCTGTTTTTGCTCCCAGGAGGGCACTTTAGCACACAGTTTGACTCCCATAGCACACTAGCATGTGTTCTGACTCTTAGCAGGGCACTTTTGTGTGTTTTGGCTCCCAAGAGGTAATTAACGCACAATTTAGCTTCTGATTGGGCGCTTAAGCTCTTGTTGGGCTCACAAGATGGCTCTTCAGCACTCTTTTTGGCTCTCAAGAGGGCACCTTTGGGTACGTTTTTCAGACTCCAGTGATAGACACCTGACTCTTCTAGACAAATCTTATGACTTTTCTTTCTCTTACTCTCCTCAAAGCAGCAGGTGCTGCCATTGGCCCCTCCCCTCTCCAAACACTCACAGGCGGACAAGCCGTTTTCTTGCAGCAGTCCCTCTCAGCTGCAGCCAGAGCAGGCAATTCCATGCAAATGAATCACACACGCTTCTCTTTTAAAGGTCACTTTTACCAGTCCCAAGCTGGAATAAAGGAGGAGGAGTTATATTCAGACATTAGAACAAACAAACAAACAAAACAGAAACTAGAATCAATAGAAGAGAGTTCCTTCATAGTTCTAAACATATCCACTGTTTTTTACTGGCTTTCAGTCTCTCCCACAATGTTATTCCTCTCCCCTACAACTTCCATGACTATTGGCTCAATATGCAAATCAGGCAATGGCTTCATCTAGCAACTTTGAGGAACTTTAGTGACTTTTGTTACTGAGAAGGTAGCACTATTAAAATGAACAATGTCTCACCCAGCGTATGATGTATCAAATGTCAAACTGCCATATTATTTCAAGCTTTACATGAATTTATGTGACGTAATTGATTACGAAAAACACTCAATAGTCCATTTTTTGTGATGTATAGTATTCTGAGGTGTTAAAAACAACAACAATGTACACCAAACCAAGCTAAAAACCATGACCACAAGGCATGATAAGATCTGTGCTGTGGATTTTGTGAGCAGTTCCAATCGTAGTCTGAATGAATGGAGCTTAACTGCACTTACATTGTCTAAATGAGAGTGCATCTTTATGATGATATAGGTTGTAAAGGGGTCTTTGTGATATTAAACGTCAAATGCCAAACCCTTGGGATCAAACCCTGATGAGAACCTCACAGGGCAGTGAATTTGTTCCTTTCTAATCACTCATTTGTTGGTTTAGAACAGGGGTGGCCAACCAGTCAGACACCGAGAGCCAAAAAAATCACAGTGGCACTACAAAGAGCCACATCTTAAATATGGGCTCACAAACTCACACAAACGGGAAATTACATTTAATGAAAATCAGTACATTTCCACGTTTCCAAACCAGTGTCCCCCGGTCCATCTTCAGACCCTTACACATGGTCTCTCCCTCATTCATGCTGTCTTTTTTCACAACTTCACATCCCTTACCTCCACACACATACACACATAACAGTTGCAGCTGCTGTTCTTTCAAGGAGAGGAAGTTCATTTTTTCCCAGCCTACAGAATAATAATTATAACTTTATTTATGCAGCACTTTTCAAAACAATGTTACTAAGTGCTTCACAGAAATTAAAATGAACATTGAAAAGAAACAAAATACTGAAATAAAGAGGGAAATAAAAGAGAAATGCGTGGAGGAGTAGAGGAAACTATATAAAATTATGTGACTTTTTTTTGTAAAAGGCTAAAACCACCACCAAAAAGGAGAAAAAACATCAGAAAAATTAAAACCAACAACAATGTTAAAAAAAAATAAGGAAAGAGAGAAGACTTAAGACATCACGAATGTGTGTGTTTATTTCTATGTAAATTCTACCCCCTTTCTTTTTCTAATCGTTTTTAAAACAGATAAAGTGGCCGGGTATCAGTGAAGTCTCCGGATCTATCAAGAACAACGGAATGAAAAAACTCTGAAAATGCTCCGGTGCATGTTTATAAGATCGATGATTCGCTCATTTCACTGTCAATCAAAAAGGGATTTAGCCTCAGACAGATCATCCAATTATCATCCAGAAGCTGAGCGTCAGGGCCCGCCCACTGCTCCACAGACCCCAGAGAGGCTGACCGTCAGCGTCTGTCTGTGTGAAACACTGTGGAGCTGCAGGATGAATGAGAAGGAAGTCGTGTCGGTTTCCTGAAGCTGATTCTGAATAAAAGATGAACGCGTCATGGTGCATGTTTAGTAAATGAAATATACACACAGCGGTACATATTTCACCATGTTTTCTTTTTTTGAATTTACATTTTAGGGGAAGCTGAGCTTCCCTTGCAGTCTTAGCAATCACCACTGACATACACACACACACACACAGTCACAGTCTCTCCCTCTCTCTCTCTTCTCCTTTACTGACTTTTCTACCCCAAAAATATAATACGCGACAAATGCCTGTATCAACGATAACAGATATCGACAGCTTTGAAATGTCCCTACGATGTCTGGCATATGAGATAGAATGGCTTTCTATTACGTTCAACAAAGAAAAATTCACTCTCCACTCTGTTAAAAAAAAGTCTTCAGTTCAGTCTTAAACTTGCGCTTCGCTGCACACTTTTCCCAGCCATTTTTCGTTAAGCAGAAATGTGCCCCAGTAACTGCACTGTTCTCTTTTCCCTCCGAACCAAACACTGTATATGGCTTCGAGCTCAACACGCTCTCATCTGCACATGCGCACTCTGCTCCGATCACTCACCCCGCCCACACCTGATACATTTTTCAAAGCGCCTCATTTTTCTGAAGAATGGACAGAAGAGCCGCACACTGGCAGCCGCGGGTTGGCCACCCCTGGTTTAGAATAAAGAAAGGTCTCCTGACTATTTTAGAATCCAGTTACAAAAAACAAAATGAAGAAGCAGGAAAGAAACAGAAAGAATGGTTCAGTGACCCTTTTCCGTCAGGTCAACATGGTATGAAGAAGTAAAATGCTCTGCAAGATGTACATTAAGAGGCATAAATGGACTCAGTCGAGGCAGTTGAAAGCTTCAACAACATTTCCATCACTACCTGTAAATGAACATCTTCCCTTATATATACTTTTTAATCCGTTTATTCATACTTTATCCAAGAACAATATCCAAATCCCATCAACACCACTGTCAAGATGCACATCACAAGGTTTTTTGTTTGTTTGTTTGTTTGTTTATTTAGCGTTAAACAAGTCTAACTTTGGCACATCTCAGTGATAGAATCAAAACAGAAAGCGTGTTTATCAGGGAAGCCAAACAGTAATCACACTGCAAGACTTCAACTAAACCTTCCTCCTTTCAGCTGTGGGAGTTCAACACAAACGCAACTGCTCTCATCACAGCAGCTTATAGCGCTCTAGGCCTGAAACATGTTGACAAACGATCTGACAACATATGCTGGGAAATACAGGGGGCTGTGTAACTCAGCTCTGCCTCATCTCCTGTCCCAGGTGTGACGAATGCTCCATGTTTTTTGGTTGACAATGCTACACTTCTGAGATGAGGGAGTCCTCCTCCCTCACCTCGGTGGGTAACACTCCTTTCCTTCTTTCCTCCTTCTCTGTGCGTCTCCATTCATCTCGCAGTAATAAAGCCTCTGGAGAGCCCCTCAGCTCTGCACCGGGATCAATACAAGCGAAGAGAGAGTGCCTTTAAGCTCCACCATGCTTTCCTGTTTATTTACCACCCCAATCAAAATGCAGGAACTTCCAGAGACTCGTGGCATAATAAACTCATGCACACATCAAAAACCACTGTGCAGCTTTACACACACACACAAAAACACACAAACACACACACACACACATTTCATTCACACTGCATCCTCACTCTCTCTCCTGCTCTTGTCTCTCCTCTCATATCAGATATGGTACTCACAATGACCTCTAGTTCATTGATTTAGTGTAATAATAAGGCTCATTGATTTCCACTGAACAAAATGAGTCCATATATACACAATTCGTGGTAACACTGATACCTGCATATCAATTTACTGCATCATAGTCCTTTTATTACACAAGAAAGCAATCAGCTTCCTGCTGCCAGTCCAAGCTTAGGTTCTGGTGGACACCGGCAAAGCAAGGACAGTCTGGAATGAACGACTCGTGGGAAAGGCCTGATCAGAAGTGTGTTCAGGAATTCCATTCAAGGTTGTTGCATACATCTTGTGATGCAGTTTCTTGGACACGTCAGTGTTACTTCTGGGGGTTTTGGGTCTTATACTTACCCCTCACCCAGGCGACCCTACTGGGGGTGATCAGTGTTCAAGAAGTGCTCACCCACTGCTTCTCTCTCTGGATCCACAACCATTGTGAGGCTCTCTCTGCAGCTGTTAGGTGCCACAGGTGCAAAAACGAGCCAGGAGGAAAAGTGCTCAAACCCTGTGGGAGGAACTAGAGAACTCCACCATAAACATAAATCACCACAGCAGCCCCGGAAGCTGCACTCGTGTTTTTCTTCTTGTGTGCCCCTATGTTCCCAAGAAACCTGCTGGTTTTGCTGAGTGACTGTCCTGCAAATTCCCTTGACCTCAATAGGTAAGCTTTGTACACTCTTGGCACTCTTCCATCACTGATTCACTTGCATTTGTTGTTTGTAATACTCCAATTTGTATAAGATTATGCTTTTACCTGATTTGACTCCATCCTCCATCCAGTTGTTAAAATTTATATGCTGATAGATAAATAGATGTCAAATTGAAAAAATCTGATATGGTTTTATTGAAAAAATTAACATTTATTACTACTGAACACACACACACAAGTACCGAAAACTAGAACCATTGAGTACCGGTACCAAATCCTGGGTACAGGGCACTGGTACCATATTGGTGCAGATGTGAAGGGTACTCATCCCCACCCCCAGGGACCTGTTTGCTCCAACAAGACAACCTGTTTGAATGTCTCTGAGAGCAGGACCATGTCAGGTCTAATGCTGGTATCTATGATGTGTCTGTTGCTTTCCAAGGTCCTCCCGTTAACTATTTGTCGTTTACTGACCCCAGGTCTATTTGGGCTGTCAGCTGATGGACTCCACGATCAACACTCCACCTACAGAGCCCAGTCATAGCGTAGACAGTAGCGGCAATCTCCAAAGCTACAGGGAAGCTGCCGAGGATGTGTTCTACGGTTTCTCTTCTTTGGCAGAAGGAGTATACTGGAGTTTAACCTTGCCCATTAAGGGGTCTAATGGGCTAGGCAAGTCATCATACGCTGGGTTTCCATTACAGTTTTTCGCAAAATAAAAGCGATATTCCTAAAATTTTGACAAAGTATATGGGCGCTTTGAACATCTTTCCATTGCGCTTTTGCGATATATTTGAATGTCGAAACGTCTGAAAAACCACCTCATGAAAGCGTAAAAACTTATTAGCAATATTTAAGTGATTTTTCGAAATTCAGGTGTTTCCATAACTAGTTTTTTATAGCATTATTTAAATTTTGCGCATATCCAAGGGTAATGGAAATGCACCTATGGACAGATGGAATGAGTAATTTGATGTCATTACATCTGTCTGTCCATGGTTTCCAGCTGTTGTTTCCCATGCACCCCGTTGCCTACTTTGTGTTGGACCAGGTTCCTCCTTCTCTGCCCTTAAGCATTTTGTAGAAGCATTTTATTGTGGGTGGTTGGAATAGCTCCCAGTCCTGGCCGGTCATAACAGATCCCATGATGTTATCTGTGACGCAGCCTTGATTCAGCCTGGTCCACAGCCCTCCACTTTCTGCCAGTCCTCACCTCACTGCCAACCTGTGATACTTTCAGGTCCTTGGATTCCCTGTTCTGGAGCACCACCCTTGCCTTGGTAACTCCTCAGTGAAGCTGTTGATAAAGAGCGTGGGCTTATTCTTCTTACCACAGAAGGCACTGTTTCTTAGCCTTCCAAGCAAGCCCAACCAATGTCAAAGACAGCTGCTGACCCTCCTCTCAAACCCTACCACTGTGGAGACTGGAGATTCATACACCAGCAATGGCCACAGTATCCAGCAGGATGTAATATTGGTATAACCATGCCTTGAATTTCCGCAAAAGACCCGACTTGTCGATTGTAGTCAGACAACTCTCCAGTTGTTTATTTGTTGCCCTGATAGAAGTAGAATCCTTCAAGGAGAGGTCAAAGGCTCTCAGGTTTTTCTGTGACTGACGGAATACGGGTACTTCTCAGAAAGAAGAGGAAATGGTCAGTCACCTTACCCCTCGTCAAGTCTCTAACATGGATTTATCTGGCTTGCAGCGCACCTGAGCCCAGGTGGATTTCCATTCAAGATCCCCCACCCTCCTGCTTTGTCTGACTTCTATGAGCTAAAAAGCAGCAATTTCAACTTTAGCCCCCTCCAACTATCCCCTGGGTCCTCTTTCAACTTGCCACACCTAATGTAGGCACAACCTGCTCCCTCTGACCCTTAGTCACTGCCAAAACAAAAATGAGGTCGTTCTCTATAGAAAAGCAGCAAAAAATTTATAACAGATCAACCACAGTGCTGCTCTCCTCAGTAAAGCTCAGAACACAGATTTTAGAGATAGGGTTCAGAGTAAATGAAAGAATGCATAACAAGATGCAAATTTACCCAGGATAGCACAAATGAAGCAGAATAATTTCTCTTTCGGTTAGCAGAAAAAGAACTGGCGGGGCAGAAAGTGCTTCATCAACAATTAGACCCAAGAGGACAGAAACGCCTGGAGACTGGTGAGATATGGGAGTAAAAACAGGAGACTGCTGAGTTCTGATTTCAGTCAGACCCTGAGCTGAACAAAGAGACACAGTCTGTCTCCCAGATTCTCACAGAGCAGTGAACATATCTGAAAACACACACACACACACACACACACACACACACACACAGGCTCAGAGAGAAATGCTACTCAGTACAAAGTATGCATAGAGTTTATTCAGTGAGTCAAGTAGGGATGAAGGCCTTACGTCAGCAGTGTTGGCTCCCCTCTTGAGTCTAAAAAGCTTAAGTCTACACCAAATGTCCCCAGGGTTAAAAACCAGAGCTGTATAAACATTCTGTGAAGATGCAGTGAGAGCTCCTAACTCTGTTACAAAACAACATCCGGCATGAATCTGAGCCTGATGGAAATATTCTCAGAGCAACTCTATACAGGGAAGAGAGAGAAAACTTGATGTGGTTACTGAGAGGTTAGGACAGTGGATAGAATGGAAACTGGGATGGAGGAGGGACTGGTGAGGGGTCAAAGTGGAATTGAACCTGCAACCTGCTCTGAGTAATGTGGTGCAGTTGAAGCTCTGGGCTAAACTGGAGCACATTTTCTTTTTTCTGTTTCTTCTTTTTAAAATTCTATCTGCAGCCACTCTGCATTCCTCTGTGGAAGATCAGACAGAAAATAACTGTTATAGCTCTGCTTAGAGAATTTCAAAGTGACGCTGACATTTAACACCTCCGCCTCTCCAAAGTTGTCCTTCTAACAGTTTCCATCTCAGAGCCCTCTTCAGGTTTAAGATAAACTGTCTTGCCAAAAAAAGTCATCACCTGGATTTAACTAATCAAATATGTACAAGCCACCTATTGGATAATGACTACATGAGCAATTATCTTTCAGCTGGAAACTGGTTCTTTAACTCCAGATGATGCAATGAGTAACTTCTCAGACACAGCCTGTGGTCGTGGAAAAGATGTTAGTCTGTTTAAGAAGGGTCAAATTATTGGCATTAAGCAGAGAAAACATGTAAAGGGATTAAAGAATCTACTAAAATTGGGTTAAGTACTGTCCAACATATTATTAAAAACTGGAAAGATGGTGGAGAATCATCATCGTCCATGAAGAAATGTGGTCAAAATATCCCATAATGATGCACCCATGATGCCTAGTGCCTACTGAACAAGCCTGTGGGGGCAGTGCTGTGATCTGGGGTTGCTGCAGTTGCTCAGGTCTAGGTTCAGCAACAATATGTTCCCAAAGAATGAGGTCAGCTGACTACCTGAATATACTGAATGACTAGATTTTTCCATCAATGGATTTTTTTCCTTTCTAATGGCAAAGACGACAACGCCAGGATTCTTCATGCTCAGATTGTGAACGAGTGGTTCAGGGAGCATGAGACATCTTTTTCACACATGGATTGGCCTCCACAGAGTCCAGACCTTAACCCCCTTGAGAATCTTTGGGATGTTCTGGAGAAGACTTTGTGCAGTGGTCAGACTCTACCATCATCAAAACAAGATCTTGGTGAAAAATTATTGCAACACTGGATGGGAATAAATCATGTGACATTGCAAAAGCTTATTGATGATGCCACAGGGAATGTGTGCTATAGCCAAAGCAATCAACCAATCACAATTTATTTGTAGAGCACTTTTCATATAGTAAAGTAACACAGTACTTTAAAATCAGTTTGAAACAATACCACATACCCCCATCCCCCACCCCATACACACAAATTCACAAATACTAATCTATATGTGGCTACAGGTGAACCAGTGTAGAAAGCACCATTAGAGGAGCCGTCTGCACCAGGAGCATAGAAACAGCCACAGCCACAGGACACAGACACAGGGCCCAAGGAGGAGACATGATAACACCAAACCTCTCCCAGGAGCCCATGTGACAGGTGTCCTGCAACCACGGCCAAGCATCACTCCTGGTGCAGAGGGCTCCCAGCCAGAGGAAACACATGTTAAAAGATAAAAATAAATGAATAAATGAGTTAATTAAAAATAAGAATAAATTAGATAGATTAGGCAAGAAACCTAAGCCACTAGAAAAAATGGAGATAAAATAAATATGAACTAAAATCTAAGCTAAAAAGGTGGGTCTTGAGCCTGCTCTTAACAACATGAAGGTAAAGCCAAAGGAATATTTAACAAATAATGGAGTATGTTACCTTTTTCTTTTGGTGGTGATTTTTTTTCTTTCTTTTTGGCCAGGCAGTGTATTACTTGACTGACTTCTCATTGACAGAAACTGAATACCGTCTCACTTTTCAGGAAAAGTGCAGAGGTAATGTCAGAATTCTGAGAATTTCCTCTGAACGCAGACCCAAGTAGCAACATCTTAGTACTGGGGGAGCTTGATGAAAACAGACCCTTCCTGGTCTAGATCTAAAATGTCTCTGTTTACTGCTTTAGCACCGCTCTTCATAGTTTGTGTAACAGGGCTGGATTCCCTTCATTTATTTGAGTGAACAGAGTCAAGCCCTGATTCCACTGAGCTCCCACCCGAGTCTTAGAAACACTGAAGGCCGCCATAGTACGCACACACTTGGACACACGAGTGAAACAACAATGCACCATTGTTACAAATGCAAATGAAAGAGTTTTCATCACAGCAGAATAACTCTGATCTCCCTCGTTTGTTATTGCCAATTGGATTTTATAACTGCTGTAATGAGTGTTAACAGCTGACACAAAGTATATGCCTGATATTCTCTCCCCAGCCCCTGGTGATCTGAAACCTAATCATGACGGGGGGAAGGAGGGAGGCAGACAGTGGCATAATGGAAATACACTAATGAGATAATTATTTCCTTCTCATCCCACTCCCTCCCTTCCACCGACATTTACCATCACCAGTGCTGACTAATTATCTTCAGTCTCTGGGAGACGACTGATCTATGACTTCTTCCTCTGCAAATTCCATCCTCTTTCCCGTAAGACCAAGACGTCTGAGTTCCCAAACATGGTGAAGCTCCTCTTTGTGTCGCTAACTCTGGAGGGTAGACTGCTTTTGTGTGTACTATCTCCATGGAAACATGCTTAACATGTGCCACTGAAAGGATCTGTCAGGAAGTTTTGACTTTGTTTCGTTTGTCACTCAAAATAAAGCAGTCATGTCCCTTAGCCTAAATAAGGAATAAACACAATCTTACAGGGGCCCATGAGGTCAGAGAAGAGCTGGAGTTTTATCGGAGGGAGAGAAAATCTGACTCAAGATTAGGGCTGGGGGATATATCAAGTATACTCGATATATCGCAGGTTGTTGCACGTTGGATGTACCATGACCATACCACGACTGTCGAATATAAATTGTAATGTATATGTTTTGAGATGTTTGTATGTAATTTTCTTCGTAGTTGCATGTGTATTTCTGTATTGGCAGATGAGAGAAAAGGCGCTGCTCCACTGCCTGTGTGATCCTCGCCTGATTCTCTCCCAGCTCTCTGCGACAAAGAAGAGACACAAATGCGACATGTACTTCAGGTTCAGTTTCATTCTGCATGAGCTTCATTTGGCGTTGTTTACAGCTGTATACCAAAAAACTGCAAGCTGAGATGTTTTTAGAAAACAAATTAAGTTTTGCAGCGTCACCACAAACGTACACAAAAGTGTAATAACAGATGAAAAATAAAACTCTGAGCTGCAAAGCAAATAGAGGAAGGGAGAATCCTCAAACTGTTGTGTTGAACATTACAGATTCCCACAAACGTTTCATGGAGCATTAATACATCCCATTTTTTTTGCCCAACTAAATTCCTGTTATGAACCTGTGTCCTTCAAAATGAGAGCATGCTGTAAAACAAACATTACACCACAAAAATTCAGTGAGAACCCAGGCTCAGAGACAGAAGTCACTAACAGAGTCCTTTCAGTGTCAACAATATCCAGGTAGCTGATTTATGGAAAACAAAAGTTAGATTAAGTCATCCCCAGTTTTAGTTCATGTTATTTTCAAATTTGATTTGATCTTCATGGTTTTCTCTATTTGGACAGTCATGTGATACATTCGGCCAGATAAACAAATCTAAGTGAAATATTTTACTGGAATTAAAAATATGTAAGTATATGAAGTGTTTTTTGGAATAAAAGGTTTGTTAAACTTAACCTGATTTTAATTTTTCCCTTTTTGACTGCAAATTTTATAAATCTTACTTAAAGGTTTGAGTCATTATACTGGTGTCATTTTATCAATCAAAGGGTTGAATTGAACATTTAATGTGGTGAATTACAGGAGAAAATAAAACATTGAGATAAATATTGGTTATCCTGATATAGCAAAAAAAAATATTGAGGTATTGATTTTAGACCATATTATGCAGAAGAGGTGGGGACTCTTGGAAAATTCCACTTACAGCAAGTGAGTCCTGAGACTGCTATGAAAAGTGCCATACGTCATCTCATTCTAGAAAACCAAACTCACCATTTGATGATATTGACGGTCCTTGGTCTAAAAAAGGGAATCAGACTCATTCTGCTCATACCACATATTCCCACATAGCTTCATTAGCATAATGTGCCCTTTTAATAAATAGCACAGCAGCAGTGAACCTGTTAAAACAAACGAATCAAAATGATTTTTCTATTTGGCCGAGATGCAGAAGAAGACAGCATATTTCAGTGATAAAGGATCTTCTGCCCATTCCACCCCTGTTGTGCCCAACCTGTGGAAAGTGTTGTGACGAAGCGTCGTCACTGAAAGCACGCGGTCGGCAACAGACAGCGCGCAGTGCGCGCACACACGCCGAACCACACGCACACGCACACACACACACACACACACATCGATTCAGTCCCACTCCTAACAGTGTTTCATTCACCCGGTACACCCACAATCTCTCTCTTTTTCCCTCTCTGTCCAGAGCTCTTATGGGTGCACACTTAAAGCTCCTGAAACTTTACGCATACACATCCATTGTTCTCTACTCACCTGCCTGAAGGCGCGTCTGGGAAGGAAACAGAGCGCAGGAGGCGCGCACGTTAAATACCTGCGTACAGTGGCCAAAAGTGGCCACGTGATTGAAAAAAAAAGTTTTTTTTTTGTTTATTGTGCTTTATTTGCTTGTTTGTTTAAAACAGGAAAAGAGTCCTGAAAAGAACAAATTATTTCTCTAAATGTAGTAGAAGGAATTAATTCAAAACTGTCTCTGATAAAGAGAAATATGTGTTTTATTGTTAAATTATTCCACTCTGTTTAGGTGGGAGGGGTTACACCCTTTAAAAGGGAGCCATTTTGTGTGTTCTGGGTAGTGATGGGTTAATGAGGCTTTGTGAAGCTTCGAAGCGTTTTTTCGAAGCATGCTTCATTACTCGAGGCCTCAATGACACACAGCACTTGAGCAGGACATCTAGTGGACAATAAAATGAAGTGCAATCAACACGTGTTATTGGTTCATGAATTGTTCGGGATTTGATTCACATGCACATTCCCGTTCGGGAACTCCAAATGATTACACGGTTTCAAGTGAACACAGTAATAAGAATGAATCATCAAATAATATAATGATAAGAATAATAACTAGGTGGGGGATTTGCTTTTGTGACTGGTTTTGAGCTTTTTATATTTTGTCTTGTTTATGAAATACTTTTGGGGACTATTCATGCCTTTAAAGTGTTAAAGGAGGAAAGTTGGAGACATAATTATAGACTTCATAATTATCTATCTCCTGGATTCGAACCTTCGCTTTCGGGTCGTACGCGGAGCCGCCTTAGCCGGTGCGCTGTTCAGTTATAAATCACCCGTGATGTATTCATTGATTAGATTTTTTCGGATTCATTCAGTTTCTTCTCTTTGAAACTTTGCCTTGGAAAAAACTTTCACACAGATGAGGCTGGAGTTCACAGAAAGTGTTTGTAAAGGTTCAGGTTCACTGTTTTGTGGATGGCCCAGTATTTAAGTGAGAATTCTTTTTGTACCAGGAGAAAACACTGAATAGGTTCTTCGAGTTCTCCTATCTTGGAGCGCACTCGATCCCACTGAGTGATTCACATGACAGACTGAACCAATCAGGTGATTCAAGTGTGTTATACGTCAAAAGTCACGTGACCAAACCACACTTCGGAACAGTGGTTCGGGACGTTTGTCTCATGAGCTACCGCGCATGTGCCGGAGCCTCGGGTGTCAAAGGACCATCACTAGTTCTGGGCAGTTTGAGCCAGGTTACTGGGCAGGTAACAGGTCGTTGTCTCTTTAATGATTGAATGTGTTTTTTTTTGCTGCATGTGGTCTGAGTTAATGTGGAACTCTGCACACTGCTGTCATTTTTTTTCTGAAGCATTCTTTTGTGATTTTGCGCATTTGTAAATAGTTTTGTTGCACTTGGAGGCCGGAAACAATTAAAATCCACCAAAGCTTTATTTTTTCGACTACGCCTGTGTTTTTATACACTGATTTTTGAAACCGGGAAGAGAACCCCGCGACAAGTGTAGACACTTTTTCCTTCTTGCCGTTTTGATCATGCGCAAAAGGAACATATTCCTACTCATGTGTTTACATGACCCAATATTCGGGTTGAAACAGGCATATGCTAGGGGTCTTGTTCAGATTTTTAATAATCGGAAAATGAGCTTAATCGGGTTATAACAATTGGAGTAAGGTGTTGACATGACTTCTACACAATCAGAATATTGTCCTTATTCCAATTAACACAGGAATATGGTGTGTATGTAAACGTAGTCACTGTATCATCCGCACAGAATGATTGTGGCAATTTGAACATATTTATGGGGGATCATTGACTACGTTTACATGCACACCATATTCGGATTAAGGTCCATATTCTGATTAAGGAAATATTCCGAATAAGGTGTTTACATGCACCACAGAGTGCTGAGCGAAGGGAATATTCCTGTTTACATGTTAAAAAGCATATTCTGAATAAACCGTAGCAGTAGTAGTAGTAGCGTCATGACAAAAAGTCATTTAGAGGCGTTTTTTTTAAAACACTGTATTGACATTCACACCAACTGGTCGGAGATGCTTCTTTATGGCTATTCTGTGAAATATATCTATCAGTGCAGCTGCTGGTCGTTCAAGAAAAAGAAAGCTCATTTTTTACCCAGCCTACATCATAAGTGTGTTTGTTTATTTGTATGTAAATTATAACCTCTTTTTCTTTTGTAGTCGTTTTTGATAAAGACAAAGTTTCTGATGATTCAGCCACCGGATCAGTTCATACAACGGAATGAGAGACTTTGAAAATGCTCGGGTGAATGCAAAAACTTGAAGATCGCTGATTCGCTCATTCCGCTGTCAATCAAAAAGAAATTCCCCCTCAGATAGATCATCCAATCATCACGCAGAGACCGAGCGTAAGGGCCCGCCCACTGCCCCATAGACCCCCAGGGACGCTGAGCGTCTGTCTATGTAAAACACTGTGGAGCTGCAGAGATGAATGAGAAATAAGTCGTGACGGTTTCCTGTGATAAGCAGCTGATTCTCAACAAAAGATGAACATGTTCTAGCGCATATTTAGCGCACAGAACTGTTTTCTCCTCGCCTCAAAAGTGTAGAGACTTTTGCCTTCTCGCCGTTTTGAACATGCGCAGACGGAAAACATCCTTTAATGCAGGTTGCTCTGGAGCATATTCCGATTAATGCGTTTACATGACCCAATATTCGGGTTAATACAGGCATATGCTAGGGGTGTTATTCGGATTTTTAATAATCGGAAAATGAGCTTATTCGGGTTATGACAAGTGGAACAAGGTGTTTACATGACTCCCACGCAATCTGAATATTGTCCTTATTCCGATTAATACAGGAATATGGTGTGCATGTAAACGTAGTCATTGATAAAAATTAAGAGACTATATGGGCACAAGGTAGAGCCTTGTGGTACCCCTGTATTAATCTAAGTGTAACTGGACTGAGAACCACACAAGAATAATATACTGATGTCTAAAACAAACTGAACCAACAGAGGGCATTCTGGGATGGTAATGGTAAATGACCTATAGTGCTTTTCTAGTCTTCCTGACCACTCAAAGTGCTTTACACTGCTACTCTTTCACCCATCCACACCACATGCACACACTGATGGCAGAGACATACTCATCGCACTGCCATCAGTTCAAGCTAACACAATCATCCCCATCCACACTCCACTTAATGACAATGGGGGCAATTTGGGGTTCAGTGTCTTTCACTTAGGCATGCATCTGCAGGAGCTGGATTCGAACCCATGACCTTCAGAGACAACAACTCTACCACTGAGCCACAGTCACCCATTCTGATCTTCACTAACATGATGGAGTTTATCTACAAGGTCAAAAGCTTTGATAAGATCAATGAACTCCTATAGTATGTCAAGAGTCCAAAGCAGAAAACAAATCTTTAATCAATCTAAAAGAGTGGTTGTAGTAGAACAATTTGGTCTGAAGTCTTTGAGGATGATGGACTATTAGAGCCTGACCCTGCCATAAAAAGCCCTGATATAGTTCATTCACATCGCCCCCTAATGGAGAACATTTTCCTTGGTCAGAAGCAGTTTGCTGAAGTTTACACAATCCTTAGAGAACCATAAAGCCTGGTGGTGCTGATTGGAATGCTGATCAATACCAATTTCATTTTATGACATTTTTAGCATCCTCGGCAGCTTCACCTTCAGCAGCTCTCAGAACTTATTTCTGAGCAGATGAAATAGTTTGTTTATAAAGTCATGTTCAATAGCACTCCTGCTTTTTGAACTCAGAAGCTTGCATCTCGATGAAAGAACCAAAGAGATGACCTTGAGTGTTGCTGGATGTTGTTTTGCTCCAGTTTTCTGGTAACATGCATTTAGATAAGCAAGAGTTGTTGAGAATGTACCAAGTGAGAAATCACAAGACTCTTACATGTTGTAACTCTGCTGATACATTTGAACTGGGACACTGCACCCTCTGGGGGCGCAGGGTAAGTAAAAATTGTTTGGGGGTCCTTTGCTGAACCCACCTTTCAGATGTGATGCAGCTCTGATTGAAGGAAAACAGTCTTGGTGCCCGACCTGCAGTATGACCCCAACAATGACCACCTGAAGTCACTCACTAACTGTTCATGGATCAGTCAAACCAGTGTGCACACGGGCTTAGAATTGAAAAATTCAGGTCTTGGTCTTGTGTCCTAGTTCAGCAAAACGCTATTTCAACAGCAACCCTGTCAGCCCATTAATTTGGAGTCATCTATGATGACAAAAAGTTGCTTTAAAGGTCCCATATTCTGCTCCTTTAAGCAGGTTCATACAGACGTCATGGAGGGCTCTTGTTCCATTCTGCCCATTTGAGCAGACATTTTCTGAAAAGTGGAGCAGGCAAGAGAGGGAGTGGAGAGAATTTTCTCATTTCAGGGGGGGTTTGTAGACAGGCTGGGGGTGCATATTACTGTTGAATTACTGTTGAAAACTATTCAAAAGTGAATTTTGCATAATACGGGCCCTTTGAGCACTTAGATAATCTTGAAAATGTCAATAAACATATTTAATCCAAATTCTCAACATTTAATTTCTGGATCATTCTTCTCAGCAAAGCAGATCACTGTTCATTTTACAAGTTTTGTAATTAATTGATTTGAATTTAGCATACTTTTGTTAGTCTGTTACATGAACATTCTACATTGGTTTTTAAAGATAAAAGTTTAGGAGTAACTTTTTTGTCACCCCTTTTTATTCAAAGTAAACCAGGAACAGATGATTTTTCTCTCTTGGAGTAAGCACCTCTAAATCATACTGCCATAAACAGCTTGTGTAACACACAAACGGTTTCTATATGATCTCTGTGGATCCGAAAAAAACCCACTGTAGAAATATGATTTAAGATTGCTCACCATCCCAGCGAGCACCTGCGGCATTCCATTCCTTTGTCGGAGAGATTCAAGAGCTGTACACCTGACTTCCTGCAGGCGAACTAGGTATGCTGAAAATATTTTATGACCCTTTCTCTGCGTTTTGCTGCTACTATTGTAGCTGCTCGGCATAGCTTCTTCCACTCACTAGCAGCAGCAGTCACAAGCGCACTGAGCATGCTGTGATTGGCTGGTCACCACGACTACTCTCTACCCTGAAACATCCCAAAACAACCAAAACATCAACTTACAGGTAGAGGAGGGGGTTAAGGTAGACAGAGACATTGACAACCATCCCAACCACCCCACCCCGGCAATTCACTCGCTTTTAGCCTTGCTGACTTTGAATTCTTGGGATCTGGGATTCCACTGCAATTCACAGTGACTATTACTGCCAGAAATCCCACTTTTAATGGAGTGAAGATTTTTAAAATGAAATCATGTGGCACTTTTTGGCAGTGTTTAGATCACAGAACCTTTCCAAAATAAACCCCACACCCTCATTCACATCTATTACCAAGGGAAAACTCATTGACTTATTCTTTTTCATGTTGTAATTAAATCCATTACACTACTTCATTTAATAAATTACTGAATTAATTATTCCTTTTTCCTCCTGCGTTAGAAATAATTAGGGGGGAAATTCATGAGACCGCTATATTTCTCTCAGTGAAAGCAATTCAAAATGTGTCATTTATGGAAAAGGGCAGGGCATTAATAGAAAGAAAAAATTCATTCATCATTGGACTTAATAACCATGAACTGATAAGCTTTAACTTATTAGCCAACATTGTTATTTTGGTTGCCTGGCCCAGGATGTAAAAGATGGAAATTAAATTGAAAGACAGATGTTAAGGCTTCTCTTGATGAATGAAGGTTTAAGTGTGCAGGATTTGTCTGTGTTCAATTTAGAACTATTTATTTAGTGGTGTAATGAGTAATGAAGAACTGGGCTTACTGGGGAATTTTCTTGTGCTTGAGGATTGTGAATAAAAGGACAAAATAAATGGAAAAAAGATACTCCAGACCGAATAGAAGGGCTCTGGACATCACAGAGAGCGAAGAGTTTAGATTTGGATTTCTTTCCTCACACAGTGTTTCTCCATAAAGAAGAGGAGTATATGCTCAAAGCATCCCCAGGATGAGATGGTTTATTTTTCTATTTATTTCCGTTTTTTGCTGTGGTTTCTCTGAACCACTTTGTTCAGATCTTGTTGACAAAGCCAAAGGATTGGCAGCCTAATTTCCTCCAGCAAAAAGCAGACGTGGCATTGAAAGCTTGATTCAATAAGTCTCAAGTCCCATTTTCTACCAAAACCTGCCTGAGGCCAGATGTATAAATAATGCATAAGCACAGAAATCATGCCTACACTATTTCCTACACATAAACTGGTAATTATAAAAGAAGAATGTGTGCACCTCACTCAGACTTTAAATTAGAGATACACGGGTTTGAGCTGAGATAGCCGCAGGTGATATGAAGAGTGTATGGTTATGAGCTGAGGAATTAATCTCATGCTTAAACTTGGATTTTTTCTTGCTTTTTTTTTTTTTAAACCAAAGTCTGCAGAAGTTGATGCACAAGAGATGCATACATACATACAAACTCAAATACTTTTTGAAGTATGAAAAAACATGTGTTCAGTTCGGTGGTTTTGTTAGGGGTGGAGAGGATGTGTACTGTTGGTGGGCCATCATTTCATCTCATCAAATACCTTAAAAACCGAAACAAAAGCTTCAGAGTAAGCGCTCCACTGACACTGCTGAATTTATTGAGTGAATCTATTAAATCCTTTCATTTAGAAATCATAAGAAATGTTCCTTCTTCTCAGTGTTGAAGGTTTGATTCACTTAATTCAAAGTTTTAAAGTCTATTCAACATTTAAGTGTGAAAATGTATCACCAGTTGAAAAAAGTAAAGGTGGTAGTTCTCTTTAGAGTGTAGAGTGGCTTTGGTGTGATTTTTAGACTGTACTTTGTCTCTTTTTGCATCTGTAACTAAGTGCTTTTGCTGTTGCCTGTCTTGAAAAAGAAGTTGAAAAAGAGATTTCAATCTTAATTGGAGTAACATGAAGCCTAATTGAAGGTTAAAGATATCAAAAAAAGTTGTCATGTCATGTGACGTTTTCTGCACCTCCCAGTCAATGTCCAGCACAGTGCCTTGCCAAATGAGTTGAAGCCCATGAGGTTTCATGCAGAGCAGGCCCAAGGCTACTTGAGCTTTTGATGTGCACTTTTTCCCTGCGCCAAACCATAGCCACCAGACCATCAGGGAGACTCAAAACAGCCCCAAGACTGTCCTGGTGACTTTTGGGGGTTCATAGGTCACAACACACTTACAAACATGCAACACTGTGCTTCTTCTTATGTGCTCATTTCATCTAAAGGCCCGTGCACATCGGCTTGTTTTGTCTCAAGCCAGCTCTCTGTTCAGGCTCCCTGGGAAGAAGTGAGCACAAAAGACCAGTGAGAGCACACAGGGAGCAGACTTCCATTAAGCAGAGCAGCACAACTGGCAGGTCCCTGCCCCATGGAGCCCAGCCATTCCCTGACCGGGAATCGAACCCGGGCCGTGGCGGTGAAAGCGCTGAATCCTAGCCACTAGACCATTAGGGATGAAACAGCAGTAGATTCCACAGGAGCTCCACGTATCAGCTGGGCTCTTTGAACATTTGATTCCCTGTCAAGACTCAAAGGTGAATCAATCTAAAGTCCACAATGATGAGTTTCATAAACTGTACTTTGTCTCTCCCTGCATCTGTGACTTGGTGCTTTTGCTGTTGCCTTTTGTGACCAGGTGTCTCTTGAAGAGGTTTTCATCCTTTATGGGGGCAACACGAGGCTCAAATGAATCTCAAAGAAATCAAAAAAGGTGTCATGTGCCGTTGAGTCAATGACCAGCACAGTGCTAAGGCTGAAGCCCATGAGGTTCAAATGCAGAGCAGGCCCAGAGTAACTTGAGCTATTTTCACATAGCTTCTTGTCTTTGCAAATTTGTCACAGTTTCCGGGCCAAACTAAGCCCCTCTGAAGCACGTCACACCACAGAAAAGCACATTCCCTGACCAGGAATCGAACCCGGGCCGCGGCGGTGAGAGCGTTGAATCCCAGCCACTAGACCATCAGGGAGACTCTGAGGGGACCTCTGAGCCAGTCATCAGACAAACTGCTTGGCCTGTCCCAGCGACAGTCTTGGGCAGTGGTTCCTAACCTTTTTTTTCCTTGTGTAACCCCTTAGCCTTTTTGTCACAACATGAGCGCCCCCTTACAGATGCTGGTTGATGATTTTTCAAAAGGACAATACACAACGGGCGCTCGGCCTCTCTTCCCTGATGGGGCCAATCACTTTCGTATCTGGTGAGATTGTTTGTCATTTGTTCTTCACAAGATGGATCGGCAGGATTTCAGAAAATGAATCAGACAGGTCCATCTGCCTTGCAAGGTTACCGTGTTCAGGCTCACCAGGGGTAAGTGAGCTTAAATGGTGAGTGAGTGAGCGAGGGCACATAGGGAGCAAAGTTGAGGAATGGGGAATGGGGGAATGTAAGATCCATCTCCAATAAGATGGACAAGCAAGCTGTGCTAACCCAGCACCAGAGAGAGAAAACCAGAGGACAGAGTAGCATCATGCTCAGTACAGAGCGCTAACACTGGACATAATCACGACAAGAGAAGAATTACCTACATTGTTACATACAAAGTTACATACATTGATAGCTTTAAAAACTCATTAAAACATTAGAAAAATGCAAAATTGGTTTAGTGTTTACCTATGTCCTAACATGTAAGGAGTAAACATTTATGAACATCACATTGAAAGTTACATATGAGTGTCTGAGGCGTACTTGTTATATATGTATTAGTGTGTGTGTGTGTGTGTGTGTGTGTGTGTGTGTGTGTGTGTGTGTGTGTGTGTGTGAATGGGTGAATAAAAGGCATTAACTTAAATCTCTTTGTAGAAAGGCGCTTTATGAAGTTTGGTCCATTCTTGCATCAGTTTACAGAGCAGAGCTGCCACATCCAATATGGCGGACACGCTGACCTATGACTGTAACGGCCAAACCCACTCAATGCGGCGTCTACATACAGCTCTGGAAAAAACGGTCCTCTCTTTTGTGGTCAGGACAAGCAACTTAAAGGTTGAAACAATTAAGGATCATGAAAAGGTGCATTACAGCTTAAGGATGAAAGACCACAGCTATTACAAGACAGTGTGGTGGTGAAGTCTCTTGCTCTGGGGAAGAAAGGTCGACCTTTTCATAGACATGTAGATGTGTGTGTGAGTATAAGGTTAAACATGTATTAGTAAACGAACACTGGGTTTGTTAATTAAAGGGAGAGTCTGGAGGTATTTGCTCAGAAATCAATATTAGCCAGTGTTATGTTTACAAGCTGCAATGAGCAAACCCCCAGACTCACCTTTTAAGATGAGGAGAAATCCAAATTAGTCTGAACAAGATTCAGTTTGTGTTTGTCCAGGGTGAATGAGAGAGAAGGCCCAAAAGATGGAAGTCCTTATGGGAACTCAAACCAGGCTTAGGAGTTGTATTGTTGTATATGTTGTATTTTGCTGAGGCTGAGAGAAAAATAAATGACAGAAGTTCTAGCCACCACCAAATTCTTGTGAATAATGAGTGACAGTTTGAGGAGCTGGTGAATGTTGTGTAAGAAACAGCAGGGAAGATGGAGGTGTGTTCTGAGGGTATCCAAAAAATATTCAGAAGCAATCATGGAAACTGTATCATGGAATGAAGATGAAACAGGACAGTGGTGACATAAACTGATAGCATGTGGGACAGACGGCACTGTTGCCATGACAGCAAAAGAGGAGTCAAAAGAGGAGTACAGCTAACTGCACAGGGACAGCATGCATTCTGGACACCAACACCATTCCTACCAGCTGGAGTTACCCCAAAAGATGTAATAACTGACCCAAAATGTAACTACAGTTGTTTAATTGTGGGCAAAAAGTTATTGTGTTTTGGGTTCAGCATCTGTTACATTATTAAACAGTAACATTTAAGGTTATATTACATTTAGTATTATTGGGTCGCTCTTACATTTCAGGTAATTATTACACATGGAACTGTGATGGTGTCAACTTAGTTTAAATGAGAAGTCCACATAAAGGTCAATAAAAGGAGCACAAAAAGAAGAGAAAATAAGAGTGTTCTTTGTTATGGGCTTGAAAATAATGTGTCCCTGTAAATGCAAGATTATGTATGGGTGCTAAGATGAAAATTATGTACGGGTGCTAAAATGAAAATTAATGCATGTCAACCGAATTTATATAAGGAGAATGTGTCGTGCAGGAAGGGGGTCGTGATTAGGAAGAAAGGAGTTCAGGGGGAAAGCTGTCATGGGACAAAAGCTTTGGACTATCTGTGGTTGGGAAAAGTGATTTAAAAGTAACTAAAAGTAATAATTGTTGCTACTGAACCAAGAAGATACGCTGGGCTTTGGGTATTAAGTAGCCACCTTCTGCTGTCAGCCAACCACCTGTTGAGGAGACCCACGGAGGAAAACAAAGTGTGCTGCTTCCTGACATTAACTTTCCTGGATCTGGTGAGACCATTTCATTTTGTCTGTTTTTCTTGGCCTGGTATACCGAAGATTTTTGGTTTGATCGATCATTCTTTTTGAACTGTTTTCCTTTTTTTGTTTCCTTGTGGATTCAGTTCGATTTAAAAGACTCTTTGTATTGGACTTCTGTTTCTGAGGATGGATTTTTTTGTTGTTGTTGTTAGAAAGTGAATTTTGGTTTATTTAGGGCACTTAAAGTAAAGTGAAAGTAGGCCCTGAGTTGGAAAAGGTTAGGAACTGATGTTTCATACCAAGAGAAACGACAAATAAAAATTAATAAAGCATTTATTGACAAAAAAAAGGTTCTCATTCGAGTCTTAATGCAGCCAGGGGTTCAAGTCTGAGTCAGAGTCAAATCACCAGTCCTATGTACCCAGACTCCAGTCCAAGTCCTGGACTGGGATCCTTGTATAATTTTCCTTCAAAGTCATTGTGTAAATATGCCCACATAGGTCTGCCTTTTCCTTGTGATGGAGGAGCTAAATTAAAACATTAATGATCAATGCAGGAAACTATTTAAATCAAAGTGCATACAAATAAGACAGCAGATCAAAGGTTTGTGAGATGAATCATTTTTAAAACTCAGAGGAGGTTGAAGAAAAAAAGCTTTCCATTGCAAAAAGTTTATTTTAGAACAGCTTGCAGATAAAGTGAAAGCAAGAGAGGACATGCTGTTTATTTGGAATGTAAGAGGGTCAGGAACTCATGTCAAATTCAGAAAATGACAGTCCTCCAGGGGTGAATGGAACTCGGAATGTGATTATTTAGGGCTTGCCCTATTCTCCAGAATTCTCGAGAACATTTTCGAGTTTCTGCATTGAACATCTTCACACCCCACAAAGAGTTAGTCCACACCCATGGGAACATAATATAAGTGCAGCCAGAAAAACTCTGATGTGTATATTTTCTTGTAATAACACAGTCAGATCTTTAAACCCCAAATAAATGCCTTTCTTTTCTTTCCTTTTCTTTTTTTTTCTTTTTCTGGGTTCCATCTAAAAGAGTTCCTTAACTTTCCCATTTTAAAGCACTGACATATAAAACGGTCATCAAAAATGTAAAGACTATTTTAACTATTTCATACATTTAAAAAGGTCAAGAATCCAAATTATGCAACCAAAAACCTCATGACTTGACATGCCAAGAGCCTGTCCCTGCTCTGAGTTCTGTGATTCATGCATTGGGGAAATGGCCATATATAATTTTTTGGTGTAAATGAAAAAACTCTCTGATGCAGAGTGTAGGTACAGTTGTGCTCATAAGGTTACATACTCTGGCATGATTTATGATTACTCAATGATGATGAGGTCAGGAGACTTAGATGGCCTTCACTTTATTCTGCTGTAGCCAATGGCAGGTTGACTTGGCCTTGTGTTTTGCACCATTGTCATACTGGAACGTCCAAGACCGTCTCATGTGCAGCTTCTGGGCTGATGAGTGTAAGTTTTCCTCCATTATTTTCTGATAACATGCTGCATTCATCCTTCCATCAGTTTAGACCATGTTTCCTGAGCGTTTGTAGCTCAAATATCCCGAAAACGTCAGTGAGCCAGTGGGAATGGTGTACCTTTAATCATAGACCTTGTTGACTCCTCTCCAAATATAACATTTATGGTTGTGGCCAAAAAGTTCAGTTTTGGTCTCATCACTCCAAATGACTTTGTTTCTGAAGTTTTGAGGCCTGTGTGTATGCTGGTTGGCATATTGTAAGTGATATACTTTATGATATTTGTGTAGAAATGGCTTTCTTCTGGCGACTCGACCATGCAGCTTATTTTTCTTTAAGTGTCTCCTTATTGTGGATCTTCAAACAGCCAAACCACACTTCTTCAGAGAGTCCTGTATTTCAGCTCAAGGTATTTGTGGTTTTTTTCCTGGCTGTAGCCATAATTTTTGTTGGTCTACCTGACCGTGGTTTGGTTTGAACAGAATCCCCTATTCTCCACTTCTTAATTAGAGTTTGAACACCGCTTATTGGCATTCTTAATTCCTTGGAAACCTTTTTATACCCCTTTCTCATTTAAACAGTTGGATTACCTTTCCCCTCAGATCCTTTGACAATTATTTTGCTTTCCCCATGACTCAGAATCCAGAAATTTCAGTGCAGCACTGGGTAATGGTGCAAGGAGCTCAAAAACTCTCTGCCCTTTCATACACACACTGATTACAAGCAAGTAGCGCAGCAAATGCATGATATCAGGCCAAAATCACCAGGGTATGTAAACTTTCGATCAGGGTCATTTTGGAAGTTTCTGTTGTCATTATGATTTAAAAAAGACTAATCACAGTTGTTTCTTAATGAAAGGCTTAACCTAAGCACTAACCATCAATGAAAGAAAAGTTTTTGTGTTGTTATTTATATTCTCTGAAAAATGGCCAAGAAATCATAAATTCTGCCAGGCTATATAAACTTGTGAGCACAACTGTACACACTAAAATTATTACAATGTGCGTTGTAAGACCTTGAAATTTAAATTCCGCCTGTCTCATTTCAGCATTTCTTCTTTACCCAAAACCTTGAACCCCTACATTAGTTAGAATGGCCAGTGGCCTTCATTAGATGGGAGGACTAGAGGTAAGTATAATTATAGCTTGAGTGCTTCCATGTGTAATCATCTGTTTGGTCTCCAAATGACTGTAAAATGAGGAGGACTGTCTACAGGCAGAGTGTTGTGGAGGGTTTTTCTGTGTGCGCAGGGGACTGAAAGCTCCTCGTGATGGCCAATATGGTGATGACTTATAATTGCAGCATGCTTCCTGTTCGACATCATGCACCCCTTTCAGTTATGCTAATCTGCCTGTCTGTCGCTTCTTCTCCCCTCAGGTATTTTTCATTCTGTTTCATGCCAGAGCCAATTTTTGTGCAAAACTGGGCTCAAATTATTTTGTGAAAATTGGGCTGCTGCTGCTGCTACAGTGTCAGGAGGCCAGTGCAGTGCAGAAGCAGAATGTGGGTTTTGAATAATGATGGAAATTCTCCAGTGACCTTTTTATTGCAAAACAAAAACTGTCAAGCCAGAGTTAGCTATACAGCTCATTTTCATCTGTGGTCTCTGGGCAGGAAGATGTAAAGAACATACAGCATAAATGAGTAAAACAAATCCCCCCCCCAAAAAAGCATTTAAAAAATAGCCACTCAACTTACAACAACACATTTAAAATGTCATTTCATTGTCTAAAGTTTGATGCATTCTGATTCAATTATCGATGAGATGATTGACATATGGTACCCAAGCCTGTGCTTGTTCTGTGCTCCAACCTGTTCCTGTCTGAAAATGTCTTATTTTCAACAAATAAAAAGATAACATTAATAATAATGATAACTAAACTTAACTTACTGCTGTTAAGTAACTTCCCAATAAAGCCAATTTGCACCTCCACTTCAAGAAGTTCAATGAGTGGCAAAAGACCATAGACTGTGTATAGTTGAGTGGTTTTGAAGCCAAAAGAACTCTGTTACTGAAGCTGCCACTGTGCAGCCAGAGTCTGTGCAGTAGAGAATTTGGGTAGAAATAGGTAATAAAAAAACATCAAAAAGATATATATATATATATCTTTCTAAGGTCTAATCTCTTTTTGGCTCTTTCTTAAAGTTTCTTATAGCCCCGATAAAAACTACAAACCAATGGCAGCTGTCAATCATCATAAAATGAAACTTATAGCTAGTTTTTTTTTTTTTTAAACATGTGATAACCAATGAAAAACCAACTCCTCGGAAAAAATAGGACTTGAACACAATGCAGCCAAATATCATCTGCAGTGTGAGGACGTTTTTCCCGGGATTCTCCCGTATTTCAGACGCATATCCTGCCCGCCTCTTGTTTTTTCATTTCTCCCAGGGATCTCCCATAATTTGCACATACCGGCCAACACTATGCGGGAGTCACCTGCCTTTTGACCTGTTCTCCTGCTTAACTTTCATAACTGCTCCCTGGTTTTCCCCCAATTTTTCCTCGCTGACGGCGGGTTCAAAACACTTCTTATCTGAAGAAATGGCTTCTGAAACCGTTTGTCTGATCCAAAAACTAAAGAAAACAGGCGTTTTCGTCAAATTTTCAATTTTTTTAGGTTACCTGAATGTGTCATGAGAAGGGGATGCAGCATGTCAAGTCCAAGCAAAGCGGAGATGGGAGGATTTCATACTTTTCGATTCTCATGTGTACTTTGAAAATTTGCAGAAACTAAAAAGTTTGCTCTGGCTAAATTCAGTTAAAAAAAAAAGATCTGCATCTTTTCTGCCTGAGCCCTGAATGATGAACAGACACTCTGTTATCTTACTGGTCTCCCGCTTTGTCAAAGTCAAATATTGGCAGGTATGCTTATTATGTATATAAGAAATTGATAAAAGATCAGCAAAGCCAATTTGAATTGTATTCTTTTAAAGTATATACCACAAAGTAGTGCACAATCAAAGGGGGAAAAAGTCCATCACCTGTATATGGGGAGACAGTTTAAATGAAACAGGAAAACTAAATAAACATAAAAAACCTAATCAAAATTCCTTTAAAAATATCATTAGCAGTAGATAACTATTATCATTGTTATTGTTTTTGTTATCTAAAATCTGTGTAATAGAGTCAATCAGTATAGATGTAACAAACTTTCTAATCTTTACCCTCCTTGATGTAGTGTTTGTCTTTCAATTTAGCTTTTAATCAGTACCTAGTAACACTCGGTAACACCCTGTTTTGCATGTATTTTGTCAATCACTGTCTGTACTGTTGTATTATAATGATAATGATTTTCATTTGTAGAGCACTTTTTAAAACCCATGTAATAAATTGCCTTATGACTAAACAAACCAGTTTATTATAAATATTTCCAAAGGGTCGAACCACTAACCTTCTTTTCCACCTTGTAGAAAAGGAAGAAAGACACAAAACAAGTCAGCAAAATAATGAATAACATTTTCATAAAAATCAAGAAAAGCAATTTGATACAAATATTGCATTGTATCATCATGCAATAACCAAGCTGAAAGCTAACTTCAGCGTTGTAGTTTCAGTCACATTATTTCAAGTTAACAATTATTTTCTGTCATCTGACATTCTGACATCTGTTTATATATTTACCACGAGCAGATTTGAGGAATACCAGCAGCTTCGAAGCATCTCCAATGACCCCCAACAGCCTTGCATCTCGCAGTTCCTCGATGCACGTCAAGGAAATTACAGCACGAGTCATCCACAGCAGAAAGCCATAATAAATGCTATACTGTCCGACTTGATCATTGATTGCAACTTACCACTGTCTATCATTGAGAACAAAAGTTTTTGGCACTTTGTAACAGTTCTGGACAGCAAGTACACTCCTGTGTGTCACAGGACATTAGTGACAAAAGCGGGGAATCTAACTGCCCAGCGCCATTCCAAATTAAAAACACAGCTGAGCAACACCAGCTATGTATCAGCAACTGTGGACATTTGGTCAGACAGGAAAATGAGGGGGTTCCTGGGTGTCACTGTGCACTGGATGGACAAAGATGAGGAGAGGATACAGCTGAAGTCCAACCTCTTGGCACGCAAAAGGTTCAAGGGGCCACACACTGCTGAAAAAATCTGTGAGCAATTTGAGGCCATAAGTGATGACTACGAAATCAAAAATAAATTGGACTACATTATCAGTGACAATGCAGCCAATATGCGCAAAGCTTTTACTGTGTGCTTTCCTGCCGAACAAGAAGATGATGTCCATGATGAAGACTGTCTTGATGACCCAGAGCTCTGGCATGACCTGACCCTGGAGGATCAGCAAATAGTAGATGCTGCAATGGGGAAAAAACAGCGCTTGCAGTGTTTTGCGCACACACTCCAACTGGTGGTGGGAGATGGTTTGAAAGAAGCAAAAGTGGTAACTCCTTCTCTTTCAAAGTTATCAAAACTCAGCTCACTGCTGCACACAAGCACAACATTCAAAGATGCATTTGATGGAGAGTTTGGGGAACACAGAGGCATCCCTGCTTCTGTCAACACAAGATGGAACTCTACACTGAGGCAAGTGAACGCAGTTCTCCAGTGTGATTTCCAAAACTCTGTCAAGTCCTAGACAAGGCAGGACACAAGGAGTTGCAGTTCACTTCACATGAGTGGAATTTGATGAAAGAGTTGGTGGACATCCTGAAGCCTTTTGGAGAAGCAACGGATTTGACACAAGGAGAGAAGATGGTCACAATTAGTTTTGTTGTTCCCTTTGTACTGTCCCTAAATCACCACCTTGAGAAGCTGCAGCCTCAAGTCCGTTTCCTGAGTAGCCTGGTCAGAGGTCTCCAGGCGTCCCTCCACAAAAGATTTCTTGGAATCTTCATCAACGTGAAAATGGCAAGGACAGAAGATGGTGTTACTGCTCCCTTTTCAGATCCAGTCTACATCAAAGCAGCAGTTTTGGATCCAGCCTTTTCACTACTATGGGTGGACCACCGTGTGCTGGTCAGTCGTGAGGTTAAGGCAGAGGTGGAACAACAAGTGAAAGGTAAATATTTTCTTCTTTTTATCCATTTGACAGCAACAGAAAATATTTTTTGATCCACTGTATCACCAACATTAATTGTAATATGGGCTGCTTTGTGTCTGCCTTTATTTTTACATGCTTTACCAGACCTCATCCTGCAAGATGCTATGAAGCCTGAGCACCATATGCCTTGCGTTGATGTGGAGGAGCAAGAGGACTGTGGACATAGTGAGGGACTGTTTGCTGCATACCACAAGAGGTAGAAGAAAACTGTTGGGACCTCTCCAGCAGTACAGCTAAGTCACTATCTTGACATGTCTGAAGGACAGAATTGCCTCTTGTTCTGGGCAATGAACAGGAAGACTCTTCTTTCACTATTCCGCGTGGCGGAAAGGGTTTTGGCAGTGCCCGCCTCCAGTGCTCCAGTAGAGCATGTTTTCAGCCATGGTGGCATCATACTACGGCCCCACCCAGCACAAATGACTGACACACCTTTATTTAATTTGATATTTTGCAAATGCAACGCATCATAGAGAGATAAACAGAAAACACTGGTACGAGGGAATGAAAGAATCATTGTTTCTATGTTTATTTGACTGTTAGTGTTCTAACTCTCTACGAAGAATGTTGTGTTGTGTTGTGTGCACATAACTTGAGCTTAAGAACCGCTTATAGAACCTTAAAGTTTATCTTGACAACTCAAGCAAGTTCTCATACAAACACACATAAAACCTGTACATGTCCACTCACACACATTAATACATATACACACTTGTCCCTCAGACAGGTACATGCATAAGACCAGATAAAATGACCGCGTCTTCTTGTTTTTGCTCAGCGCTGATTATACCCTGAATGCTGTCAGCACTCTTTTTGTGATTAAGTTCTGTCACACCTTTATATGTGAGTTTTCTAGCTCTTTCAATACATTTCAAAAAGAGTTTATGTAATTACTGAGTGAAGACCATTTTCTTCATATTGTGTGCATGTGAACAAATCCTCTCATGTCTTGTGGTGCATGTTGTTTTATTCACTAGGGGGCAGTCATTGTGTTCACATAAATTGACATCTTAACATGCTTTACACTGTTCTATCCCAAAAAACTGGCTATATCACCATAAATCTAATGTTGGCCAGTCAAACCGAGTTCACTTTTAATCGCAGGTGTACACACACACAGACACAAAGTTAATTAGGTAAAATTAATATATCTTGAATTTCTTCGGAAGCTCAGTTATTTTTCTGGTTTGTACTGACTACATCCTGGGGCTAAGTCTTGACACACTATGTTGTTTAAAAGATAAAACACTTCAAAATGCATTCATTGTATTTGTCAAATTTCATAGATTGGGTTAGGGTTAGGGTTAGGTTTATTTGGTAAACAGTGTTTATGACTTGGAAGGACTTGAAATTTCAAGCCTATGACTTTGGACTTGACTTGACCTGATATGTTTTTACTTGAGACTTGACTTGGACTTGCACTTATTTACTTGAGACTTGACTCCAGACTTGGGATCAAAGACTTGAGACTTACTTGAGACTTGCCATACAATGACTTTCTCCCACCTCTGCTTAGAACTCTCGGAGGCCATCTCCACGGAAACTGCTGTGGCCTTGTCATCGTAAGAGGGTACTGCTGAGTCTGGGTGGGACATCAGCTCTTTGCTCTTACACAAACAAATTCATGAATACGGATAGCCCCCCCCAGTTTTTTCAACGTCTGACGCCAGCACCCCCACCCTGTCTGCTCCCTCGTAGCAGTGAGGTGCTGGGGTAGAAGCGACGTGCCCATGTGAGGGTGAAGGTGCCTCCCTCAGTGTCTGTGCTGTGACACCCCTAAACCTTGACCTTTCCCAAACCACATGTGCAAGTTTTCAAGTTCATTGTTGTTGTTTTTGAATGTTGTTTACGTGCTGAGGTGTTTTTTCCTAATCCTATACTGTGCCCCAACCCCAGGGCCTAGTCTGGCATTATGTTTTTTTTTCTCCCTCCCTTCTCCTGCTATTATCCCGCACTCTATACAATTGAATGGAGCGCTGAAAAGGAGTGAACCACCGGTTCTCCCGCTCTTGTTCTCCCCATGTCCTATGTCTCTGTCTTTTTTATTGTTTCTTGGACTGGATGTAACTGAAAGGCAAATCCTTTTGTACTGAAATGTGCAATGGCGAATAAAGTGAATCTCCAATCTTGAATTTTAAAAAATAATGTTGAATTTTACGATTGTGTGTATGCTCGGTGCTATCTCTGCTGTGATGCGGTGCTTTACTTCATTCTGTGCTAACACCTGCAGACTGCCTTTTAGAGCGCAGCACAGAGCAGAAGCACTGGACTAATGTGATGTGCTCTGTATGAATGACTTTGTAAGTCTTGTGCAATTATAACAGCTGAGCTGCAGGATTCAAGGATACACTTTTTCTAGTTCAGTAGAACAACACCAGCTCAAAGGAAGATTTATTCTTTCAGTCAATGAGAGAAGTGAGCGGCTCCAGCTTCTCTTTGTTGGTGTTTCAGCTTTTTCAGCAAAGCTTAACTATAAAAGTCTGACAACATTTCTCAGAGTTCCAGTGAGGTATTCAACTGTTATCTGACTGGAAGACAAGGTCCTCATTGTGATGCACACACAGAAGGACAGCACTTTATCAAACAATGACTGAAAGAGAAAGGCTTCAAACTGTGATGGATTACGTTGGGATGGATGTTGACTGGTCGTTTGAGCCGTGAGGCCGGGTTCAGATCATCGCCCTCCTCGTTGTCAGAGCTCTCTGATCGATGTGTGACACATTCAGTGGTGTCTCTCTGTTTGAATTCAAGCCTATGAAACCACACTGTGGTGTCCTGTGTTCTTCCACAAAACACCAACCCAGCAGTTTACTCCAAATTACATCACTTTAGACACAATCTCACAGGACAAAAGATGGACCTGCAGGAAGAAGGCATTTCATTTGGCTCATACAGAAAAACAAGACGCAAGCAGAACAGGAAGGGAACAAAATCCAGCCCAGACAATATCTGTCTGGACGGCCCATTAAACCCCAAAGCTGCTGGGAGGTATTCTGTCCTCCAGAGGCCTCACTGGCATAAGCCAGCTGCTGCTCATCTGTCTAGACTTTTTCCTCTTTTGCTTTATTTGGTGACTGTAAAAGTCAAGTGTCACTTCTGCAGCGGGCAGGATTTACATATGATGCTCAGAGGAGACGACCTCGGCACAGGCTCTGTTTTGATTTCACTTCAAATGTTCCAAAAAGCTACAATGTCAGAGATTCGGAAAGTTTGCAGTGACCCCTGTTTCATTTTGAATTTCCAAAAACTGCCTTGGAAAGGCTGATCCTCCTTCTGCTGTTATCACACAATATTTAACAGAGCAGCTCACAAAACCTGATCATTTTTGGCAGCAGTGAGCAAAGTGGAAATCCCATTGCCATGACTGAGCAACCTAAATATCCATAGGAGGTCACAGCTTGTAAACCCCTCTCTCTCCTCTTTCTCTTCCTCTTCCTCTCCCTCTCTTTACCTCCACAGCATGTCTTCAGCCCTCGCTGCCTCTCCCTGCAAACGTTGATCCTACTGTGTCAGTCCTCTGTTTGGTATCGTGCAGGGAGAGCCTGTTGCTTCATCTTCTCCCACACTGTGTCAAAGCCACTCTAAGTCCTGAACCACGAGGTCACAAAACAGTCTGTCCTGATCTAACCAGAGCCTGCCTTTATAGAAAAGCTACTAATGTTTTCACAGACATGTTAACAGGATGTTGTTCAGTTATAGTAGTGACTCCCTACAGGGAAGAATGGCTGAAAACAGAAAGTGAAAACAAGCTGCAGGGCTGAGGTGAGCCAAGCCCCTTTCTCTTCTAGTACGCTGTTTCTCTCTTTGGCCAAAGGGTTTTTTAAAAGTTATGACTGAATAAGTTTTTAGGAACATATTGTAATATTACAACCTTGGGTCTTGCTGGAAGCAGAATTTCTGTTTCTCCTCAAACTGTTTAATAAAAATAATGCAATTTAATATACAAAACAACTTAGGGTTTATTGCAGGGCTGAGTGCTTCTGCTGCCCCACAACTGTCTCTATAATCACCAATAATCACATATCAGTCATCTCTGGTTATTAAATCATGCATTAGCAATAAAAAATGTACAACCTACTGCCAATTAAGTTGGGACGTTTTGTAAAACATAAATTAAAACAGAACAGAATGATTTGCAAATCTTGTTTAACCTTTATTCAGTTGAATACACTGCAAAGATAATTCTCGTTCAAACTGATGATTTTTTTTTACATTTTTTTTTTATATTTACTCATTTTGAATGATGCCTGCAACACACTCCAAACATTGAAAAGGTAGAAGAAAGTTTGATTCTCTGAGGGGAAAAAATTTAACCTTAATGGTCCTGATGGCGTCCAATGTTACTGTCATGACAAGGAGATCCCACTGAGATGTTTTCTAGGCGGCACAGTGGGGGGGGGGGGGGGGGCATGATCCGCTTTTTCCTTCACTGGAACAATAGAGCTGACGGTTAAGCAGGGTCTTCAAAACAGTGGCTGCCAAAGTGGAGATGTTGCAGGGGGCGTCCTTCATGACTGAGGGCCCTGCTCTGTGCTAGTGACTTTTGCTGATGGGTTTTTCAACAGGACAACACTGCAGTTCACAATGTTTGCCTGACAAAGGACTTCCTCTTCTTCCAGAGGAATAATCTCACGCTTTTGGAACATCCTGTGATCTAAATCACATTGAGAACATTATGGGATGGATGGAGAGGGAAGTTCCCAAAAATGGACGTCAGCACAAACTAATGTTTGAAGTGATCAACTAAAACGGTGGAGCTCCCAATTACTGAGTCATTTTTTCACACTTTGATTTCTATTTTAGGAGTTTTTCAGTTTTTAGGGCTTAAACATTTGATCAACGAATGAACAGACCAGTTCAATTTAAATGTTATTTCAATATATTTTCTTTCTTTCTTGTAAGAAGAAATAAAGGGCAAGCATTCAAGAATTGGATCATTTCTTATTCTTTTTTTTTTACTCATAACCATTTATTCATATGGCAACATCATTATGAAACCAAGACCACTTTATAGTAACAATAAAAAATACTTTTTTAAAAAGTGGACTTTGAAAATGTTTGTAGGATCAAAACTTTGGATGGAGCTAAATCACAAGACATTTAAGTTAAATGTGGTTTATTAAGCACTAGATCCTTATCTTTTAAAGCTATTTTGATCAACAAACAAATGTCAGATTTTAACATTGATTTCCTTGCTGTGACTGAAACCTGGCTGCGTGAGGGTGAATTTCTTAGTTTAAATGAGTCCACCCCCCCCTGTTGCCTTAATACTCACACACCCCCAGACACAGGCAGGGTTACACTGTGAAGGCAGGGAACTTTCTGAGCTCTCCTTGAAGGACTTTGTGCATCTCTCAGGGAGCTGTCTACAGGAATACCATCATGAGTGGAAGTTGCAGCACAAGGTGATGTGACACATGCATGGCGGGGGGGGGGGCAAGGTGAGTGAGGTGAAGAATAACAAGTAAACAGGGAAGAAGCCAAACATAGACTATTAATACATAAACACCATGTAGTCCTTTGTTTTGTCCAGATTACACAAGTTAAAGTAATTTGTTACAGTAAAACAGTGATTTCCAATCGGTAGGCTACAGCCCCCCCGTGGGCCATGAAGATGTTGTAAGTGGGCTGCCAAGTTATTTCCAAAATAGTATGGTTTTAGTGGAGTGCAATTATATAAAGAGACAAGATACAAATAAATAAATAAAGATAGAAACATACAGAATAATATTTTAAATGTTAAAACTCATTTAAAAACTCGGTTGGGAAATTAAAAATGTCCAGATATTCATAAATAAAAAAAGGGTCCACAAAGAAGGCCTGTTCGTGGCCAATAGGTACCATGACCCAAAACTTAACAATGACCCAATATTTAATGAAAAAAGTGTAATAAAACCCCAAATGTAATAACTTGTCAAAAATGTAACAAAATTGCAAAGCCCCAAATGCAAGAAAAAGAATGAATCAAAGGCCAAAATGAAATAACTGACTCAAACGGTTATTTTGTTTTGGGCTCAGAATCTGTTACATTATTGAGCAGTCATTACATTTTGGGTCTTATTACATCGTTTTATTGACATTTCAAACTCAGCTCTTTTGTGACATTAGTATCAAGCAATTATTACATTCTGGGTTTTATTACATTTTGTGTTGTTGTTACAAAGGGGGCCCTAACATGGCATTTTATATCCTCTGTACTTATTGGGTTGGAGTTGGGTTGCAAACATTTTTGTGGCTCAAAAGTGGGTCCTGAGTTGGAAAGGTTAGGAACCACTGCAGTATAAGAATGATTGCACTCTATGACTTTTTTTAATAAATTTTTTAGTTTTGCCAGCAACACACTCTAGTTTGTACAGTACTCTGCTGTACTTTAAAATTACAACAATTGACTGTAAACAGAGAAACAGTATTATAATTTAAATTTAGAACAAAAAAAGGCCACAGGTTCATATAAATCTACTGTATATTCACAGTGGAACTGCACACTCAAATTACAGATATACTTCATAATACAATGCTGAAAATACTCAAATACTTATTAATAAATGCTTATTAAATACTTAAACATGAAGAAAAAATTTTCATCTGTAAATTTGTTAAATTCAAGGACCCTTTTGGATTCTATGCAACCCCACATGGGGTCCCGACCCTAAGGTTGAGAAACATTGCCAAAGGTGATGTATATACGATTCAATAAGCATTGTTTTCTCCATATTCTCTAATTAGTAAGAGAACATGTCACTCAATTTACATGGCTGCTGCACAATTTGGCAAAATTCCACAAATGTGATTATTTTGCCGTCATAATGAATAATACTTTCTCTGTATATTCTTTGCATTAAAGGGACATAAAAAGATTTTTGGTAGTTGAGAAAAGTCTTCTCAACAATCAAACATTAATATAAAACATTTTGAATTTGAAAGTACAACTAAAAATAGCTTGTAAAGAAGAATTTTTGGTGCACTGTAGGTTTGATAACATGTCTGTTTTTTATTTTGCCTTTGTAGCTCACTGCTGAGCAAAGCAGGAAACATAAAACCCTCCTGACCTCATTTAGGCTCATACCATTCCTTGAAATTGCTCAGAAATAGAGAAAAGTTTGATCTCCAGCCGTTCTTGCCGTACCTTGCTCAGGCGTGGGTTTGTCATGTTCCTGGTGGAATCAAACATATTCTCTGCTTGAAAGAGTGTTGCCTCTAATTATTTTCAGTGTGACACCCAGGGCACACAGAGAGAAAAGATGAAGTCTAATTAGATGGTAGAGTTGCTTCCAGTGTTTCCAGTAAGCAATAAACAACACTTTGAATTAGGGAATGAATGTGTCTTATAAATAAAATGTTGATTGTTTTCTGGTGGGCCTGTTTTACACTTTTTTTTAAGAGGACAGCTATATCCGGTGACAGTGTCATGCACTTTTAAGTAAAGAGGCACATGTTCCACCAGATAACTTCGATAACACATTTATATTTCATTTTTGAACAATCAATGTACCTGCAAAACATTGGAGTGTAATAAATAATAAGATTTTCTGGGGTGTCAGAAAATCAGCCTGTACTGTGAAACCTAAACTGATTACTGAATGAAACACACAAATGTATAATTTATGATGTTCCATTACTACAACTGAGGTGAACTGATGTAATCTAACATGGTACCTGAAATATTATTACTGTTTGGACGACAACTGTTATTACCCATATCATTTTGAACCCTATTGTGTGATCACCATCAGACTTTTCAGAATCACTCTTTGGTCTTAAAGTACAGTCACAGGCAAAATAGTAAACAAATCCTAAAACAGTCATTAAAAATTGGATTTGTTCCTTTAAAATACTTCAGAAGTGTTGAGTATTTGGTCACTTTGATGGGGTAGAAGCGACGCGCCCATGTAAGGGTGAAGGTGCTTCCTTCAGTGTCTGGACTGACACCCCTGAACCTTGACCTGTCCCCTATGGCACATGTGCAAGTTTTTGAGTTCATTGTTGTAATGGTTTTTGAATGTTGTTTATGTGCTGAGGTGTTTTTTCCTGATCCCAAACTGTGCCCCAACCCCAGGGCCTAGTCTGGCGTTATGTTCTTTTTCTCCCTCTTCTCTCCCAGTATTATCCATAATTCCATCTAAGAAGAAAAGCAAACTACAAGTTCTCCCGCTCCTGTCCTCCCCATGACATATGTCTTTGCCTTTTTTATGTTTCTTGGACAGAATTTCACTGAAAGTCAAAATCTTTTGTACTGAAACGTGTGCAATGGTGGCGAATAAATGAATCTTGAATCTTTGGTATCAGTGATCAACTAATGAAGGTCGTGCTTTTTATTGAAGGACACCATTTTTGTTGCCATGCTTCATGTCTATATAAAGCCAGAACATTTGAAAGTTCTTCAGAGACAAAAATGTCTAAAACAAGGAACCTAATGCAAAAACACTGAATGACATCACAGGAGCCTCAGCAGCAGTGATCAAACCAGACTAAAGTCCTGTTATCCTTACGCTCTGTATGTGGAAAACTTTCAGATCATGGCTCAAGCACACAAGGTCCTGCAAGGCCGTCCTACATGAGACAAAGGTTACCCCGGTGGTCAGATGAGTCCAGTTTTCAGCTTTGTCTTCCTCCTGCTGATGTAGGGGTACACATTAGACCAGGCCAATCTTTATTTCCAGCCTTCAAAGTGTAAACCAAAGAATTGAGAAGAATTAAAGCCAGTTATTCAAGAAGAATGGGAAAAGATAAGCCCTTCGCAGAGTGAAAGGCTGGTAGAGAACATGCAGCCAGGATCAGAGCTCTACTGTGTGCTGATGGCAGGATGACAAAAATATTCATCTGAGGAAGTGATTGCTTTGTTTATTCACCTTTTGTTTAGTTTTGAATACATTATCTGTTATATGTTGACTTTGATGCCAGCAATGTTGAGAACTTACACATTGAAAATGTCAAGAACTTACCGGTCAAAAGTTTTAGAACACCCAATTTTTCCAGTTACTTATTGCAATTCAAGTCACTCAAGCCCAATCAGTAGCTTGAAATGATACAACGGTAAGTGGTGTACTACCAGAGGGTAAAATAAAAAGTAAGGTTACCCAAAACTGAAAAACAGAGTATGTTTCAGAACAATAACACAAAATGGGTTAACAATTGATAGCTGTCCTGCAGCAACGGAGGGTGACCAAGCCTTAAAATAGCTGGTACTACTAATTCATACAGGTGTTCCAAGTTTGCTTGATTACTAACAAGCCCCTCTGTCAGCATAAAAGCAGTGTTTGAACACAATGTGGTACCATACCCTCGTGAGCATCAGTTGAACAGTATTGTACTGCAGAAAGTAGTGTGTTGCTACAGAAATGGCAAGAAAAAGGCAATTAACAGTGGAAGAGAGACAGACCATCATAACACTGAAAAATGTAGGTCTTTCCTTCAGAGAAATTGCAAAGAAAGTCAAAGTGTCAGTGAGTACAGTTTCCTTCAGCATCAAAAGGAAGTCAGGGGCAAACTTTGACAGGAAGAGGTCTGGCAGACCCAAAGCCACAACTGAATCAGAGTCAACAGTTTGCGTGATAGGCGGCTCACAGGACAACAGCTTCAAGCCCAGCTTAGTAGTGGTCGTAGTAAGCAAGTCACTGTTTCAACTGTGAAGAGAAGACTTGGAGCTGCGGGTTTGACTGGACGAGTTGCAGCAAGAAAACCATTGCTAAGACGTCAGAATGAGACAAAGAGGCTTGCCTGGGCCAAGAAACACTGCCATTGGACAACTGAAGACTGAAAAAAAGGTATTATGGACTGATGAATCAAAATTTGAAATCTTCGGTTCATCACGCAGGATCTTTGTACGGCGTAGAGTAGGTGTTAGGATGCTTCCACAGTGTGTGGCTTCAACTGTCAAACATGGAGGAGGAAGTGTGATGGTCTGGGCTTGTTTTGCTGGATCCAGGGTTGGTGACTTGTTCAGAGTGAGAGGCACCCTGAACCAAAACGGCTACCACAGCATCCTGCAGCGCCATGCAATACCCTCTGGTATGAGTCTAGTTTATTAGGGGTTCATCTTACAGCAAGATAATGACCCAAAACATAAGTCCAAGCTATGCCAGAACTATCTTGCGAAAAAGGAAAAAGCTGGTAAACTTGAAAACATGGAGTGGCCAGCACAGTCTCCAGACTTAAACCCCATTGAGCTGGTTTGGGATGAAATGGACAGAAGAGTGAAAGCAAAGCAACCCACAGGTGCCACACATTTATGGGAACTTCTACAACAGACATGGGAAGAACTTTCTGAAGAATATTTCATTTCTATTGTAGAAAAAATGCCACATGTGTGTTCAGCTGTTGTATCTGCCAAAGGTGGATACTTTGATGAGTCAACAGTTTAGAATACATTTTGGTCTATAAATTGATTCCATAATTTCTTTTTTGACTCCAATTGCTTATTTGTACTATGCTTTGACGTCTGAGCGCAATGAGACATTAAACCGCAGAATTTTCAGTAAAAACACTGGAAAATTTGGGGTGTTCTTAATCTTTTGACTGGTAGTGTAGTTTTGTTAGTTTTCCTGTGAGTAATAAGCACAATATATTATTTGTATTTGTCCTAATAAAGCCACACCTACTGAAACACATTTTTATGATACCATTTGAGATTCTTTTAAGGTTTTCTGAAAACTTTCTTTATTTTATTTACCACTGTAAGTCTGAAATAAGACCTACCTTATATGCAGAGTTGGGGTCCGTTACTCGTTACTTTTGAAAAAACTAGTGCCTTACACTACTTAATTACTCCATGGAAATAGTAAAGACGTTACACTGCTCATTACACGACTTTATCCCCCTGATACATCACAACTGTAAAGAATATGATTCTCAAACAATTCTAATCATTTCCAAGAAAATATTTATTGTCTCATTGTTTACTTTAGCCATTGTTTACTTTAGCTGAACTTCAAGGCATCTGAAACTAGAAAATATGTCTTTACACACAACTTTAAACAGACATCAGGCTCGGCGTTTGCTGCTCCGACTCCGTCCTCCTCCACGCTGTTTACTGTTTTGGCTGAATCCAAATCTCTGGACTTCACTTCACTTGCGAACTTGCGGACTTTGCGGGCGAGTTCACGGGAAGTCCGGGAGTGCTGAGGGTTGTCCAAATCCACAATTCATCCAGTTCACAAGCAGCCTCAAGTAGACTTTGGCCCAATTCCAATTCCTTTCTTAACCCTCAATCTTAACCCTCAAGCTCAACCCTCAATCTTAGTAGCCCTCAAAACCAAGTGTTAAGGGCTATCTTGTGACTTAGAAATGGGACACCCCTTAAATGCAAGTGAAATTGTTGTGGACTGTCTGTCAGTTATTCCTTCGGTTAGCATTATCAAAAAATATCTGTATAAATAACACAACCACGGACATATTCAGCTGTCACAGCAAACCATAGTTTATTGAAAGGTAAACACCAGCTAAACTATCGTTACAAAACTCTGCGGCTACAGGAGATGACATTAGCCCGGTCATCTTATACCATTATCGGCACAAGCATGTTATATAGGCTGTTATCTTGATAAAACAATTACATTACCACGGAGAAAAATGACCATTTTGTAACGTTTACTAACTTAAACGATCGGAACATGGCTTGTCCGCACCGGACGCTATTGACAAAAGATCGTAAAATAAAAATAAATGTTATGCAACAACGAGGTAAATAATCCATAAAATGGGTCTAAACTAAGATAATACAATGGTTTTCGTAATATTTATATCTCCATTAACAAAGAAAATACTATATTTGTGGCTCGCCTTCTCTGCCGCTTTGGACGCCATGTTTATTTACCGACAATACGCAATGCATTCTGGATGTCCCTTAATCCCAAGGGTGGTGTCGGAAAATCTCAGTATTGAGGGAGATACAGCCCTCAATCTTGCCCCTCAACCTTAACTTTCTGAGAATCGGGACAGCACTTACACTTCGCGGGAGTGCGCATTTTGAGATTGAAGGTTAAGATTGAGGGTTAAGACAGGAATTGGAATTCACCCTTTCTGCAGACTTCCAGAGAGTCTGCTTGGGGTGCAGACTTCTGCAGAGCTCACTAGTTTGATTACCCACAATTCATTGCAATACGGCCGTGACGTTTCAATTTTTCGATTTTTTGCACTCGATCTGAAACCAAAATCATTTATTTTATTTATTATTCTAACAGTTCAGGTTCTTATAAAGTGGTCCATTTACTCATGTTGTTCTTAATATTCTGAATTCCTACTGTTCTGAGACTCAGTGAATGCACCCAAAGGGGAGGGGCTGAGTGTGTGTGTGTATCATAGACTTTATAAAACATGGACGTAGTCTCCGTGACGTCACCCGTCTGTTACTGCAGCTTTGTTTTGAGGCTAAACGGCGGGCGCAGCCATATTGGAAATGGGATGAGTAACGAGTGCCCAAAATCACAGCTATTGGGCGCCCGTCAGTCACGTGATCTGAGCTGTGGCTCTAATTGGGTAAGCTCTCGATCCTAATATCTTCCAAACGGCCGAGTTAGAAAAAAATTCACCCCCCTCACAGTGTGTGCCGTTAAATAAGCGATCCAGATGGGAGACAGAGTTTGTACCAGGCTTTAAATACGCTAATTTCAGCTCTGAAAACGGCCTTTTTCCCGTCTGCTTGTACAGGACTTCCGGTGCTTCTGGAGCCAGCCTCAAGTGGTCACTCGAGGAACAGCAGCTTTTTAGCACTTCCGTGTTGTCTCATTTTTTCAGACCGGAGGTTGCCGCTTGGTGTGTATGTGAGATAGACTGAGAGAGAAGTGGAGGAGGTTGACTTGGAGCTGGAGTTTCTGATAGAGACAGATTTTTTTTCTGTCTTGTTCGGCGTGGTCACGGCCGACAGTGACCAGTTTATTAAAAGCTTGTGTCCACTCACCGTCCTGTCATCCTTCAAACGTCCAGGCGGACGCTACATTATCTATTTGCAGTCATTGTAAAAGTAAGGATCGTAGCGTTTAATTTGTAACTCTAGTTTAAATACCAATCTAGGAGGAGTAGTGCCGTTACACTACTTGTTCCCATCAAAAGTGATTTAACTACTTGTAACATTCATTACTTGTAGTTATATATCCAACTCTGCTTATATGTAAATATGAATGAAGACTTTCTGAACAAAGAAGTATTTGTGGTGAAATATAAGTGGCAAAAATCAACTTAGAATCATGAAAAAAAACTAATTTTACCCCTCATAAATTACATAAGGTCCAAATGCACAGCAAAATAAACTTCAACTATTAGGTACTCTAACTTGAATATTTTTTTGAGGGTTTCCCATGGGAGTAGAATTTAAACATTTTAAACCAAGTTAAAGTGGACCTTCACACAAATAGTACTGAAGAAATTGTTTGGTAACAATTTAGTTGGCAGATATTCTTGTCTCCTTTACTTACTGGATAAGGACAAAATGATATTGTTGTTAAAAATTGTAAAAAAAAAAAAAAAAAAAAGAACTGAACCAAAGATTAAACCTTGTGGAACACCTTGTTCAAATTGCTCAAACCTGAGTCTACAACGTTTGCTCTGCTTGGTGAGGTTGGGGTTGGTAGATGAGCACTGGTAGGACACAACTAGGATTCACTACCTGGCCACTTGACTACACTACAGACTTTAAGAGTGTGCTTGTTGTCATGTTTCAAACAATAGCTCTATATAGCTGTTGAGAAATAAATTACCTTGTTGCATTGCATCAGATAAAGGGATAGACCAATTAGAGAGGAAATCATAGTGGGAGATTTTATGACGTCATAGATGAAGACAACAAACAATGAAGAAGACAAAGGAGAGCGGACAGGCCAGAAAAATGTTCAAGCAGAGGAAGATGTCACAGATGAAGATATGCAAAACACCCAAGAGGACAAACAAGAGAAGACAATATTTGTACAAACTGCAGGCCAACTCCAACAAAGCGCAGAACAATGGGGAAAGCTTCCAGTGCTAACAAAAAAATTCACCGTTACACTCAAACAAGATAAATGGCGGGTTATTATTTTAGCTTCAAGGTTCAGTGAAACTGAGAGGACCTTGGACCAATGTTCTATATAACAGCTTCCAGAAATAAAACAACCTGTTGTACTCTTCCTTTCAAGCATTAGCACAAGAAAACAGCTCACAGATGAAAAATCAAAAGCCCGTATTTAAAAATGAGTGCAGTTTGTACTTTTCCTTCCTGCAGTGCTAAATGCTTTTTTTGTTTTTCTTTTTTCTTTTTTTAATGAAACAAAAGCCAATAGGAAACAATGGACTTTAACTGTCTGTGCAACAAAAGGGAGAAATAAAACACAAGAGAAGTTAGGGGCAATTTAAACCAGCAGGATATGCAAGAAGAGGGAGAAATTCAAGGGCGCTATGCAAAGGAGTGAGTCAGCTTTTCTATGCCAAACTTAAAAAAACAAAACAAAAAAAAAAAACACCTATTGCTCAACTTGTTTCTGGGAACATAACCCGAAGTCTGAGTAAGAATGTTCTAAAAATGATTAGGTCAGAATTCAGCTAAAGTTAAAGGATTCCCAATAATGTGTTCATGGAGATATACCTCACAAAACAATCATCAGGGAATGAGACACCTGATTTCACAGAACTCCTGGATACATGCAGCACCTGCAAATTAATCCCTTTGGTGAAATTAGGTATACAGAAAGTGGGATCAGCATTCTTGTACAACATCTGCAAGAAAACCCCACTGACCTGACCTGACACTGACAATGCAGATCCTGGTCAGACCGTGCGACTGTTTTAATATTCCCTCACTCTTCCTAGAGGTGGTCAGAGCACAACCCCCCGCCTCCAGTCTGTGAGATACTTGCAACTGGAAACTCAATACCGCTCATTACATTCTAGCTAATGCAGTTTCTACGACACCTGTCACAGTTCACAAAGTTCAAAGTACATCAGGTTGAAACAGACTACAGCTGATAAATAGTGTCCTCTGTCCTTCAACAAGGAGAACATTTTCAGCTACAGGGACAGGGCTTTTGTAATTTGTTCAGGACACATGAAAGAACATGAATACCTAAACTGTGCTGCATTTCTTCTCTGCACTTGTGCTAAAAGTTGTTGCTCATTCCATTGGAAGAAAACCTGGTGATAAGGGTTTGAGAGGTTTTGAAACCTTTACATCGGCCAGGTTGTTCTTCACTGATGATGCCCTCAACATCTTCCAACTCGCATTCTGTGCAGTGTTTTATGCGGCAAACCCGTGAGCAAACCTCCTTCTTAACCTGAGAGTCATGCAGGTATTAATAGAGAAGGGCAAGAAACCTGTGATGTACAAGATAGAAAAGTTGAAGGACAGCCAGCTAGGGCAGGAGGAAGATGATGAAGAAAAAAGAAAAGACTGCCGATCCCCTTTTCTCTTATTCGTTTAGAGAGGTTGTGGTTTACAGAGGATGTCCAAACTCAACTACAGTAGGGACAACAGGGAATCCATATAACCACACTGGGATTGTTGGCATAGTTTCCAAAAGCTACCTGGAACATTTTCCACTCTGCCATGGTCCATTGTTGGGAGATTTGAAAAGGCATCAGACAAGAAAAAAAAAAACTTTGAACCCAAGGAAAACCAGGGACACAAAGTGATGTGGACAGAACACGTCAACAACAAAAAAATCATGGATAGTGACAATAAAGAATATGTCATAGTGCTTTTGACTGTCTTCATTTTTCCTTTCCCTAACAAAGATTCTTCAGTTGGAGCCTTGTGTTTACACAGGTTGTGCTTGTGTTCACCCGTGTGAAATGGAGGTTCATCCGTACTTTGCCTGAGTGTCACGGTAGAGGGCGTGCCACATTGTACGGGGCCCTCACTTCCTACGCAACAGACTGTAACCATAGACTGTAACCATAGACTGTATAAAACATGGAAGTAGTCCCCGTGACGTCACCCGTCTGTTACTGCAGCCCCGTTTTGAAGCTAAATGGCGGGCGCAGCCATATTGGAATTAGGACGAGTGATGATTCCCCAAACTCACAGCTATTGGGCTCCTGTCAGTCACGTGATCTGAGCTGTGGCTCTGATTGGGTAAGCTCCCAATCTTAATATCTTCCAAACGGCTGAGTTAGAAAAGAACCCCCCCTCACAGTGTGTGCCGTTAGCGAAATAAGCGATACAGACGGGAGACAGAATTTGTACCAGGCTTTAAATACGCAAATTTTGGCTCTGAAAACGGCCTTTTTTCCATTCATTTGTACGTGACTTCCGGTACCTCCGGAGCCAGCCCCAAGTGGTCACTCGAGGAACAGCAGCTTTTTAGCACTTCCGTGTTGTCTCATTTTTCAGACCGGAGGTTGCCGCTTGACTGTAACCCATCTGTGTAATATTTTGGCAGCTGCAGTAGCTTCTGATCAATGTTATCGTCAGCCTCTTATGGTACATTTTGTGGTCGGGGCTGGGGAGGTGGATTTGAGAAGTGCAGCGTGAGTTGTAGGACATCTGATGAAGGTTCCTCATCGAAGGAGAAAAAAAGAGATGAACATCGTTGGTGTTGCTATTTTAGTCATGATAGACACAATCACAAAAACAATTTGCAAATTAAATAAATCATGTTTTTTTATTCTGTGTTGAACCAAACACATTAAGAACGTTTTGAATTCATCAAATGTGTCCAATATAAGAAATGTGTCTGTTACTATGGGCCTACCTTGATTTGTAATGTTTGGGTCAAGGGAGTTATATCCCTGGTTCCCACAAATCTGCTCATCATAAGATGCGGTTTGAACCTGTCATTCTCATGCAGACAAAGGTTTCTCTTCTGCCGGGCCCCCGCCCGCCATTAGCTGATGTTTTGTTGAAGTTGATGTTTAGTCTTTCTGCGGACATTCTGCCATCTTGTTTTTATTTTGTGAGTGGATTGTTTTGTTTGGCTCATGGCATTGACTTTAGCACAGAGGTACTCCCAGTAGCTGAGGTTTGTGCTGAGGTACCTCTTCTAGAGTATTTGTCACCTCCACCAAGACCTCCAACCCCAAAGCTCTGAACTTCATTTTTCATTTCTGGCTGCTCTGCGCTCCCACAATCTCCATGTTGACAGTTGGTAGCACACGCTAAATCCTCATTTAAATAAGGCAGTGGGCGCCACTTTATCACCTGTTATCACGCAGTTTTAGCCTATCACCCACAACATGCTCACAAATACCGTGCATAATTTCTTCGTCTGCACATGCAATTTAGGGTTTGTTATTTGGGACCTCAGTACATCAGCCTGTCCAAGAGACGCGACCAGTGTGAATTGGTGCACGCCGAAAATCCTGGTGCTCACTTTCTGCAGCGTGCACACTTTATATGTGAATTGAGGGTAAATGGGTATTGTAAACCCCGCTCCAGTATTTGTACAGTCACTGCAAACACACCATGAAGCATCAGTGAGGCCGTGTCCAGATGTTTTTGGATTCAAAGGGGGTTTCAGCTTAAAGACCCAGTACACAGTACTGTCTTTTTTTCTATTTAACCTGAGATGATTCCTGTTAAATCATTTGAAATGATTTGCAAATCATTTCACCTGTTTTCTAAACATGCTGTGTGTTTCCTGCTTTTTGAAACCCCCCTTGGATTTTCATTAAACTCTCATGGAGAGGAAAATAACTCAGCAGCAGGAGCTGGAACTTCCACGTTGCAAGTTCCAAAATGTTTAATTGTTTTCTGTTTTATAAAAACATCTTATTCTTACAAAGAACATATAGAACAATCTGGTGAACATGGCTACATGGTCTATATATTGAAAGTACAACAATATACTTGCAGTCTGTAACATGAAGAAAAATCAGTGGAGTGGAGAAGTGGAGTGAGGGCTGTGAACACTGCTCGCTCAGAGGAAGCTGTAAGCTGACAAAGAGCATTAATCTTTAATAAAGAACAGCATTATGATCTGCTTTTACTTTTTGGCAGACTCATGGCTAAGAGGAAAAGAAACTGTTTGGCCTTTTCATCTCCTTGGTGAGCTGTGTGAGGTCTGACAACTGCCCTACAGTGATGTCAGCTCAGACATCAGTACATGATGGAGACTGGACTGGTAAAAATGAAAAAAGTGGGAAAAGAGTTGAGCCGTCCTGACTCCAGAGGCTTTCTCCTCACATCCCTGTGTGGTCTGAGGTTCAGGCAGCATCAGAATGTAGTTCAGGAGCACACGCCCATCTCACAGCCCACTGTTAGTGTTGGCATAGTTGGAGTATAAGTAATAAAGCTAATCAAGATGTGATCCACTAAGGCATGGCAGTGTGAAGGTATGAATCCTGAACCATGCTCCATCCATTGGGGGTGAGTTTCAATTGTTTTGGAGATTTGTCTTTTGTTGGAACAGCAAACAGAGCGCTGAGTCTGAAACACCAGAATCACAATAAATAATCCAGAGAACTACATCCAGAGAACTGCACCAAATGTAACACAAGAAAAATGATGTAGTGTTTTAGGATTGATACTTATCGTTTGATAATATGCTATAGTTTTGATGTGAACATGAAATATGCGTCTGTTTATCATTATTTAAACTTTATGTAATTAATTACTCTCCATATTGAGTCAGAATCAGTGAAGTGTGGTGTGGTCCATGACTAGTGAGGCAGCCAGGTCTTGTGCCTTTTTTTAAAATGATACTCTCAAGACGTTACACGTGTGCACCTCAGCTGCTCAGGAGAGCGCTTAAAGCAGCCTCGCTGCCTGTGCAACAAAATATGCCAGTGCTACTTGCACCAATGTAGAAAGTGAAAGACTTTTCAGCACAGTCGCTGACATTGTAGATGAAAAAAAAAACTGACTGTAGGAAGGGCTTTAACGCTTGTGTTTGTGGTAAAAAACCTGTTAAGCTTATGTGCTCAGAGCAGAATCAGACCACACCAGACTCACAGTCAATTATTGCTAGGGTTGTGTTCAGTTCCCCAAAGAAGAAAAGAAGTAGTGAAGTCAGGGATTCAAAAGTGATGAGAGAAAACCAAGGAAGGCTGAAGGACTGGGTGCATTGGCAGTTGCAATAAAGATGGCAGGACAGGACTGGAGGCAAAAAGCACAAACAGGAATAGTTAGAACAAGTCTTAGGGTCATAGGTTCTTTCAAGCTAGTTCAGAGTGTCACCAACAGGGTAGCTCACAAAGTGGCAACAAGTGAAGATTCAGCCTGGGTTTTCCTGCTGCATAGAGTAGTGGCTGATGAGCTGATGACTGACATACATACCACACTGACATAAACCATGTCTTAATCCAGGAACTGCAGCCTTCAAATACTGAGTTTGAAGACCAATGATAAGTCCTCAGCCCTGCGTCAAAGGCTGCTACTTTACAAAACTCTCCTCCAAATGTGGCTAACAGGGTCAATGAATCTGTCCTTCCTGTCATATGTTATAAAGGATAGATTTAGTGAACCTTTCACAGCCTCATATATCCCAAAAGTCATTGTGCGTCAACTTGACAGATGATGGACATGAACCCTGGACACAGAACTTCACTTGTTCTTCTCTCTGCTTTAAAGATGAGTAAATATGTAAATTGAATAGACAATATAAAAATGACTGAAAATGAGGTTAAATGTTTCCATCCTCCACCACCTATCCAGGTCCTGGGGGCAGCAATGCCATCAGTGAGGACCAGTGGCACCTGCCACTTCCACCAGCTCCTCTGAGGGGATATCCAGGCATTCCCAGGCCAGCCTGGGTCTACCCTGGAAGGGATGGACATGCCCTTAACATCTACCAAGGGAGGCATCCTCAGCATTTGCCTGAACCACCTCATCTGGCTACGATACAGAGGAGCAGATGTTCTACTCTGAGCTCTGAACCCTTTCTCCAAGGCTGAGTCTGGACACCCTGTAGAGGAAGCTCATTTCAACAGCTTGGACCCATGATCTCATCTTTTCAGTCCAGTTCATGGCTCATGACCAAAGGTGAGAGTCAACGTGGACTAACAAGTAAATTGAAGACCTTGCCTTCTGGCTGAACTTCCTCTCAAACACAACAAGCCAATGTCTGTGTCAATGCCGACACTTGTTTATGTTTTCCACATCCATGTGCTCCGCTCCGCCCAACGCGGAAAAAAGACTTAATTTTCGCACCCACGCCCCTCAAGCGGAAAATTTCTGCGTCTTACACCTCTGAAAATTTCTAACTCCTTTGCGGAGACGCACAGACAATATGGTGGTCGACCCGGAGTTTCGAGTGTCAAAAGTGCAAAAATGCGTTTATTTGATTCATCACACAGAGATCACCTTGTTAACTGTGTGATGACTGTTTATTGTGGTCACACTCTACAGAGAGGAGGAAAAGGCGAAAAAAATAATGTATTAAACCGTGTAAACAAAGGCAGACTTCTTCTACTCCAGTTAAATGCTCTGATAGACGTGTTCTAGCTATTTGCCCCCTGCAGTTTGGGAATGGAAGCTAGCAGACGGCGAGCGGACAGAAAAGAAGTATAGCCTCACGCGTTCTCTCATGCGGAGCTTGGGCGTGTTTTTTTCGCGCGGAAAGCATAACCCAGCCTTTAGAGGTCAGTGTCCAATGAGACCAAGAAGACCACATCATCTGCAAAAAGCAGAGACCGGATCCTAAGAGCCCGTAACTCATTGCGCCATTTGCCTGCACCTAGAAATCCTGTCCATAAAGGAATGAACAGGATCAATGACAAAGGGAATCGCTGGCTGTGTCAAACTCTGACTGGGAGGCAGCACACACCAAAAAAGAGGAAATGCTGATAATTCAACCATATTAAATGAGTGGTAGGTACAAGTCTCTTATCATGTCACTTATAACTGTTATTTCAGACCCTTTGCTGGAACAACAACACTGGCTGCTTTTTCCTTTGTTCCCTCGCATCTGTAATGATTGCAACTATTACTTTTCCACCTAATGTGCTAATGCATTTGGAAAGACTCTATAATTGAAAAAATAGCAAAGGGCTGGATGATATTCACATGTGAAAACATGATGAAAGCCTGCTGACAATGTGTGTGAGGAGGCATTTTTTCCTGGTCCATTTCCCCTCAGCTCCTGATGAAAGATCCTCTTCTCATCAACATCTCAGCAGGGGAAAATTTAGACGTTTTATTTATTCAGGCTCTAAATCTAAAGCTGCAAGCGATCACTCTGATTCCGCATGCATTCAGTTTATGTGGACTTACTTTCCAATCATGCAATATTACCATCATTGTAATGAAATAGTTCCTTCAACTGTCTATCACAAGTATGTCAAAAGTCAGACCCGTGGGTCAGTTGGGGTCCTAGGTCCATTATATTTTTGAATTGTTTGAAGGATAGTCTTTCAGATGGATCATCTTGTTCTCAAGTGAGCTCTTATTTTAATATGGCCCCAAGCTTTCATTCCACAATGTATTAATTATGATACTAAAATCATGCATTCATTGTACATACACTAGAGTTAACCATGCATTTACATTTTCTGTCAAGTACACAAACAAAACTCAAGTATGTTTCACAAAAGTATTAGGACTGTGCATAGGCTTCTTGCTACTTGTGTTGGGCTGAAGCTCTGTGCATTCTGAGAAACTTCAGCACTGCTGCAGGAGCTAATGCAAAAATCAGGGCTGCACAATATATTGTTCAAGTATCGTCACCAGGATAAGTGAATGTGCAATATTTATATTGCAAAGTCTTTAATATATTGCAACATACTTTAGACTTTTCATTAAGTTCATGTGGCCTGTCCCATTTACATCACTATTAGATGTTAATAAGCATTAAAATATATTAGATTTAACAACTTTAGTTATTTCACCTTCTCAGTGCTCTGTTATCTCACCTGCTGTTATCAGGGTTGGGCAGAGTGACGTTCTGTGTGAGTGGTGAAGCGACTGAGAGAGAGGGAGCGGTGAATGTGAGTGGGGCATAGCATCTTGAGTGGACTGCTTTGTTCATTTTGTCTTCAGCCAGAACGGGTTCTCGAGTGAAGCAGAAAACGTCATATTTCAAGAGAAACATTCACATGGTGATGCAAGCATAAAATTTGGCACGAATACTCTCTGAGGGTCACTCTATTGAAAATGATGTTAGACACTCAAATTCAAGATAGCCACCATCTTTTAACATGGCTCCCATTTCAATGGCATGTCAGATCTCACACAGCCAAATATGTGCCTTTCCACATCATGTCCAGTCAACTGATTTTCCCACGGGTAGACTCAGTTGAAGTTTTAGGAACATCTCAAGGATGATCAGAGGAAAGAGGATGTGCCTGAGCTCAGTGTTGGGCTTCATGGCAAAGGCTTTGAATTTGGGATTTGGGGCTTTACACCATCCATCCATCCATCCATCCATCCATTTCAGGCTCACGGGTGGCTGGAACCTATCCCAACTGTCATTGGGTGAAAGGCAGGGTACACCCTGGACTGGTCGCCAGTCAATCGCAGGGCTAACACAGAAACAAAGAACTACTCACGCACACACACACACAATTTAGAGAATAACCAATTAACCTCATGTGGGCATGTTTTTGGTCTCTGGGAGGAAGCCGGAGTGCCTGGAACCCACACATGCACGGGGAGAACATGCAAACTCCACACAGAAAGGCCAACCATGCCCAAATGGGGAATTGAACCAGTGACCTTCTTCTTGCCTTGCTGTGAGGCTGCAGCACCCACTGTGCCACCGTGCAGCCCAGGCTCTAACACATTATGTGGAAAAAAAAGGAACCACTGTGAATACTTTGGATGTGGATGTATTTTCGAGGTTTTGATATAAGGCACAACTACGGGACTTGATTTGAATCAGAGGAAGTCATTTTCTGCTCATAATAAAAAATCTCAGAGGTACAACTTTTTTCCACTTATATGCACAACATATATATATTCACAGTGGGGGCTACTGATGTGACGTTACGACCGCAGAAAGCAAGGAACGCCCCTTTGATGTGATCGCCATCAGAGCGATTCTTTCACTAATTATGTTTTGTCCGTGAAGTAAACTGAAAACAAACTCAGCGGCTGAAATGTGAAGAATCTCAGCTTTCTAACGATGTGTAGAATATCAATGAGCCAGTGTGTGCTGCAATGAAGTAATTCACAATTTTAATTTTTTTTTTAAAAGTAAAAGAACTTGAAGGTTTATTTACATGTCCCTGCTTTTTGAGGTTTGGTCACCAGAATAGGCAGTAGTGTCAGATCCATGCCCTCGCCAGGTAGGTCTATAGATTTTGACCTTCAGAAGGACTTTGCTCTTCTGCTGGTCTTCTATATTCCATCCGAGTGGTGGGTAGGAGAGTGGAAAGAGGGTTTGGCTTGACCTCTGTCTGTCTTCTTTGGGTGGCCTTCACCCTCACTGTCATCACTGGTATCCCCAAAGAAATGGCTGTGAAGTGGGTTGAAATAAAAATGAATAAATAAATAAAACTAACAAACAAACATTCTGTTATCAGTTATCACTTCTGATACTGTTATTACTTATTAAATGTTTATTTGCCAAAAAAGTCAAGCTGTGAATACATTTATTCGTGGAGAGTGTTGTGGCAGTTCTTTGGTGGTTATGTTGCAAATATTCTGCATGCCAAAATTTACCCTAAGGGCATCATCACTGCCCGAAGAGTCGCTGTGCAGTAATGGTGGGATGCGGAGCTGGTCCTCCCCTCTGGGCATTCAGATACTGGAGAGCCAGCTTAGCTGCTGCCAACCCGTCCTGGGGCTCGTGCTCCTTCACCCAGGTCCTGACGTCAGCAGGCAGCACCCAAAGTAGCTGCTCCAGGATGATGACCTCACTGATCTGCTCCTTGCCCTTCTCTGGTCAGATCCAGCGACGGTAGAGAGCCTTCAGGCAGTGGTAGGTCTCCGTTGGGTTCTCGCCAGGTGGGATGGTGTTGGCTCTGAACCGTTGGCGGTACGTCTCAGGAGAGATGTCGAATTTCACCAGCAAAGCTGCTCTCAGGTCCGAGTAACAATGGGCTCTGTCCTCATCCATCGCTGTGTAGGCCTCCAACGCCTTTCTTGACAGCAGTTGCACCAGTCTGCAGGCCCACTCTGCTTCTGGCCATTTCCAAGTTCTGGCGATGCGCCCAAAGCGCAGCAAATAGTTCTCAATATCCTCCCCGGACTCATACGGAGGAATTCGTGGCTCTGAGGAGTGCCTCTGCTCTCGCCGAGGCTGGTCATCGAGGTCCACGTGTGGTGGGTGAGGTGAGGGGGACCCTGCTGTCACAGCAGACCGGCGGCGTGGAGCTGGGGTTGGCAGGTCCATGCGGGGGCTGGTTGCAGTCATGGTGCTGGGCGTCATGGCTGTCTGGCCAGAGCTGTAGATGACTGTGGTGGTGGTGCTGCAGGTTGCAGTGAAACTCGCAGACTGCGCAGTTCTTCCAGGAGGCCCTCTTCCCTCCGTTGTTGTGCTGACAAAAAGTCTGACATAGTTGCGATCAGCCGCCTCTCTGGTGCTCCAACCATGGCAGAAACTGTCTCTGGCCCCTCTTCATCCTCCTCCGATCCAACACTCCCATCTTGTCTCATCTTCTTCCATTGCAGCAGTAGCCATTTGCTGCTGGCTCCGCTGCTGTGAGCGCAGCCCCACACGCTGTCTCGGCAGGCGAGTAGTCTTTCATCACGTTGCCATCCCACTTCTGACACCAAATGTCACCAATGTCAGATCCATGCCCTCGCCAGGTAGGTCTATAGATTCGACCTTCAGAAGGACTTTGCTCTTCTGCTGGTCTTCTATATTCCATCCGAGTGGTGGGTAGGAGAGTGGAAAGAGGGTTTGGCTTGACCTCTGTCTGTCTTCTTTGGGTGGCCTTCACCCTCACTGTCATCACTGGTATCCCCAAAGAAATGGCTGTGAAGTGGGTTGAAATAAAAATGAATAAATAAATAAAACTAACAAACAAACATTCTGTTGTCAGTTATCACTGCTGATACTGTTATTACTTATTACATGTTTATTTGTCAAAAAAGTCAAGCTGTGAATACATTTATTCGTGGAGAGTGTTGTGGCAGTTCTTTGGTGGTTATGTTGCAAATATTCTGCATGCCAAATTTTACCCTAAGGGCATCATCACTGCCCGAAGAGCCTTTAAAAGAAGAAAATAGGGGCTCTGCTTTTTAACCTTTATTGAAAACACTGAGATCAAGGATGGGTCCAGGGAATTTATAAGGACTAAGAATACTTTGGTGCTAGGAAAATCTGACCGGCCTCAAACCACATTGTGCACATGTGAAACAACACATTTCTGCTGTGGGTCTGCCCCTGTGAAGCTTCAGTATTCTGGGATTGACCACCAAAAGTTAATCCGAGGAATGTTTCACTGTAGCAGTATTTGGTTCAACTGAATGCATTTACCCAGAAAGTATTTACACAAATTCACTCAGTTATGAATTTGAAAGGCCAAACATTCATGTACAATATAAATAAAACGTATGTTTACAGTTACATCTCCTTTGGCTGTCTCTTTGACCTTATTTCTTCTTCTTCTTCCTCTTCAGACTGTAAATCTGATGTGTTGCAGGTCAGGGATTTCTTCATCAGTTGACAAGCCATTAAGTACTGATCAAAAAAGTAAATGCCAAACTTTACCACAGTTTTAAACTGACAGTGTAAAACAATTCAAAGAAACAGCATAACATGAACCGAAACTTTTTTTTTTAGATTACAAAAGTAAAATAGATTTTGATCTGTGCTACAGTTAACCACTTTATTTTTTAAATTGTTTGAGAATAAGCATACTGCATGATTGTAAAACTCTGACATCATGCTTTCCCCAGTCAGGACCAGGCTCCTCTTTATTCTTCACCGCTCTCTCCACTCTTTCATCGCTTCTGTAGTTTGGCCAAAATGTGATTCCTTCGTTGCACCAGATTTGTGGCACCACTGCAACAGTTTTGTTTGCCAGGAATTCAACTTAGTAGAACATCCTTGTCTTGATATATATATATATATATATATATATAGATATAGATATAGATATATATAAATATATATAAATTCAGTTGAGTGTATAGTATATATAAACCTTTTTCACTTTTTTTTTTTTTTTGCGGTTGGATGACCCTTTTTTTGGAGCTAAATTTTTCAATCAATATAAAACCTCTATACACCCATACTAGTTGGCCTTGGGGCCTTATTAAATTAACATACCAATATGATTGCTATGATTAATTTATATATCAATGTAAATTAATAGCACAAATTAAGCTGAGTTTTAAACACTGCCACAGTAGTTTTAAAATGAATGATAAAGCCCTTCTTTTTCCTAATGTAAATGTAAAAAGTCCAAAACTCAAAAAGCTATAAACAATGTGAGCTAATACAAAAATATAAAAATAAAATAAAGTTGTTCATTGAATTCACAATGTCAGATCAGCAGAGGTCCTGTACAGGGTTAACATATTTGAGTAACTATTGACTGACCTCCCGGGCACATTTTAATCTGCTCTCATCTCTTTGCTCATTTTCATCATTAGAAATGCACAGGGATGGAAATTAGAATAGAATAGAATAGAATAGAAGTTTATTGTCTGACACAAAGGTGACAGAAATTCATCTTATGACAGGCCTCAGTTGCATCAAAGACACACATTCACACATTCCCCATCATACTAGTACACACATACATAACAATAACTTTAAAAGACCAGAGTTTAAAAAAAAAAAAAAAAAAAAAAACTACTTAAATTAACTTTTTGACTTATTGGACAAGTAGCCAGAAGGTGAAAGAATTCCCACTTAACATAAATACCATAAGCATGCCAGCATGCGTTATTCATATGAGTTCATTCAGTGATCATATATTAAGATAGTCATAGCTACAACAGTTGTATTGTTTTTTCAGAGCTTTTATGGAGTGAGTCTGTAGAAACACCTGTAAGAACTTTAGCATGAAAATGAAACAAAAAACAATAAGGGCAGCTACTGTTGTTTAATCTTCTTATTATTTAAACATCCCCATTCAAAAAAAAGAGAAGGGCCTTTTTTTGGAGTTGCAAGTTTATGGTTCAGTTCATGAACACAAACAAACTACAAGATTACTTTCAGCAACTCACTGCCTTGCAAACCACTTGGCTACATGACAACATAACACATACCTTAATGAAAATTATATCAATGTCTGTGGACAGTGATGTAAACCTCTTCAAGGTGATGCACATCTATTCTAGACGTATTTCCAAATCTATCACAGGTGTGAGCGGTGAGTGTGATTGGTTCAGTGTGGCCAATTGGATTTTAGAAAAGAGAGAAAAACATCAACAGTTGATTACAGAGCTACGCTGATGCTGAGCTTCAGAGGGGAAAGTAATAACAAGCTTCCTAGAAATGTAGTGGAGTCAAAAGTACAATAATTGGCTTTAAAATGTAGTGGCGTGAAAGTCATAAGTTTCCAAAGAAACAAAGAAACTACTTGAGTAAAGTACAGATACCCAAAAATTGTACATAAGTACTGTACTCAAGTAAATGTACTCCATCACTGTCCACCCCTGCTTGTGACTTGTAAGTCATACCTCCCCACTTCATAAAAACCTGATCTACTCTCTGAGTGTCCCCCTTACATTTGATCTGTTTTAACCCCCCTTCTTGTATATCCATGATTGATCACTGCTGCTTCCATCACAGTCACATTCTGACACATGAAGAAAAATACCTTTGGGGTTTAATAGAACACCTTTGCACAACTCTTTGCCCAACATGATGAGGGGAAGCGTTAAATCCTTTCCACTGCTGCTCACAGAGCTTTTTGTCCACCACTGCTGGCCCAAGGCTCTTTGTTTAAACTCGTCTCTTTGCATGTGGTTAACTTTGTGACCTTTGTGGTGCGTGCTCTGAATCAAACCTCTGAGAGCAAACAGACTGAATTCAAACATGGCAGCGTTGCAAAGGTCGATAAGTAATCCAGCTTTCTGAATCCAGTTATGCTTACTACGATTAAAACCCTAATGCAAGTGAGATAACCAGGTGTTTACATGAGTTGCCATAATCACAGTATTGCCTTACTGGTTGTAATCAAATTATTAAAGTGCACAGTGTCTGACTCAGTCTGATAAGCCTGCTACCCCGGGCTGCAGGGGAATGCAGAGAGCAGGCTTCAGATTTATGAACAAATCACACTGCGTGACATACGGTTATGGAAGCAGACTGCTGAGGCCAGCAGTAACACTCACGCAGAATCAAGCTCACATACACACACACACACACAACACACACACACACACACACACTAAAGGGGAAACACAGGGCTTAATCAGACATACAGGGCTGATATTGCCATTTACTCAAAGTGGAACCTGGCCCAATCTGATAAACACGGTTAGGTGGACTACAGTCTACTGAACAAGCTTAACTTAAAACTATGGTTTATTCTGTTGCTTTACTTTCTTTTTCATTCTAACTGACATCACAGGAAATCCTAACACTTTCAAACTTAGTCTGAAAGGCCAAACAGTGCTGGTCCTGTTTGATGCATGGAAAGCATTTGCAAAAAAATACAAATGTAAAAAAACAGAAAAAAGGAAAGTTATACCCCCCACCCCCATGACATCCAACTATAGGAGCCCTTTCATTTTCAAAAATGCAAGCAACATAAATAATGTATCTTTGTAAAGTCAATTTCTGCCAGTTAAAACTATGAAAATGAAAAACTGGCTCTGTTGAGATTTATTTATTTATTTATTTGCACATAGTCAAACATTTTTAGATAAGTCAAAATTTCACCTTTTGCCCAACAATTTTGACAATTTATCTTAAAATCTTAACTCTGATATCTCAGAATTTTGACATTGATATCTCAAATTAATTTAATTTAAACTCACAATTGGATTTTTTTTAGCTCAGAATTTTGATTTATTTCTCATAGTTTTGACTTATCTCTCATAGTCAGTCAGTGAAATTCTATCGTCTGAAACTCAGCCTCATAACTCTTGTAGGCCTTCATGGTTCTTCTGTTTCTTGACAGATGGTTTTGTCAGGATCCTGTATTTGTGTTTTTGTGTTTTGTATTGTTTTCAGGGTTTGGCTTTCTGTTCTTTATTTCCTGGGGTTTTGCTTCATGTTTCTTGGGTTATTAGTTATTCTTGGGTTTCCCTTGTGTTTCTTGTTGTACCTGATCCTTGTGTTTCACTTCCTGGTCCTGGGATTCCCTCCCCTGTGATTGCCCCTCATGTGCTTCACCTTGTCACTACCTGCTCTGTACTGGTAACCCAATCCGTTCTGCGCCTGTGCGTTGATGACGTCGCTCCCGGCGCTCGTGAATATAGTGACGTCACGTACATGTTGATACAGCCAAGTCTTTAAAATTAATTTCTTTGGGTTAGGGTAAGGGTAAGGGATAGGGATAGGGATAGAGTTAAAAGGGTGAATTAGGGTTAATTTGCTGAAATGTTGCTGACATAAAATGGGTGTTAAGCCGACGAGCGGATGTGGACGCGTTCTGTACATGCGCAGAACGGATCGGGTAGCCGGTACGGATCATGTAGCGACACATCTGTGTCTTGTGCCACACCAGGGTTCAATTAGTTCCTGTGTATTTAATCCCTGTACTTAGTTCAGCCCTTTGTCAGTCATGTCGTGTCAATATGCATGTTTGGAGTTCTTTGTTTCTCCTGTGTCTCCACTTGTGTTTTTGGATTCTGCTTTTTAAGGTTCGAGCTTTGGTTTTTTTTTATTCCCGTTTTGTTTGTATTTGGAGCCTTTTGAGTTTTTTAGTTTGGAACAAAGTACCTGAGTTTTTTGTAATCTGCACTGGAGTCCTCAAGCTTTTTCTGTTTTTCACCCAGTCCTGCATCCCCACCTGACAGGTGTATTATTTTCACTCAGTCTAACTGTGTTGCTCAAAACTCTCTGACTCTCCATGCTGCTGTGTTAAAGTGAAAATGGCTGTGGAGAAGAATGCTGTAGACTGGGGGGGTCACTTCATCTCATTCACTGCAGTAGATGCCATAGATGTGTCCAGTGAGGTTTAAGTTTTCTTTGAATTAAATCTTTAAAACAGGGTTGGCGAGGCTTTGTTTTGGCGGGGCAGCTGCTACCCTGGGCCACCCCTGTAGATCCGCCTCTGAGTGCAGTTGATTCAGCTCTGTGCAACATCATTATGAGTATCTAAGTTCACAGCAGTCCGTACAGCTCTGGAAAAAAGTGAAACAGACCACAGAGTATTCATCTATTCTGGCCTGTTTGGAGAGTTAGCCAAAAAAGGTCATATGGCCTTGGCTCTATTTTCTGCATTTAGCTCTACTAGCACCTGTGGACAAATCTTCTGCCACATGAAGACTGCATTAAGTCTGTCTCACAAACACCCGACAACCGAACAATGAGCCTTGTTCACTGATAAACGTGTGTAAATGTTCTTACGTTCCGCATTAAGTAAGTACGCGCACGGAATTACTATCAGATTAATGACCATTTGCATTTCATTACATGACAATATATCATAGTCTGTGAGGACAACACTGAGAACTCTAAATGTCAAAATACTGATATGAAAATGTTTTCCAAACAGAAAAGATACGGGCAAGCTTATGGCTGACTTCAGCATACAGCAAGCTTGAGGTTCGAAACAACTTCAAGCATTGCTATTACCACTTTAAGACACAGGGTGGCGTACATCAGTCAATAGCATGAGACAAAACAATACATCAACGCAGTGTGATGTATAATTTTTACTTGTTTTTTTTAATTTATGCCCAGAGATAACCAGATCCAGAGACCAAATTCATATTCACGTACTCATAAACTCTCAATGAAATGTTGTTGACAAAGAAAACCTGGAAAGTTAATTTAGGAATTGATAAGGGCATTGTTATGAATAAAATCTTATCAAGTCTCTACCAAGAAACTTAAACGGTGAACGGTTGTGATGATAGTAGCAGGATTAAAAGTTGTTACATAAGGGATGCAGATATTTTTCAAGATAAAATTTCCATGAAAATCAGTACATTTGTACTCAGTACAGTTGATGATATAAGTTCCCTGCACTGTAGCTACCAGGCAGAGCTATATTTTGTGACAGTGTGGATGTAGCCAGCAGACCTAAAGTTACCTGAGCTGTCCTTTCTGCGTTGTTGATGTAAAGGTCAATTCACCTGCCTTAAAGTGCAGATGCCATCCTCCAGAAGAGAAACTACAGTAGATTTTATGTGAACAGAGAAGACCGACCACATGAGCTCACAGTGAACCTGGAAAGAGGACAACCCTCAGCAAATCCACACAGCATACAAATCTGAAAGAAAGGGTAGAAAGAGAGAGAAGGTAACTCACCGGAGAGCAAAGATCATGTTCTAAGTCATTAGAAATATGTGAAGCAGCATGGGAAAGACAAAATCCTGTAGAGTGAGTGAAAAGAGGACAAGAAGGAGAAGCTGGGAGTCAGATTGGGATCAAAAGAAATAGGGAGCAGTGGTGTACACAATTGCTGGCAAATGCATGTTCCCTCTCTGAAGATAAACATGTGCTAAAGTGCCCTTTTGGGTGCTAAATCCTGTCCTGAAGCGGCCTGTAAGGAGCCAAATGCCAAAATGCATGCTAAAGTCCACTCTCAGGGGGCTAAAAGCTTGCTCAAGCTCCCTCCTCTTGGAAACCAAAACATTGGCTTAAGTTCCCTCCTGAGAGCCAAAATAAACAAGTGCCCCATGAAGAACCAAAATATGCTTAAGTACTCCTTTGGGAGCCAAAATGTGCACTACAGTGCCCTCTCTGGGGCAAAAATGCATTATACAAACCTTTTTTCCCTTTGCCCTTGCACGTTAAATGTCAAAAATGACATCACGCAAGATCGACAAATGAGGGCCCAGGTGAGCAAGGACTCAACACTTATTTCTTCCTCTTTGAACCTTTCAGAAAAAGGAGCCATTACAGACTCTGGTGGACTGTCACTGTCATGATTGTGTGTTTACAATCATTTTGTCCATCAGCCTGACTGTATTTCTCTGTGATACACTTTGCACACCTCTCTACAATAACTACAACTCTGTTATGTCTGTAAGTGTGCAAAGACTGTGCCAAGGAGCTGATGTGCCAGACTGAGACCTACAAAACTCTAATAATGAAACTAAAGAGCTCTGACAACATCTGGTGGTTGAAATGGAAAACACATGGAATGAGTACAGTGTTTGACAATATTATATCACAAATGAAATATCATTTTAGTTTTTTAAAGTATCGGGGGATTTGTTTTTTGTTTTTTTTGTTGTATTTGAGATTAGAAACAGCAGGTACAACTGCCACAGCAAAAAATGACAACTGCAATCAAGAAGATTGTTAAATAGTACTGATGCTTGAGGGGAAGGAGTTGTAAGGAAATCAGGTCAGTATCACCAACACCAGCCTGGATTTTACTCAGTCTGAGATCATATAGGAAACTGGTGGTAACAAATATCACCAGCACTGTTATATGCTGAATACTTAACATTTTCAACTGTAATTATTTGCTTTTTGCTGACCTGTAGAGCTGTGTTCTCTTTTTACTATACACCCGTAGCGGTGAGCATTTATGGAAGTAAAAAGTGGGTTATAAATAAAATGTCTTATTTTCAACATTGTTATTGTCAATTCTCCTTGTAAGTCTGAGATTGCTCATGGTCTCTGTGTGAATGTTCCAATCAGCCCAGGATGAAAGTATTTTGTTGGCCATTAAACATATACTTATTTATTTTACTTTTAAACACTCCACATATTTTTACTGATTTGATTACTGTAAATCAGAGGTCTTCAACAGGGGTCCACAGGGTCTGTGGAGGTACTGCAGGGGGTCTGTGACATTTTGGGCTGATTAGGTAATTTTGTATACTTTAAAATGATTGATAACAAGTTTGTTTACACATGACAGTGGCATCAATAAGCCATCCCTTTTGTTTCCACATTTATGTTTAAGATAAAAATGACAACCTTAATACCTTCTGTGCTTATTGACAGTGTTGATATTGACACTGGTGTCAGTTGACAAGGTATGTGTTCATATCCAGTTGTGCTCAGAATTTATGATTTTTAGGCCTTTTCTCAGAGAATATGAATGACGACACAAAAACCTTTCTGTCACTCGTGGTTTCTTGGTTGGGTGAAGACATTTACTAAAACAAATGTGTTTACTCTTTTTAAATCATAATGACAACACAAACTTCCCAAATGAACTCGATCCAAAGTTTACATCCCCTGGGGATTTTGTCCTGATAACATGAACACAAGGCAACACAAATGTGTTTGAATGTCTACTAAAGGTAACCATCCTCACCTGTGATCTATTTGCTTATAATCAGTGTGTGTGTATAAAAGGTCAGAGAGTTTCTGAGCTCCTGACAGACACTTGCATCTTTACTTAGTGCTGCATCGACATTTCTGGATTAAGAGTCATGGGGAAATCAAAAAAGTTGTTAAAGGATCTGCAGTTAAAGTGAATCAAACTGTACAAAACAAGAAAGGGATATAAAAATACATCCAAGAAACTGAGGATCCCAATAAGCAGAGTTCAAACTCTAACTAAGAAGTGAAAATGAAGGAGTCTGTTGAAACCAAGCCACGGTCAGGCAGACCAACAAAAAATTCAGCCACAAATGCCAGGGAAATTGTTATGGATGGAAAAAACAAACAAACAAACAAACAAAAATAACTTCAGCTGAAATACAGGACCCTCTCTAAAAAAAAATCAAGATATGCAATAGGAGTCATTCTTTTCGGGTATTGCAAAGGACGGGTGCAGTGGATCCTTCACAGCCCCATATATCCCTGGGTTCATTGCGCTCAAACGCAGAACAGCATGGAGACCACGGGAGAAGTTCTGTAGGACCATGTTCATGAATGTAATATATTTGTTTATATGTGTTAAAAAGGCTTGTACTTCCAAATTTATTAGAGAAAAATAACATTATAGCACTGTACAACTACAGTTATAAACATTCATAAGTTACTATAATAATTTATAACAATAACCATAACACATAAAGCATTTACTTATCACTTATAAGGTCAGGTATTAAACTATGTCATAACTGTTAGCAACTCACTGACAATGCCCACATAGATAATGCATTATACAGATATTTATCATATTCTTATAAACATGTACAACTATTATTAAAAACACTCATGAATTACCATAACTTTTTATAACAATGAGCATCTTTTGGCTGGCAAAAGATAAACTCCAAAAAAAAGGGGATATTTACCGCATCCATCTCTTCTCTTGCAAAGTGTTCAACAGGTGTTTGATGATGAGGGCGGTGCTGTGTGATGTCAACAGTGACAAACCAGAAATGCTCCGAAGGTCAGACCGTCTCAATTCAGTTCAGCCTTCGCGGTCCACCAAGGCTATGAAGGCTGCAGCCCCTGAATTGAGACACAGCCAAGATCTATGATGAAAGTAACACCATTCCCACTGTGAAACACGGAGGTGGATCACTGATGTTTTGGGAATGTGTGAGCTACAAAGGCTCAGGAAACTTGGTCCAAACTGATGGAAGGATGAATGCAGCATGTTTTCAAAAAATAACTGAGGAAAATTTACACCCATCAGCCCAGAGATGGCGCATGAGGTGTAATTGGACGTTCCAACATGACAATGATCCAAGACACAAGGCCAAGTGGACCTGCCATTGGCTACAGGAGAATAAAATGAAGGTTCTGGAGTGGTCATCTCAGTCTGCTGACCTCAATTGTATTGAGCCACTGGGGAGACATCTCAATCCTGAAGTTCATGCAAGACAGCCCAGGAATTTACAGGACCTGGAGGCTTTTTGCCAAGAAGAATGGTCAGTTTTACCATCGAAGAAAATAAAGATCCTCATCTACAACTACCACAAAAGACTTCAAGCTGTTATTGATGCTAAAGGGGGAAATACAAGGTATTAAGAACTGGGGTCTGTAAACTTTTGATCAGGGTCATTTTGGTACTTTCTGTTGTCATTTAAAAAGAGTAAACTCTTTTTTTTTTTTTTAGGAAATGTCTTCACTCAACCACCAACCATGAGTGACAAAAAGGTTTTTGTGATGTCAGTATCTCTCTGTGAAAAGGCCAAAAAAATCATAAATTCTGCTGGGGTTTGTACACCTTTGAGCACAACTCTATGTTGTGGGGGTTCTTGCTCCATCTCGTGGTGGCCGTGTGACCTTTTGACCTCAAACCAGTGCAGGGGAGTAGCACTTAGTTGGCTGATGGACATACACCTCTTAACTTTACATTTGAACTCTCTACATATTTTAATGATTCCAGTTCGGTAGCTATTAGCATTTTAGCTCAATAGCTCCCAGGTCATGTGACCTTTTGACCTTAATTCAGTACAGAGTGATAGCAGTATATGGGCTGATGGACTAACCCTCTGTATTTTACTTTAAAGACTCCACATATTTTTAATGATTTTGTTACGGTGATATTAGCATTTCAGCTCAATAGCTCCCAGGTCATACGACCTATTGACCTTAAATCAGTGCAGGTTGATGGTACTATACTGGCTAATAATTTGATGCCATATCTGAACTAATTCCTCCATGCTTTCACTCATGAGTCCCTAATTTAAGACTAGGAGTGTTTGCTACTTTTTGCCATGTGTCTGCAAAATAAATGCTGTTAAGTCTCATGTTAATTCCATAGTTTTCTTTTTTTTCCTTAAAAGGGTTTTAAAGTGATTTATCAGTAAATGCCATTGTAGTCTGACTAACAGAATCACTTTGCATCTTCATACACGAAGATGAAGAAAATTCATACACTGATATCGTCACAGATCCTGCATGTACAGTAAAGAAAAATTTGAAGTGGAGTTACCGTGACGACAGGGTTTCCCACAGGGAAAGGAGAAACAATGAACTCTCAAATAATCGGAGAACGCTCAGAATAGATTTGAAGGGCTTGTGTCAGAATTAAAGACTGATGTGATTTTGTTAAAAGAATTAAGTAGAGGCAAACGTGAGATCCTCTGCAGTGCAAACACAAGACAGGACATAATGATGAGACCACTTACATATCTCTACAGGGATTTTATTTTATGAAAAAAAGTATCTTTGATTCAGTAAGGTACTTATTCATTACTGTTTAGCCCTGATACTGAAGGTGAAACTAGTTACTGCAGGTTGTTGTACGTTTTGGAAAAAGTTGCTGCGTTACTACCATGCTGCCACATTGTTGTCACATGCTGCCACCCTGTGTTCACAAGGTGGAACTATGGTTTTGCAACTTTGGTTTGTGTCTATCTTAGTTTCAGATGTGGAAAGACAACAAAAGAGACTGAAAATATATTTATTGAGATCAGGGGAAGAAAAGAGGGGAGGTGGAATGTTGCAGCATGTAAAGTTCATTTTAATATTTTGGTTTGTGACTGGAGTCAAGTCTACCCATTTTTGATTTATTTATTATTAAAACTGCTAAAATCAGGTTCCATAAATTCTACTATTAATACCTACCTTGTGGCTGTTAAATATATTTAGATAAACAGAATTAAATGAGCAGAAGAGGACCATGTATTTACTTTTACAGATGGCTGGTGTACCTGTGTACTTCTACATCTGGTCTTCACAAAGCTTTACAATACCACTATCATCTCATAACTTAGAGGTGACCTAAAGAGATTGTTATGTTGTTGAAAAATGAAAATTTCAGAGAGAAACACTCAACAACAAACAGCAGTGCTTGCACAGAGTGCGTCATACCTATAGGTACCGCGACACACTCTGTAATCCATGCGACAGAATGATTCTTACATGACATTATGTGACATGAAAGTGACATGCAGATAAATGGAGTGATTTTTCACCTGCTCCTTGCACACAGACACAGGACACAGACAAAGGACACAGACACGGACGCGGACATATATATATATATCACTGAATGAAGGAAGGAAAGACCAGGACAGAACAGAGAAGGAGGGCAGTAAGTGTTAGTTTATACAGTGTATTTATATTACATCATAAAGTTGAGCCATGTATTGGTTTCTGTAGTTTCAGATCAAGCGGTGATTCATCCCCGTTCCCAATCTTCAGGAAATTGACACCAAATGCCACAGATCAAGGGCCCTAAAGACTCCAGGACTCCTGCCACCGATGACAAACTATTCTCCCTCCTGGAAGGTCCTGCTCATGGCCAAAACAGAAAGACTGAAGAGAAGTTTCTTTCCCTTTTAGATTGCTGAATGAAGACTGTGTAAGTATGAAGTGCAACACTAAGTTTTTGTTTCTCCTTTGTAATGAAGAAATTTCTAAAATAATAATAATAATAATAATAATAATAATAATAATAATAATAATAATAATAATAATAATAATAGCAAAAAATCCAAATATGTTTTACAATTAATTTTGTAATATGGTATGATAGACCTTATTTTAAAAAATGTATAGGCTACGTCATTTTGAGCAGAAATAAAAGCAGAAACTTTTTTTTCTCCCAAAGGTTATCAGAGGTACATGTGTTGATGTTTTCACACAGACAGCTATATTTAAAAGTGTAGGCAGGATATAATTTTGAAAAAGTTTCGATTTTTTTAATGGCAGCAAAATACTATCATTTTTCATAAAAAACACAATTTAACTAAAATAGTCGTAACTGATTTTGTATGCAAACAGCATAACATGGAATCATCCATGTTGTTTTCAAGCCTCTCTATGACAGAAAAGCAAAGTAATGACAAAATATATTTTAAAATTGGGTCAAATTAACCTGGAGGTAACTTGAGGGTTAAATAAACGTCCTGTGTCTTTTCTGTTTTCCCCTGTATCTCACCGTGCAGGATTTAAAGGACGCAGGTGGAGGACGCGAGCATGAAACTTTACAGCTTTGGGCTCCACCCTCCGTGACGTAGTTTACACTACACCGGGCCGTGATTGGCCAGGAAACACGGAAGCCCAACCCACCGAGTAACTTGTAAACAAAGACAAACTGAGCATGCGCCACTTCAGTAATGGAGGACTGTTTTTACTGCCTTGTCTGATGATGTCTGCGTTTGTATCTTCTTCGTTTTTGATCACATCAAAGACAACCCGTCAGCATTCTGGAAACTGTGAGTTCTTTTTCTCTTTCTTCAAACACTGCTCTCATAAGGGCTGCCGTCCAACGGTCCAGACGTCGGCTACAAGTGACGGTTACGTTCTGCTTAGAAGAGTGTTTGGGCAGCTGTCAGAGCTCCAGGACTTCATGCTAGCGTCTGCCCCTACTTTTTATCAATAACCAGGTTATACGCAGACTACTAGCTTTCTTAAGTTTTACTAATAAAAGTGCGTGCTTTTATGTGTGTTACAGTGTAAGTGTGAGTGTGCGTGCGCGTGCATGTGTGAATGAGCGTGTGGAGGGTGAGAAACAACAAACGATGAGCTTTAAGTTTTTTAGAGGAAAACGCCCCTGTAAACAAAGTGTACTTTACAGTGAACTATGAAACATAAAATACTGGACACCGACTTGTGTGTGTTATATTTGAAGTGACATTTTAAGACCTCAGACCCAGAAAAGGAGTCACTCATTTTGAATGTTAGCTAACGCAAGGCTAGTTCTGTAAAATGTTGATTTTTCTCAGAGGAGCTCGGTCACTGGGCCAACGCTCTGTGGTCAACATATCACCCACTTACAAACACACACAGCTCAGAAGTTTACTCTCTGTTCGCCTGTTAAAGTGTGATTGACGTGACCAAAATCTCATCCAAAACCCACTTCACCTTCATCTTTAGCAGATCTGTCAACCTGGGCACATGGACCTTTAAAAGTTTCTGTTACAATTGCTATAACACTTGAAACTGCGTTTGTCATTTGTTCTCTGTGTTTTTGTGGGCACAAAAACTCATGTAGCTGGAACACACTGGTGAGGGTTTACAGCTGGGGGGGGGGGGGGTCACACCTACTCTGCTGGTGCTTTCTGAGGATCCACTATCCTCCTCCTCCTCCAACCTGTGGTCAGGGAATTACCCATTTAAATGTGTTGAATTTAATCAAATATTAGTAACGTTTCAATCAAGAAAAGTTGTATCACAAGTAGTTATCATCACTAGGGTCACCATGTTAAAAAAAACCCCGGAGAGAGGACCCCCAACCTGGCCTCTGAGAGATCCTGCAAAAATACCCATAGATCCTCAAAGACAACAACATGGCTTCATTTCCTTTGCATTTATTCCACACTCCTTTTCTGTTTGATGGAAACATTTTCTTTAATATTGTCTTGAATAAAAAAATGATAAAAAATATGTAAATGAAGACCTGGATTTGTCAAATTTTCTTGCCCATTTTAAGTCAAACTTTTGAGATGAAAATATCAAATGAACAATATGAGTTTATCTAAAAATTTGACATTATCTCAGAATTTCAAATTTTTACGTAAAATTGCTATGTATCTCTACTTGTTTTATCTAAACTCACAATTTGAAATCTCACATTTTTGACTTTCTTGAATTTCAATTTTTTAAATTTTGAGTTAGGTGTTTTTTCGTAAAATTTTGACGTTTAATTGTATAATTTTGACTATTTTGCTCATACTTTTGACTCTATCCCCAAAGTTTTGACCTTGTCTCTTAATTTCAACATTTTGACACAGAATTTTGTTTTTTTTTGTTGGAATAAGGCTTTTTTTATTTTTAATTTTGACTTTGTATGGTTAAAAACAAATTTTGAAAAAGCCAAATTTCTGTTCTCATTTCTTTAACGGGCACAGATTGGTTTCCATATTAATGCCTCACCACATGCATGAATAAAAACAAAAGACTATCTATGTGTATGTCTCTGGTGCAAAAAAATTAAATAAAGCCTCAAAATCTCAGTTAAACTTTAATTTAGATTATTTCCAAATGAAAGTGCAGTGCAAGCAGCCAGAGCATATTTTCCTGCATTTTTATGATGGCATAGGCTGTAAAGGCGTCTATAGCCTACAGCTTATTGCATAACTGGGAACAAAAGTAGATGTTTGGTTTGTAGGTGTATTGTGGCACCACATCTCTAATGCAGACTTGGTCACTGCTGGTTTAAAAGTGTAACTGATTAAGTAAGAAAGAAAGATGCATTTATACCTGTGACATTTAACATCTTATGTTTTTGTTTAACCCTTCCTCTTCACTTTTCAGAGATCAGATCCTTGGAATAATCTCACAATGGCTACTGATGTGCCAGTGGGTCCCAGGCTGATGACCTTCACCCCCTCCATGGAGGAGTTCAAGGATTTCAGCCGGTACATCGCCTACATGGAGTCACAAGGGGCCCACAAAGCTGGAATGGCAAAAGTAAGACGGATCTGTCAGCAAACATTAAACAAAAAAATCAGATCAGCTCTCCCAAAATCTTTCATTCTTTTGAAAGAATTCATCATGATCAAGGGGAATTAACTAAACCAGAGAGCAACAATGAGCAGTGCAGTGGTTTGTATGTTATTAATCATGTAAAAGCCTGTCTTCGGATAACGATCCACTTGGCTGCTTGTTTTCCCACTATGATAGCATGCAAGTTCACGAGTACATCAGATCTCAAAGATGAACTGTTTGATCATTCTTTTTCTTTCAGTGATGCTGTTTTCAAACTGATTCTGCACTTTTCTACTCTTGCAGGTTATTCCACCCAAAAGCTGGAAACCAAGGCAGAGGTATGATGACATTGATGACTTGGTCATTCCTGCTCCAGTTCAGCAAGTGGTGACTGGCCAATCAGGACTGTTCACACAGTACAACATCCAGAAGAAGCCAATGACTGTCCAGGAGTTCCGCAAGACCTCCAACATGGACAAGTCAGTATAATGTTGAAAAAATGAGCTACAATTGACGGATGATTGACAATGACTGTTCGGATCTAAGACTTAAAACCGTGTGAAACATTGATTTCAAAGATTTTTCACTCATGTTAAATTTATGATATTTTCACCAGTGTCATCAAAATTATATCCCACAGGTTCTGCAATCCACAGTGTGTAGATTCTGACGAGTTGGAGAGAAAGTTCTGGAAGAACTTAACCTTTAATCCACCGCTGTACGGTGCCGATGTCTGTGGAACACTTTATGATCCGGTGAGTTGTATAAGGTTTCCAGGGTTCTCCTGCTTACAGCGCATCATGAACTGTCATTTTTCAATTACAGTTACAGCATCACAGTGTGGTGAAGACACAGTTTTTTAATCTTTCTGGTGCATACTGCCAAAACTTCTTGTTCTTATATGTTTGTATAAAACTTGTTTTTATGAAACTACTAAAATTCCCCAAAATGCCTATGTGAAAACTTTTTTGGGAGCCAGTACACACAGAAGACTACATTTCAGTAATGAGAGAACCTTCTCAACCACCTGGATTTGTGTCCTTACCGGACTGATTTTTCAAAGGTTTGGTTATAACATCAGTGCCATTTTGAAAACTTCATCTGAATCCTTCTTCTGCAGGATGTGAATGAATGGAACATCGGTCGACTCAACACCATTCTTGACAATGTCGAAAAAGAAAGCGGAATCAAGGTCAAAGGGATCAACACTCCGTACCTCTATTTTGGGATGTGGAAAAGTTCCTTTGCATGGCATACAGAAGACATGGATCTCTACAGCATCAACTACCTTCACTTTGGAGAGCCAAAGTCCTGGTACAGTAACTCTTAAATACTCACACTACTATACAGACAAATATCCCATCTTATTAAGCTTTGCAGCTTCTTACTGCTTTAAACAGAAGGGTAATATCTGTCAAAGTCCATGAACTACGTACCAGCTTCTTATGATCCCCTTTTTTTTCCCTCACACACACCCACCTCAAAGCATAAAGTGATTTTTCTGGCTTTTTTATGCCTTTACGAAATAAGGTGAGAGTGAAGAGTGACACATGGGAAAGAGGCCACAGGCCGGATTCAAACCTGCCCCTCCTACCCCTCATAGCCCCTCATTTATCAGACGTGTGTACGACCAAAAAATGGGTGTACGTTTACATCTATGCCCAGATTGGTCTTTATCAATCTGAACATGGGCAGAGGGTACGCTCAAATCCCATACCAGGTCTTAGTTTATGAACCCAAGTGTCATATCAGAGGGAAGCACAGTGCAATTTGGGAAAATCATTCTGTACAGCAATCACAGAAGAATTGACTTAAGGAGCTCCTCTGCAGCATGGAGCACAGTGTCTAAGCAGACGTGCAGGAGAAAATAACACTGGTCTTTCAAGTAACTGTTGGTGAGGAGATGCTCAGCCACACTAATGTCACAGGAACCTTGTGCATCACAACAAAACACTTAACACTTAACTAAATCAGAGAACTCCAGGACCTTGGAGACTATATTCAGGCCTACCTCCAAGTGTTTGAGAGAACAGCAGAGAGATCAGTAAACCTCTGTTTGAATCAAAATCCCTGATTTCCAGACGGAGGGGGGAGGAGAAATAGAGGGTGGAGTGAGCCCTCAGATTCCTAAATTCCATATTGTGCAGCACAAGGTTCCTATGACATTAGTGTGGCTGAGCATCTCCTCACCAATAGTTACTCGAAAGCCCAGCATTACATCTTCCTGCATGTCTGCTGAGAAACTGTGCTCCATGCTGCAGAGGAGGTCCTTAAATCAACTCTCCTGTGATTGCTGTATGAGCTGCAGGTGGGTCCAGTTCCATGTGCCCATTGGCTGCAACACAGTCACAGGGAAATACACCCCCTCTACCAGCCAGAGTGTGGTACTGCTCTCTATGAAGGGTTGCCTGGTTTGTTAAACTACCCTAAGGACTCTTTAACCGCCTATCCATAATGACCGCTGCATGTACAGTATATCCTCAATCTGTAACTTTGCTAGCACATTGCTTCTTGAAGATGAATCACACAGCAACCTATATCCCTGGTAAAAGTACTGCCAGAGTTATAGCAGTCATTCATTTTGATAAAATTGTGTCGCTTTTAGGTATGTTGTCCCACCAGAGCATGGGAAAAGATTGGAACGACTTGCCAAAGGTACGTGATGGGTCACAGAAAAACTTCAAACATAAAAAGATAAAAATGCATTTGTAAGAACAGGCAAAATACAGTTTTTGTAATTTTCAATCGAACTTCATTCTTAACTCAAGTATCATAGTGCAGTGTTCCTAGCACAAGCTTTACCAAGGGCTCATATTTATGGCCACTAAAGAACAGATGCTGACTTATTTAACAAATTATCATTTTCCCCCATTTTTACTGCCATGAACAAGCCTTTAGCTAGTAGTCCTTATGCTCTCTGTTTATGATTGTGTGTGCAGTTACATATGAGAGGTGCAAGTGTATGCATCTGGAAATCCACAAGTCTTAACCTTATAGAATGTATGGCTGCCACAGATTTGTTTTTGTCAATCCTCTGTAATATTTTTTTCTATTTAGAGTTTGACAGACAGTCTGTAACCTTCCTGCTAGAGACCATAACGGAATTTATTTTACATTTACATACAAGAAATGAACAGTTTTACTGATGATATGTACACATTTGGACACGCTTGCTTGTGTTGATGTTCCCTCTATTTACAGGTTTCTTCCCTGGAAATGCCCAAAGCTGTGAAGCTTTCCTGCGCCATAAGATGACTTTGATTTCACCCTCGATTTTGAAAAAATATGGCATACCATATGAGAAGGTGACATGCCTTTTCTTCTTTGTACAAATATGATATGATATATGATCAAGAAAAACATGTATATAATCCCCAAATACTGAAAGGAATTTGTGTATTTCTGTATGCAGAAAACTAATTTATAAAATAATGAATAACCCAGAAAATAAGGAAAAGTTCAGACCATGGTGAAACTGTTCTGGTGATTATATGTTGGTTTCTGTTCAGGTTATTCAGGAGGCTGGGCAGTTCATTGTGACGTTTCCATTTAGCTACCATGCTGCTTTCAACCATGGCTTCAACTGTGCAGAATCCACCAACTTTGCCACCCAGCGATGGATTGATTATGGCAAACAGGCAACACTGGTACACAAACAACTACCTCTGAATGCATCCTCTAAGTAGTGGCTTAAGTAATTAGTAGTTTCTTAAGTAATGAGAATGGAGTTGTGTTATTAATAATAATGATAATAATACTGATACTAATAATAATAATATTTATAGTAGTAATAATACAAATGACAACAATGGATTTTCTAAAGTCTTTAGAAAGCACTTTAGAAAGTCTGTTAACAATAAAAGTGTAGATATAGACCTTAATGTTGGTTTGTATTTCTCCCCAGTGTTCATGCCGCCAGGACATGGTCAAGATTTCCATGGATGTGTTTGTGCACAAGTTTCAACCAGACCGTTACCACTTGTGGAAGGCAGGGAAAGACGTCACTCCCATTGACCACTCCAAACCTACACTGGAAGCAGCTCAGTTTCTCAAAGACACCAGAGAGACTCCAAAACTGAGTCCAGACAGAGACAGAGGCAGAGATGGATCTGAGGAGCCAGATATACCCGTCCAGGAGAACAACAGGTTTGGTTTCTTTACAAGTTTCCTGGAAGAATTTAACTGCTTGTTTTATACAACTCATCACACAACTCAGTCTGAATTGTGGACAATGCTAAAAGATACATATAATTACCTCAATGATGGTTGATGTGTGCATACCAGATATTAAAATGCCTCTCTGATAGTTTTTCACCCAAAATCATATTATTTACTTTAATCACTGTTAAAAATCACTGTAGTGTTTCTCTCACAAGTGAAAGAAAGACAAAAACTTTGCCTCTCACAACATTAGGCCCATGCTTGATAGTTTAATATTATTTTACCTGCCATTCTATTCTTGAAGAGAAGGTTTAGTTGCTAAAACTGAAAACAACCCCCTTTTTTAAATTTATGTCCTGATGGCTCACAAACCATAAAACATAAAGCTGACTTATCAGCTGCCAGTCTCAGACAGGTTAAGTATCTATGTCATTAGAAGTACAACATGCAAGTTGTGCTTCAAAGTTTCTAATTTGGTGATACAGAGCAGCTTGTTCTTCAGAAACACAAAGTTAAGTTTTTATCAAATATTTGTCTTCTTCACTTAAAACGATGGCTTTGCTCTAGAAGTGTTTCCCTCTGAGTACTGCTCTGCCACTAATATCTCACATCCTTCAGTCCTAAGCCTCAACTCAAGACAAAACGTCCCCTGGAAGAGTTTGAAGAACCTGAAGACCTGAAGCCTGTGCTCATGACGAAGGAGTCAGAACCAAAGACGGCCAAGGATTCTCTGAGCAGAGTCACAGACAGCCCAGTTAAAGGTACCGCACAGTTAGAAGAGCTTACATTCAACCTCAAGGTTCGAATTTATTATTCAACATTGGGATGTATTTTTTCACAGAGACTTGACAGATCTGTCAGTTGATGGTGACGTTTTTTTAAGGGTGAACAAATAACAATGTTGTTGTCATAGTAGTGGAATTAGCAGCTGCCAATCCCCAATTTGACATGACAACCTATTGCGGCATTTCACCCCAAAACACACTCAAAAAATAAAAGCAGTGAAAAAAAATCTGCGTTTACACAGAAGCAGTGAGGGACTTACAATGCTGTACAATGCATGCCAGGCCTGTAGATGGTGATATAACTGTAGAAGCTGTTTAGAGGCTGAAGATGAGGGTGGCTGATCACCTGTTGTGTGTATTGAAAACTTCTTTGTTAAATGCAGAAGTGGTGCAATAGCTGCACATTTTGTACAAAGGCAGTCAGTAGATTCATCAGCACAAGAATGAGACGGTTGTGCGCTGTTGTCGTTGTTTTTCGGTTCATGCATGGCACAGTGAAGGTTAAATGCGCAAAGCTGAGCGTGACATCAGTGTTTCCACTGAAAACTGCTGCATTCCATTTGGACAGCAACAGTGAAATTGAATCCCAGAAAAATTCCACTCTGGAGGCCGTTCTCAAAAGTTTGCGTTTTAGGTTGACTGAAACACTGTTTCTGTGTAAATGAGAGGTCGAAATGCAGCAGTCGTTTTACATTTCACCGTAAAATCGTTGTCATGTAAATGGACCCTTTGGTCCACTAGATGAGTGGACCATAAGACTAATAGCTCATTCTGAACCTGATGAAACCCTACAGCCAAAAGAAATTATTTTGCCAATTCCAAAATTCACAGTAGAGCTGGAGTGGGACTCATTTTCAGCCCTGGAGTTTCAGGCCTCAGACTGACCCACTTTAGATCGTGACACATTAGGTGCTTTTGTTCTCTGATTTGCTGTTGTGATGTGCACTTCAGGGCCTCTGTATACCTTGCTCAGCGTGCACAGATATGTTGTTAAAGTAAGGGGCGACTATGTACAAGAAATAAAAAAGAGCTGCCAGTGCAGCCTTTACTTAACAAACTAAATGGCCTAATGTTATTTGTCTTATTTACATTATGGGATGTCATCTCTGTCCCTAAGAAGCTGTGCACTCAAGTTTCTCCCCTGCTATCTCTATAGCGCGTTTTGCTCTGGTGCACACAGACACACACACTGACAAGCACACTCTTTATAACAGACAGAGAGTTGGGATAACCACCACAAGAAACACAGAAAATCACTTTTTGAAGTGCTCTCAGGGCACATCACCACAATGTCCATATTCTCACCTCTGCTCAGGTGCTGGCTGCAGGTCATCTCAACTTTCTGTTTCAGCCGTGTTGTTTTGCTGATAAAATCTTTTGGCCAAAAGCCAAAGATACGCTTTTGAGCCATTTTCAGCCAAAAACAATCAGTGGCCAAATATTCAGTGCATCTATTCCATTGTCACTCACACTCACACTCACTGTCCAACATACACAGTAACATCTACACCTGGCTGATTCAAATCAAAATTTGTGAAACTTGCTGGTGTACTTTGCTAAAACTTCCTTGTCCTTTTAAATCATTCATACTAAACTGGAAAAAGGGATCTCCTGAGCCAAGTTCTTATAAAACAGTTTAGATGATGCTGTAATGTCAGTAGTTTCTGTAATCATTTCTGTGTTGTACATTTCTTTCAGAAACAACAAAAGCCGTCAGGCTGAAGCCTAAACTGGAAAAACACAAGAGGCTGCAGACTAAGTCTTATCTTAAAGCCATTTCAAAGAAAGGCTTAAACAGACAGAGTCCTCCAAAAAAAGAGAAGAATGGAACGTCAGCATTTGATGCCTCGGAGAAACAGACGCTCTCTCTGTGCTCTGAGAAGGCTGGCATAAGTGAGGAACCGAAGCTCAGCAGCAGCCAGACACACAATGTGTTCCAGAGGACTATGAGTCCTGCAGACGTCCTGCACGTTCACAGCTACGCCAAAGGAGACTATGGAGAGGGAGAAGTCCCAACCAAGGAGGAGAAGAAGAATGAGAGCAGTGACAGTGAGATGGAAAGAGAATACAAACATATTTGCAAAGCAGTGAGTGGACTTACAGGTAGCCCACATATGATGTGTAACTGCACCAGTTCATGGATTGCAACAGTGGTGATGCATAAATGTCTCTTCATTTATGGATAACCTTTGAATACTCTTTTAATACACAAAACATCAAACACTACAATACAGCTCAGATTTTCAATAGACTGAAAGTACTGATGTATTAAAGCAATTAACAAACAACACATTTGGTGATTAATAAAAGGAGTTCTGCGCTGGAAAAGAGGATACACCTTCAGTATATGGCATTTAGATCCAGAGTAGATTTGTGATTTGGAAAAGTCTTATGTTAAACATTTTAGTTGTAGAGTTCACATGATTTTTAAACATAAGAATACTGGTTAAGGAAAAATGTCCTGCGAAGACCTTTCTCTGATACTCTAAAGCAGGTCTGTGAAACCAGAAGCAGACATTCAATGGATTTTAAAATATCACTGGAATATCAAAGAATCATGGAAGCAACAAATAAGAATTCAGTGATGCTGATGGTAAACACTGTTTGTGTCTTCAGCAGATAAAAGAGGAGGTAACAAGAGATGGAGAGCTGAAACCTGACCTTGGGCAGCTTCCAGGCCACCATCCTCTCATTAAGGATGGCATGAGTGATGAAGGTCTGTCACATCAGCTGTAACCCACTGAAGTTTAGTGCTGTCCTAACAGAGCCTCTAATTTACTCTTTTATCATGTTGTTTTTTTTCCTGTGCACATCAGAGGCTCCACAGGAAGCTCTACCAGTGGAAGAAGGTGGCATGGAGGGAGAAAGCTGGGCTAAACCTCTGGCTCCCCTGTGGCAGAGCGGACCTCCTAACTTGAAGAAAGAGAGGGAGTATAACCAGTGTATGGGCTCCAAACCCCCATACTGCTCCATCTGCACACTCTTCCACACATACCAACAGGTAATCACCACCAATGCTGTTCATGCTCCAATCAGAACCACTTCACTGCTTAGCTTTGCAAACTTTCAGAGTCAAAGTCTCTGCCGCCCCTGGCACGCTTTGCGGCTTTTCCACATGCACACTCCTCCAAGTGGATCCTGATTTATAAAGGGTACACTGTGTGCATGTGTGTAAAGGGTATGGCCGAAAGATAAATCGTTATTGTATTGGTATGGAGATATGAAAATTCAAGATGGTAATGTTCCAACATTGATTATAACAAAGATGTCAATGATGTAGATTTTCCCAGCTCCCCCTGCATGTAAAGCTCAGACAGTCACATGATTATTGGTGACTTTCTGTTAATGTTGATGACTGACAGTGAGCTCTAATCAATTAACCTCACTTTCCACAACCTGTTGTATTATGATGTTTTTTATTTTTCTAAAAAAATGCTTAGTTTTCTCTAATCCCAGAGTTCTTTTGTTTCGTATCGATATCTAGATATCTGGCATTAATATTGAGATATGAAATTTTGTCTGTATCATTCAGCCCTAACGTACGAACGGTTTCATAAGTCTAAATCATTTTGTGCACACGTGGTCTGTGAGGAAGTGTTACAGGTCAGAAGTTCTGCAGGGATGCATTTAAGTAGATTATTGACACAAGGTGTGGAAACAATATGCTTTAATCTCACTTTCCACAAAAGGTTTTGGGATGTTATAAGTCGTCTCTCTAGCCTGGAAACTGGGTTGAGAATTGGAGGAGTCAGAGATTGTCAGTGCACCGTAGGTTCTGATTCATCTGCTTCTGAAGAAGTTTAGGATGAAAGGGGGAGAAGGATGTGAATGTAAGGAAGAAGATCTCTTTGCAGGCTGGTCTCATGTGGATGGATTACATTATAGATTGATTGATATTCTTTTGATATACTTCACTACACCAACTGATGTTAGATAAGCACATTTGATAGTTAACTTCCAAGAGTTAAGCTTTGTTTTTGTTTTTTTCTCCTCCAAATATCTCAGAAAACTTGCAGTGTACTCAGAGAACCTCCTGGCTGCAGCAGAGAGTCACAAAAGGCCAAAACTCTTAGTGATGTTTTCCCCAGTTTGCAATCGTCGAATGCTTCTTATTGGTTAAACCATTATATCATGTTTGCTCAGAACTGAATAAATTATAGTACCAGAGTTTCAATACTCAAAGATGTAATTAGCACATAAGTATTTCTGATTTATTTGTATTCTATGATCTTGTCTCTTTGCTAACATTGATCGTTTGAAGTCTGATATACATGAAATGCAAGCAGAGTGTTACTGTGATATAACAACTAGAGTATTGCAACATGGCACAAAAACCCCAACTGTCTGGTGAACAGCTGTCATAAATTTAGAAAAGTGTAACATTTCAGTAAAGGATTACTGAATTTTGTGAAAACAATCATTGTTCCTCTGTGCTCTCTCTCTGTCAGAATGAATGTGCCAACAGTGCGGACAATCCCGTCATGTTGCCTGGAGGGAAAATGCGAACTAAACCCCTGATCCCAGAGATATGTTTCACCATCACCACAGAAGAAGACTCTGAGTGTGAGGAGCAACCGGTCACACCTCAACTGGAGGCAGATGGAACCAGTCTCCTCATCAGCTGCTCCCAGTGCAACGTTCGGGTTCACGCCAGTCAGTGTTTATTCTCTTTACTCAGAAATACACACAAGAATACTCAACACACTTTGTATCTCATAAGTGTTATTGAACTAGGCAAACACTTGCTAGCTTGAAACAGTAGCATTTGATTCAGAGTGAATCAGACACATGAAACAACCATCAGTCAGTTCATAAAACCATTTTTATCACAAACATCAAATCATGAAAAAGAAAGACAGGAAGCCCAGGTTGTACTTCTTTGTTCCATATAACTTGACCCATCCATTGAGAAAATCGATCATAAATCAACTTTAGGGTTAAACCAGCATCAGTGGTAATGTACTTTCATCCAGACAGTGGCTTTTTCAGGAAAAACCTTATTTATTTCTGTAGGACAGTGACAACCACATTCTGAATATATTCTAGAAACATGGTTCTACAGTCAAAAAGTCCAGGAGCTAGACTGGCTACCTCTGACCTGTCCAGCAGGAAGAGATGATGCCACTTAATTCAACAGCAGCAGTTTGGACAAGTGGAACAGTCTTTAAAAAATGGTTGAAACTACTTGAGATGGAGAGTTGCTGTTCTGGATCTCAACAGCTGAACTACAAGAATTTAAAAAATTCTTCTTTGTGTTTGTATCTTTTAGGTTGTTATGGTGTGAATCCAGTTGGTGTGAGTGAAGAGTGGAAATGTGCTCGCTGCAAGGCCAACGCCATGACTGAGGTCTGTGAAGCTTCTACTTGAAGCTTTTTTTTGGATTTATGAAACCAGAATGATGATTTTGTTTCTTTTTAGAGTTGATAAATATAGAGTTTATACTGCCTTCATTTCCCCTCCAACAGAATTGCTGTCTGTGTTTGCTGAGAGGCGGTGCACTGCAGAAAGCAAACAACAACAAGTAAGTTACTGCACAGAGTTATCTGGAATGACAATCACCTCTGTGGCAAAATTGTTTAAAAGTGCCCTCTTGGGAGCCAGTCACTTGCTAAAATACCCTCCTTGGTGCCAAACTTGCATTGAAGTGATTTAGGCGGGAACACTAACATCACACTCAGCTTTGCATGCATAAACCTCCACAGTGCCAAGTGCTAACCAAAAAGCAACAACAACAACAACAACAACAACCCACTGTTTCGTTCTTCTGCTGCTGAATCTACTGACTGACTCTTAACAAAACGTGCATTTATTGCACTTTTTCTGCTGTCAGAGAAAAAGATTTTGGTATAAACTCCAGATGATCAGCTCAGCTCTTCTTCAGCCTCTAAACTGTTGTGTATACGGCTCCTACAGTTATATCACCATCTTCAGGTCTGACATGAGTACTGCAGCGGTTCAAGTCCCTTGGTGTTTCTGTGTGAAAGCAGATTTCTTCATTGCGTTTTAGGGTGACACTGAATTATTTTTTCAAAACTGCACGACATAATCAAGTGATTTTAATCAATAAAAGTCAGTTAAAATCAAAGACAATTTTTAACGCTATGCACAGTGGTATAATTATGTCACTGCTAATATTTGTATCTGATAGAAGTTAGTAAACAGATAAGATCTATCTGTCATTCAGTCAAACAGTATTCAGGTCTTGGTTTGATGCATCTTAAGTTTGATGAGAATGAGGCCAAACGGTTATTCAATAAAGCATCTAATAATATTCAAAAGTCCAACACCACAAGAGCACACAGTGAAAAACACCAGATCTCCACAAATAGAAAATGTTTGAAATACACAAGGGAGAGACAGAAGAATCAACTGAGGTGGGAAACAGTTTGTAAAGCAGAATGGACAGAAATGATTTTGTACTGCTTGGTCAAGAAGTCACTAAGATGTTTCTGAAGAATGTTTCTGGGCACACATTCTCTTCTAATATTAACATAAAACACTCGGTCTGTCTGTCTTTGTGTGTGTGTGTGCTGCAGGTGGGTTCATGTGCTGTGTGCTGTGGCTGTGTTGGAGGCACGCTTCGTCAACATCAGGGAAAGAAGTCCTGTGGATTTAAGTGGAATCCCACTGCAGAGGTTTAAACTGGTGAGTCAAAGCTTATTGCTCTTTCACATGAAACACCATCTTCTGAGCAGCAGCACTTCTACTCCAACATGCTTGTGACATTCTCTATAATCAAAATACTGTTTTACCCTGCACATTCACTTCAGAGCCCAAAAATAGAAATAAACAAACATGATCTGTGATGTGAAGATGTTACAGGTGTTTGATGGTGGGACTGAGGGTTTGTGATTGCAAAGATATGTGGCTCTCTTCCACAAACTATGATTTAATCCTTTTCTGTTTTGCCTCAGAGTTTCAAAAGCCTGTGATTGTTTTGCTTCTACCCTAACAGAAATGTTACTTCTGTAAGAAGAGGATGAAGAAAGTGTCTGGGTGCTGCGTTCAGTGTTCTCACGGCCGCTGTCCCACAGCCTACCATCCTACCTGTGCTCAGGCAGCTCGAGTCCTCATGCAGCCAGGTGAATGGCCCTTTGTGGTCCATGTTACCTGCTGTAGACACAAGGGCCCCATTCCAAATGAAGTAGGTGCCACTTCGAACCGTTTTCAAGGATGTACAGTGTGAAATTAACCCTTTTGATGTTTCTATAGGAAAGAGGTTTTAAGTATCAATTCTCTGGTTGTAAAGAGACACAAAAGTCATTTCCAGTGTTTGATGAATCATAGTGTTGTTGTTTTTTTCCATGACAGCGCAATAAAGCAGCCATGCATGAACTGACTGTGGGACAGAAGGTGATCTGCAAGCACAAGAACGGACGCTACTACCAGTGTGATGTCGTGCAGCTGTCCAAAGACACTTTCTATGAAGTCAACTTTGATGATGGCTCCTTCAGCGACAATCTCTTCCCTGAAGACATCGTGGTACAGATCATTTTCTCTTTTACACTCTTTCATTTGAAACAAAACTGAGACATCCTGTGTTTTAGTCGTAGAGCAGAAACTCTTTTTATTCCATTCTCACTCAAATTAACCAATTGTTGTTACGACTGTTTGCTCTGCAGCAGTGTTTGGCATTTGACTTTTTTGTGATTGTGAATTAGACAATATACAACCTAATTGTTGGGTTAATGACATGTTTCCCCCTGTGTTACATCAACTTTCGCTCTAACAACACTCAGTAAGTGTTTGAGGACGCTAATCGTTGAAGCTTTGGAGCTTGAATTCTTTCTCATTCTTGTTGATGAACAGCAGTTGTTCAGTAGTCCAGGATCTCAGTTGTCGTATTTTGTGCTTCACACACATTCCCAATGGGCAACTGCAGGCAGGCCAGTCTAGTGCCTGCACTCTTTTACTATGGAGGCACACTGTTGTAACAGGTGCAGAATGTGTCTTAGTTTCATTGTCTTGCTGAAATAATCAGGGACGTCTCTGAAAAAGACAAAGTGTCTTGGCTGGCAACATGTGTTGCCCCAAAACCTGTTTGTACCTTTCAGCATTGATGCTGCCTTCATGGGTGCTGTGACATTCATGAATAGATTTGTGTCCATGTGAAAGTCCATGTAATCCATGCAGGTATTTTAAAACAAATAAAAGTAAGTGTTTGAAGTGGGACTTAGTTGTTTGTCATTTCATTAATTTAATCATCTTATATGTTCCATCTATTTTTTTTCTTCCAGAGTCAGGACTGCCGTGAGCTGGGCCCCCCTCCACAGGGTGAGGTGGTTCAGGTGAGGTGGACTGATGGCCTGGTCTACGGAGCCAAGTTTGTGGCGGCTCACGCAGTGCACATGTACCTGGTAAGAGTTCCTGTCTTTGTCCTCTGGAGTATTTCTGAAGAATAGCAGGGGGGCGTGCTGACAGAACGTCACAGAGTGAGTATCTGAGTGTTTCCATGTTTGAATCCCAGGTGGAGTTTGAGGACGGCTCACAGCTCACAGCCAAGAGAGATGATGTTTACTCTCTGGATGAGGAACTCCCCAAGAGAGTCAAATCCAGACTGGTAAGTGTTGGTTTCTTTTCCAGGACAGTGTCTACAATGAAGAGTGAACCTGGGCTGCTGTTGTCATCACCTTCTTTTCTGTTTGTGTCTGCAGTCCAAAGCCTCCGACATGAGATTTGATGGAATCTTTGAAGAAAAGGAGATCATCAAGGAATCAAAGAGACAGAGAGTGATCAACTCTCGTTACAGAGGAGACTACATCGAGCCTGTGATCTACAGAGCCATCATGGAGTAGCTCTCTCTCTCTCTGTGGGACAAACCACCAGCACTGACGGACTGACTGTGACTAAAGGAAACTCAGTCAAACCACTTTTTTATATTCAAATACAACAACTTTCTTAAAGCGCATTGTGTTTACCTCACTTCACAGCAGTTTAAGAGGTGTTTTGGTTTCTCAGTGGAGCTCAGTACTCACTCAAACAGACATTTATTCATGTCATGGATGAGAGGCAGAATGAGATTACACAGGTGTTATTCTGCAGTGAAGCAACTGAAAACTTCAGAGGTTGACACAAACCAGAAAGTGCAGGAATGCTTAACATATTGTTGCCTTAATAAAGGTTTAGTTCCCCTCATGTTTTTAATTTATAAATGAGAGGATGATTCTATAATGACATGCTTAAACACCTCTGTATTGTTTTTTTTTTTCCTTTTGTCTTATTCTGCGTTTTTACCAAACGTCCATAAAACAATCCATTCATCTGATAAACATCAAACCAACCCTGTTCAGAGATGACGCTGTTGTTTTTGGAAGAGGCCACGTGAACTCATAAATGCTTTGAACAATTTCCCTTGACCTGGAATTTCTAACCCCCTGGTGATCAGAAAAAATGTGAAAGAATTTAACTTTTGTGGCTGTAATGTTTATGGGTTGTTGCAGTCCCATAAAGACAACAGTGTAATAATCCCACATTGCTGCCTTTAATCCAGAGCTTCTCAACTGGTCTGACTTTGGGGGCCACCGTTATTCCTTAATGACGACCAGTGTCCCAAATCCAGAAACATTTTTGACTTCTCCCGTAAATTTGATGAAGAAACACTTTTGAGAAGTCTTTGGGTCTTGAAGTCATTTTTGAAAGTACTGAACGGATCCATCTTTAAGAGAAAGGTCTTTTGTTTCCAAATGTGACAGTTTTATACTTCCCTGTGCCAAACAAAGTTGGGGGTCTTATTTGTTACGGTGAAATGGTTGTCATGAATTATCATTATGAGTCACTATTACCACCTACTGTTACAGTGTGCAAGTAGACGTCACTTAGCTACATTAAAAATATCTTCATAATAAAAGCACACTTCATATTTTTTGACCCACCAGTTGAGAATTGCTGCATATTTGACTTCACTACTGGTGGAAATCAGAAATGAAACGGCACCAATAGAGTCAGTCAGTTGAAGAAAAAAAAATCACTCAAAGTTTTGGAAATCAGTACCTAGATTCTGAAAGTCAAACATTTAAACTCTTATCGTCCTTATGAGGAACTAAGTTCTGATATTTCTTGACAGTGGCCAATTGTTTCTAAACTGAGTTGTAAAACAAGAAGATTGGCTAAATTAAGTTATTTGGTAAAAAATAAATAAAAAGAAAAAATGTTTTTTATTAGTTTATAAGTTTGGGGGTTAGAACGTTGCAGCTTCACGTCCAATAGAAAAGTCCCCTATGAAACCAAACTGACTTCATCTTTTCTATTGAAATTGTAAACCAAAATTGTACTGGTCATGTGTTTAAAACCTGTTTTTTAATGACTCTGTTTGGTCTGTTTTTTACTCCTAAAGTTCTGAAAAGTTTGTTTTTTCTAAACCAGTCTGATGCCCAGAGCCAATCAGCAGCCACTTCTCCTGTGACTTTGTTCCTGTTCTGCTGATGATGCAGCACAGAGAACAGGAATGAGGGTCGGGTCAAACAAATCCAGAGGAGAATTATTCTGCTTTGTAAATAAAGTTTCCATGATGTCATTCAGTGGCAGAAAGGATTTTTTTATTCATTGGACTGTTTAGTGACATCTGTTCTTGTGTATTTTTTACAAAAAAAAAAAAAAATCTGTACATTGCTAAACTGTTAACAAATCCTCCATTCTTGTGTTTTCTGGATCATAATACAAACTTTCAAAAGTCTTAACAAAAGTCTTGTTTGTTCTTTGAATGAAACCAGGGAAAATTTCTGTAGATTTTCATCAGTCATTGGCATAAGCAGGGAAAACATCTAAGGAGATTGATGCAAAAACTTCTAAAATTGGGTTAAGAACTGTCAAATGCATTATTAAAAACTGGAAGGATGATGGGGAGCCATTGTCTTCCAGGAAGTAATGTGATTGGAAAAAAAAATCCTTAATGATCTTGATCAGCGATCACTTAACTTTTGGTCAAATCAATTGGAAGAAAAACAACAGCAGAACCCAGGAGTATGTTTGATAGAAGGAGTTATAGTATTTTCACACGCACACAAAGTGAAGGGAACTAAAGAGATTAGGATTGAACAGCTGTGTAGCCGTAAGAAAACCAATAATCAGTGAGGCTGAGCGGGAAAAGATTCGCCAGTTTGCTAAGGAGCATAAAGATTGGACTCTGGAGCAATGGAAGAAGGTCACGTGATCTGATGAGTCCAGATTTACCCTGTTCCAGAGTGATGGGTGCATCAGGGTAAGAAGAGAGGCAGGTGAAGTGATGCACCCATCATGCCAAGTGCCTACTGAACAAGCCTTTGGGGGCAGTGCTGTGATGTGGGGTTGCTGCAGTTGCTCAGGTCTAGGTTCAGCAACATTATGTTCCCAAAGAATTAGGTCAGCTGATTATGAGCAGGTTATTCCATCATTGGATTTCTTCTTTGCTAATGGCACGGGCATACAAGACGGCATCGCCAGGATTCTTCAGGCTCAGATTGTGAAAGAGTGGTTCAGGGAGCATGAGACATCATTTTCACACATGGATTGGCCCCAACAGAGTCCAGATCTTAACCCCACTGAGAACCTTTGGGATGTTCTGGAGAAGACTTTGCGCAGTGGTCAGACTCTATCATCATCAATACAAGATCTTGGAGGAAAATTATTGCAGAAGCTTATCCAAACAATGCCACAGTGAATCAAATCTAACAGGGGGATAACAGATAAGAAGGGCTGTAAACACACATGAAGACACAGTTTGCAAAAGGTTGTGCATTCCAGTTTATTTTATATCAAATTTCCCCTTTAATCAAACTCTGATGTACAAATTAAAACAGAGCTTTACATGCAGTACAGGATCCTGCAGGAGTCAACAGGAGTGAATGTCAAAAACTGAGAGACAGTAAAAACCCGTACAGAGCCCCCCATCCCCCCCACAGCACCCCACATACCCCATCAACCTCCCATACACCCCAAATACCCCCTGCCCACCCCCACCCCCCATGCTACAGTCTGACCCTTTTTTCTTCTTTTGGAAGGAGGGGGTGTTGGCAAACGCTGTACGCAGCCATGAGGGGAATGGGGGTCTTTCTGTGGCACAGAACATAAAAAACACACTTTCACATGGTGGAGAGCATGAAGTGACACCAGTGAGTAAGACAGAGGAGAGCAGTGAAGGTGTGCGCACGTGTGTGTGTGTGTGTGTGTGTGTGTGTGTGTGTATGGGCTCTTATCTCGCCTTAGAGTGTGAGAAAGCAGATGAGCCCTGACAGAAAACTTTAGCATGTTTGCTTCTTTAGGTCCTCTTCCTGTAAACATTTACCCGTTAAAGCTAATATGCTAAATACAAAGCTAACTGAGGCTCCTGTCTGCAGAGTGAGTGCAGCTAGTCAGCATCAATCTGCAGAGAGAGCCAGCAGAGTGGAAAGAAGCAGCATTTGACCATGACCTTACCCCCCCTTAAACACCACCTCCACCTCCTCACCACACCCCCCCACAGAGTCACAGTTGGTACAGTCCAGACGTTGAGGGGGGAGGAGGTCATGGCACTGTCCTACAGCGAGGCGGGAAACGGGAGGTTAAGGCACTTCAAGTTTCCCAATGAGAAGGGAGGGGGATGGTGGGTGGGGTGGGGGCTATGTACATGAAGCAGAGCTACTTTTGGGTGGAGCTCTTGTGTGTGTGTGTTTGTGTGTTGATGATTGTGTTTCAGAAGGTAAACAACAGCGAAGAAAGGCAAACAGAAATCAGCTGATGGATGGAGGTAACAGTGAGGAGGACCTGTCCATGAGTCTGACATGTACGTGATTTCACATGTTCTATCATGTTAATGCTCTGTGTGTGTCTGCATGTGTGTGTGTGTGTGTGTGTGTGTGTGTAACCTTGGCACCTAAAAGAAAACAAAAGTACTCCTAAGCTCCTCCTCTCAGTCGGCACAAACTGCAGCCGATCTACACCAGATCAGCTTTTCTTGCATAAGGCGAGAATTGTTCTCTCCGAGAGTTAATCCATCCAGAGTGAGAGAATGCATCAAAGAGTGGAGGAGGAGCAGGAGAGGGAGGAAGAAGAGAGAGGAGGAAGAGAGAGAGGAGCAAGAGAGAGGAGGGAGTGAGAGGAGGAGGAGAGGGAGGAGAAAGCTGTGATGATGGCACTGCTTGTCTCAGATCAGGGTCCAGGCCTGTTCTGATCCAGCCCTGTGCTGTTTCCATGGCTATACTGAGGTCTCCAGGGTCAAAGGTCACAGGTGTCTGCATAAGTGGCACCCAGAGGAAACGCTAAAATAAAGAAGAGAAGAAAAAGAAGGAGGCGGGATCACCTGGAGGCTCTAGAGGAAGTGAAGTGTGTCACGGGCTGGACTATAAAGTGCTGAATAACCCTGCCCCCTTTCTGTGTGTACGCTCTGTGTGTGTGTGTGTGTGTGTGTGTGTGTGTGTAGGCAGGTGTGTGTGTGTTCCTCTAGATCAGCTGATGTGACCCGTATCTCTCTCTGTCTCTCTGTGCGGGCTGTGAGGAGGAGAACTTTAAAACCTGGAGCTTCCACCTGTGAGCAGGTGTGTGTAATCATAAAAACATGGAGGGCATGGTCCTTCTCGCCGCCGCCGCCGCTCTGACTGAAGGGGCGTTCTCTGTGGTCCTCTCTGCTCCTTAGTCACTGCCTCGCCGCTCTCACGGGAACTCATCACGGTTTATTCAAAGCCCCTTTTTGTTGCTGTGGAGACCCAGAGATTAAGTGTTCTGATTGGTTAAGCTGTGAGTTCTAAATGTCCTGACCAATCACATTGCAGCCCTTTCTGTCGGCTGCTCCGAGCTGAGCCGCCTTTTCTGGTGAAGGATGCTGCTGATAGGCGACGCTACGGGTCGACGTCTTCTAAGTCGCTTCTTGAGTCGCCGAGCATCATGGGGGACTCAGAGCCCTGGGAGACGGAGACAAAGCTGTGTTTAATGATAAGCTGAGCAGGTGAGGACAGGCAGCAGGTGATCTGAGACTCTGGCTCTTTTCCAAACTGTCTACTACACTCACAGTTCCTACTACTTCAGCTGAAATTCAGTATGTAGTAGTCAGAGTGTGAAAACTTGCAAGATATGTAGTAAACTACAAGTTCCCGGGTGTTTCTACTGATCCGGGAAAATTTCTCAGTCTGCAACGGACCAGTCTACCTGACATACTGTTTCCCACAATGCACGGGGCTAATGCTGTTTGACTATGCAGGAGCACTCAGGTTTATGTGAATTACTGACACCTACTGGAATAAATCAGCACAACCACAACACGACAACAAAAATGTTAGATGGTCTGTGAGATAGAAGTGAAGTGACTTGAAATAAACAGCTGTAAATCTGCTCACTTCATCATGAAAGAGGTGTGTACTTCTACAAAAGTCATAAAAGCCTGTATAAATCACTTCACACTATAACTTTTGGTGTAAGATTAGAAATTAAGTATGGTGATTTTACTTTAATAACTTCTATACCTTTACCTTTCTGTTTCCTACCTGTCGAAGGCTGCGATCTGCGTTCTCATTGGCTGGGCTGCCATCAGAGCCGTTACTGCTGCCTGACTGCTCCTTCTCGTTCAACAGTGCTGTGGCGTATGCCAGCGTGTCCTGGACACACACGTCAGGGGAAAAAAAAAAAACATATAAGGTTAATAAGCATAAATTTATTACATGTGATGCTTTATTTAGGTCCACAGGGCGAGTAGCTGTATGACTACTCACCTGTGCAGAGATGGTCCTCTGAAAGGTCTTGTTAGTGGAGGTCTCATTGGAGACGTTGCTCTGTGGAGTCCAGTAATGTTCAGTCATCTGAGAGAGATGCAAAAAATTCAGTGACCAACAGGACTGACAGAACACTTACAAGAACCAAACCATTGCTCCCCTGGGGCCCCTGATGATCCCATTTCAGGACCTGGAACCATCATAGGGTCTGAACCAAATCACAGTGTATCTGTAGGTTTCTGTCAAACTCCAGACTTTCTAAGACCTTTTTGGTGCCACTTAGAATGAAATTTGAGACCAAAAGCACCATAAATGTGGGTGATGAATGGGGGATCTCACTGTATTACAACGCAAGTAAAGCATGAGTCGTTTAATAAGACCTATCCAAGTTGACTTTTGATATGACTGCCGTCTGTTTGTCGCCTTTTGAGACAAGGTTGAAGGTCCTTTTGCACAGAATGCATCTGGCCTCATCTGGATTTGCAACAGACGCAAGCCAACTTCCAAAACCAAAGTCATCTAGCCAACCCTCAATAAACCTGCACTTACTCATAGTCACACACTGGCTTTCAAACATACTGATAACAATTTCTATCAGCAGCTACACAGAAAGTAACCTCTTCACATCTCCCTCTCCAAAAGTACTGTGAGAAAAAGGAACTATATATATATATAACAATCACTAACTGGTCCTGCCCAACAAACTTAAGACCTTTGAGTGATGTATTTAAGCAGATGACATTTTTAAGGCCATAACTTTAGACATTCTAAGACTTTTTAAGGATGCATGGACACCCTGATAACAGACTCCAAACCATCAGAGAAGGCTCTGGGTCCTAACATAGTGCTTATCTGTTTTTTAATCTGCAGTCTCTCATTAGGATGAGAAAGCTCCGGAAGCCAGTCCCTGAGGTGAACCAGGAGACACCTGCCTTTTTCTGCAGCCACTGAACAGCCCAGCTCCAGTGTCCTGACAGGTCTTTGAAGTAATCCTTGGCTGGAGCACACCTGGAGCAGGGGAGGAGGAGAGTGATCACACTATAATATATGAGCCAGAGAATTACTTCTAAACGTGCAGGACTGACACTGCTGGTCCCCTCAAAATGAACTCACTTCTGGGCCAGAGTCACCAGAAACTTCACACACTGGTAGCACCGCCTGCTGTCCACGTTGTTGCTCTGGTGCATCAGTGCTGTGAGGAGAGAAAGAACATCACATGTTCATACCTTCATGTTATCTCAGAGGGTGCAGGAACTTTAAGACCCCGTTAAATCATTCACCAGAACTAAATTGTTCCTGTGGTCCATTGTTTGTCTGTGAATATCATTAAATACTCATCTAATGAAGAGACTGTGACAAATATAGAGGTATATCAAACTAAACTAGGATGCATTCCCAAGGACTTCTTCTGTGTTTGAAGAGTTGTTATAACCTGGATATCCACTGACACCTTCAGCTGAAGGTCTCCAGTTTACAGGGTCACCCTTTAAAGTGGAACACCAGGAGCTGACAGAGACACATTCACACACTCAGCTCTAAGAAGAACATTGTTTAGGAGTTATTGAACCAAATCAGTCACAGCAGGGGGTCAGCTTACTGTGGACAGAGGGAGACTGGAAGTTTAGGGTGAAAGTTCCCATGGTCAAAACATAGCTATAATGGAGGGGTCGGCCAGGAGAACGACACCAAAACCTGTTGACACCTGATTGGTCAATCCTAAAAGAGGGTCAGGCTCTAAAAGGACTACTATTAGTAGCTATTAAACCAAGTCCATCACAGCTGGAGGTCATTTTACGAATGGAAAAAAAACAGAGGCTGCTCCACCAATCAGACTTATTCAGCTGGCAGGTCCCTCCCCCAAAGTCCCTGGACCTCTGAAAGAGCATTACCCCCTTATAGGATCAATTTCAAAGGTAATTTATCAACCAGAACTACATTTCTATCCCAGTTACGTCAAATTGCATGTAGTTCCTGAGGATAGTTCCTGTGGTGGAAACAGTTGAAGACTTGGACGTACCTAAAAGGCCTTTATCTGACTCAAAGGCATATTTGAGTCTCTGAGTCTGCAGAGGATCCTCCATCACCTGAGGACAAAGAGTTCAGAGATGTCAGAGAAACTGGTTTAGAGTGATTTTAAGATGGTCAAATAATCTGGTGTCATCACTCACCAGTAGCTCCTGTAGCATCTGAAAAATGTTCTTCAGCTCGTGAGGAGGAGCACTTTCCAACTGGGTCTGTTACAGAGAAAACTTTTACACAAGAGTCACAGAGCACACACTCACAGAGGACTGACTGGTTCATACCTCTGACAGGTAGGTGTGTGTGTGTGTGTGTGTGTCTGAGTTTTACCTTTAGCAGCTGTAGCACACCAAGTGAGAAGGGTTCATTACAGAAGGAGACGTAGGTGACCATCTCTATGAGCAGGGACAGAGGACCAGACAGCTCCCGCATCGCAAACATCACCTGGATCACACACACACACACACACACACACACACACACACACACGAAACATTTATTTAATTTGACTGAGTTTGATAGTGTTCAGTGACAGGAGCTTCTATATGTAAACATCACTTTAAGTGACAGACACGTCCGGATTCAAATGTGGTCCTCCTTCAAAAAAGTTTGGCATTAGATCAAGTGTGGGCAAAGTGTGTGTGTGTGTGTGTGTGTGTGTTACCTCTAAAAGATAGGGCTGTCCCTCTGGGGTGAAAAGAGAGGTCAAGATGTCTGAGTGCAGCGGGAGGAGTGAGGTGGAGGACGGGACGTAGCTCACTCTGACTTTGAAGCCTCCTTGAGCTGCAGAGACATCAGGTGAAATATTTCTGGATCAGAATGGGAGCTGGTCAATGCAGTAAAAAAAAAGAGTTTTCCAAAAACTGTGTCTGACCATGTGTCCTCTGAGGGTTGAGCTCAGAGTGCAGCGTGATGAGAGCCAGGGTGCTGTGGAGGTGCAGGAACTCCCGAGCCTGAGCTGGACTCCAGCGCCGGTTCTGATGGAAGCACAGAAACAATCATTTGATGTACGGATTATGTTTATGAAAACAACCATTCTGGTTTACAGGACATTAATGAGAGCTTTCCTGATTTTTGATTGGTGTTACTGTCCAATCTGCAGCAGTGTTGAGCATTTAATCTTTTTGTGATTGTGACTTGGACAATATAAAACCCTAATTCCAATGAAGTTGGGACATTGTGTAAAACGTAAATAAAAACAGAATAGAATGATTTGAAAATCCTGTTAAACCAATATTTAATTGACTACAACACATACAACACAAATACAACACAGAAACAGGATATTTATTGTTCAAACTGATAAACTTTTTTTTTTTTCAAATATTCACTTATTTTGAATTTAATGGCTCCAACACATTACCAAAAAGCTGAAACAGGTTCATGTTTCCCACTGTGTTACATCACCTTTCCTTTGTACAACACTCAATAAGTGTTTGTGAACTGAGGACACTAATTGTTGAAAGTTTGGAGCTGGAATTCTTTCTCATCCTTGTTGATGAAAAACTTCAGTTGACAGTTGAAAGACAGTCCTGGGTCTATCTTGGGCTTCATAATATTCCACACATTTTCAATGGGAGATAGGTCTGAACTGCAGGCAGGCCAGTCTAGTAGCTGCACTCTCTTACTACTAAGCCACGCGGTTGTAACAGGTGCAGAACGTGTCTTGGTTTCATTCTCTTGCTGAAATAATCAGGGTCGTCCCTGAGAAAGGATATTTCCTGGATGTCAGCATATGTTGCTCCAAAACCTGTTTGTACCTTTCAGCATTAATGCTGCCTTCCCCATCTTTGTTTGTGAAGCTCTGAGCCTTTTGGGGATGCTCCTTTTATACCCAATCATGACACTAACCTGTTTCCTGTCAACCAACCTGTTCACCTGTGGAATGTTCAAAACAGGTGCTTTTCCAGCATTCATCAACTTTCACAGTCTTTTGTTGCCCCTGTCCCAGCGTTTTAGGAATGTGTTGCAGACATCTCATTCAGAACGAGCAAATATTTTCAACAAAACAATTAAGTTAATCAGTTTGAAAAATTAATATCTTGTCTTTGTAATGTATTCAACTTATCATATGTTAAACGGGATTTGCATTTTGTTTTTATTTACAGTTACACAACGTTCTAACTTCACTAGAATTGGGGTTGTATGTGCTTATTTTTCGTTTTTACTACGTTACGTTACTAACTTTGTACAGGAACCAACTTTAGAGTGTGTGGAGAAAGGTGTGTTACACCTTTACCTGGCTGTTCTGTCTGTTGGAACCCAGCAAGAAGATGAGCAATCGCCGATAAGCTGAGTGTTTCAACAGCAGCTGACAAGGACCACATCCCTGAGACAAAGAGAGACAAAAATGAAGATAGAGAGACGGAGAGAGAAACTCAGTCTCTTTTCTTGGATTAAAAACTTTGATGTCTACATCTAGGTGTTTTTTTTTTACCCTCTGAGCGAAGTTACTGAAGAGGCTGAAGTACTGTGCACAGTTCTTCACATTCTCAGGAACATCTTTGTCCAACAAGGACAGCAGAACATCCACTAAACTATCCAATCCAGGGTCCCCAAAGTGTAGAGCGCTCTCCAGGGTCTTCTCCAGGATGGATGCAACCACCACCCTAACCTCCCTCACACTGCACTCCAACAGACAAACCCTGACACAGAGAGGGGAAACAAAGAGCCAAATCTGCAAATCTGCACTAAACACACTATAACATGCTTCAACACTTCCTAGCACACTCTGAAGTCAGTGTGTGTGTGTGTCTGTGTGTGTCCGTGTGTGTGAACCTTTTGACCTACCTGGTGATCTCTCGACCCTCAGGTCCAACGAGGTATTGAACCATCCACTGACAGGCCTCACTGCTCTTTGTCAGCAGCACATCCACAGCTGCCATCCACTCGTCTGTGTCCACCCTGCAGGAGAGACAGACAGGTGGAGGGAGGTGAGACCCTGCTGCTGAGGAACACTACTCTCTTTTCACGCAGGTGAGGTCCTACCTGAGCTTCTTTTTGGTGTGCAGGTAGGTGTGGAACAGAAAGTGGACAGCTAACTGAAGACTCTCTTTGGCCATGGGCTGGTAGTCTGGATGCTTCAGCTTTGTCTGTGAGGAACAAAAACTCATCACACACACATCTGGCTCTGTTTTACCACCCAGGATATGAGTCAAGTTTAAAAAAAAATACATTTCTGAGATAAATGTCAAACATTTATGAGCAAAAAGTCGTGGATTTTCAAAAATAAAGTCATAAATTTACAAGAACAAAGTTTTACATTGAGTTGAAAAAAGTCACAGACTTATAGAAATAAAATCATAAATCTATGAGGAATGAAGTCACAGTTTTATGAGAACATAGTCATTAAAAAAACAAGACTAAACTCATAAATTTATAAGAAAGGGTCGAGATTTATGAGATAAGAGATTTACGAGAATATAGTTATTCAGAAACAAGACTTATTTTATACATTTAAAGTCATAGATTTCCAAGTAATAAAGTCATACATTTCACAATTACTGTGAACCTATAACTTTGTTCCCACACATTGTTAAATTTCTCCCTGTATAAATGCATGGTTCTATTCTTGTATATTTATGGTTTTATTCTTCATGAATCTCTGACTTAATTCTTGGAAATCTATGACTGTATTTTCATTTATTTATTACTTTATATTTGTTAATTCAGGACTTTCTTCTCTTCAAGTTATGACTTTATCCTTGTAAATGTCCTTCTCCTCATATATCTCACAGTTAACTTTCATTTAATCTTGCTCCCATAAATTTGTGGTTTCATTCTCCCGAATTGATGACTTTATTCTTGTAAATCCATGACTTTATTCTACTAAATCTTTGACTTTATTTTCATATATTTATCATGTCATTCTTGTAACTATCCAAGTTTTTTTTCATGGCCCTTATCCTCTGACATACTGTCTGTCTGTCTTGTCTTTAACCAAAAACTAGAAAGTCTTACTGCATTGACAGAGGTGAGGGAGAGGGTGAAGTTGAAGTAGTCGCTGTTGTAGACGTCTCTGTTCCTCATGAACTTTAGATTCTCGTCTCTCACAATCTGAACGGAGAGAAAGACAAGAAGAGAGATAGAGTTGAGATGAGCAGTTCCAGCTCTTTAACTTTGTGAAGCTGGTGTCTGTGAGTGTCAGCGTGAAGCTCCAGCTCTCTGCTCTGACCTGGTAGATACTGGCCGGCATCTTCTCCACAAACAGACCCTTCTTCTCCCCTTTTCGGACCAGACGTGTGAGGAGGGTGAGACGGTCATTATTGGCTCTGGGGGGCCGGGGGGAGGACTGAGGGGAGATGTCAGGGGAAGAGGGGGCAGATCTGAAAACACAATAAGCCTGAGGTTAGAGAGAGGACAGATGTGTTGAACCCTGACAAATCTAACAGCAGACAGTTAAAACATCAAACTTCAGCTGACAGTGTTGAAAGAGTCAAACATTTCATGAACCCAAAGAACAGTTCTAAACCAATAATAACAATATTATGTACAAAAAATATCATATATCAGTATTTCTCTGATGATCAGTGTTTCTTCTGTGCAGAGTTTCTGTGACTCACAGTGTGAGGTCTTCAGCCTCCTGCCTCATGATGCTCACTCTGCTCTTCTTGGGCAGCACAGGTGAGTTCAGGTCACTGATCTTCTGATAGAACAGCATGTAGGCGTTCCAGTACCTTCTCCTCACATCAGGGTATGGGTTTGCTACACACACACACACACACACACACATAGAATACGCGTGAAAAATAATACAAACTTGATTTGTCATTTATTCCCACTTATGCAAACCAGAGCAGTAGTGATGGTCTGCTGTAAAAAGAGTTTTCCCCTCTGCTCGTGAGTGATATCAAAAATATGTAAAATGATTAATACGATGTGTGAATGTCAGATAGCTTCTTACATTGGTCATAAACTTTGGGTCGGTACTCTCCACCAAAACATTCGTACTCCAGAGTTTCATCGTTCATGTCAAACTCTTCCACCACGTTGTCGTTGAACTTATACCAGCGTCCTCGAGCGTTGCCTCTGAGGAGACAGAGAGGGAGAGGACAACATAAAGGTAAGGTGATAACAGAGTTCACATCAACATGGACACGACACACTGGCTCTGATGAACATTTTACAGAAAAAAAGGTGTAAATGAAATCATTCCATCCCAATGGTTTGCGCCAGGCATTACACAGGTCTCACAGTTATTGATAGACAGATGCCTAACATGTCAGCAAACTAGGAAGAAGGACAGCTCCATAAAACATGACCATCTACCACCACCATCAGGACCTTTTGTAAATATGCAAATAGATTTTGTACATATGCCAAGTTGTCAAGGCTACAAACACTTGTTGGTTATCACAGATATGTTCTCCAAATGGGTAGAAGCATATCCAACAAGAAAAGAAGATGCGAAAACAGTTGTTAAGTGTTTGATAAAAGAAATCATCCCACGTTTCGGGGTGCCTTTAGGGATCAATAGTGACAGAGGCCCGGCATTTGCAGCAAAGATAACTCAAAGTTTAGCAGCAGTGCTAGGGTTTCAGTGGCAGTTGCATGTTCCCTATCATCCACAGAGCTCAGGTCAGGTGGAAAGAATGAATTCCACCCTTAAAGATAAACTAACCAAAACCATGATGACAATAGGTTTAAAATGGCCTGATGCTCTACCAATCGTGGTCTATTCTATTCGGAGCACACCAAATGCCACAATAGGACTTAGTCCTCATGAGATTCTGATGGGAAGACCAATGAGTTCAGCTTAGGATGTCCCTCTCATCCTGATACAAGAGAAACAGTCCTCACTTTGGAAGAATACGGGAATGTGTGTATCTAAGGCCAAATACAGCGCTGTGACTATGTTTGAGACATACAGAGGAAATTAAGGTAATAATTGTGTAGAAAAATAAGAAATTAGGAAAATTCCATGACAAATAGGAGGACACGAAACACGAGAGCTAACAGGAGTCCACCTGCGCCTGACAGGAAGATACCTGCTTTAAGTAACAGAAAGTCTAGTTACGAATCAATCGCTGGTTGATCACATTTTTGTTGTTTTGTTTTCAATGCACTCTTCCATACACTGAATGAAGATTTTCTACCACAATATTTCATTAATTGAGATCTAAGATGTGTTGTTTGAGTGTTCCCTTCATTTTTTTTGAGCAGTGTTTGTCTTTGTGGTTCTCTCACAGATTAAAATATCAGACAAAGGCAGAGAAAGATTTGGATACCAGCTCCTCTGCTCTGTCTCACTCCTCCTCCAAACAGGGGCAGCTACATCTGCCAGAACTGGCAAACTAAACTGGGCCAGCCCAAAGGACGTCCCCTACAGTCCAGCACCAGAGCTAAAGAAGAGGACGACTGTGCTCTACCAAACAGAATTAGCTCTGCTTCCTACAGATAGACACTGCATAACACAGCTTTTAGTTTTTTTCCCCCACTTTTTTCTGTCCAAACAAGAGAAAGAGAGCGAGAGAGAGACCCCGAGCAGGAGGACACACCAGTCCAGAGCCAGAGCCAGGACCAGGACCCTCTCTAAACAGTGACTGAGGCTCAGGCCCTTGACTGGTCCTGAAAATGTATATAGTATTTATATATAAAACACTCTGTACACTTTTTTATCAGATTTTTTTTACACTTTGAAGTTCGTAACTATAATTTGATGATGTTTCTAATGTACAGGGATATAGTCTTATTTATTTATTTTATTTCTATTTTATTCATTTAGCACTGCATGCTCTTTTTGCACATCTGTTAAGTGTGTTTAAGCAAATTTTCAATTGTGTGTACATTTTTTCATGTCACACCTTTTTTGGGTGTGACACTTTCTTTCTGAATTGAATTGAATTGAATTCAGAGAGAGACAGAGATGGAGACAGACAGACAGACAGACAGACAGAGAAAGAGAGTGAGAGGATGGTTCTTCAGAGTCTCTCACCGTCTGTCTTTGATGAAGGAATAATAGTGTCCTGCATGAGCCTGACCGCTGTGGACTACAACTCCCACCAGTTCGTAGTTCTCAGATATGGTGACTTTCTTCCTGGGTGATCCTCCTGGGGTGCCGTCACCGCGCCCCTCACCCCCCTCGCTGCTGCAGTCCTGACGGGCCATCCCAGAGACGGTGTAGGGCTCCATGTTCAGCACCCAGGGGAACTGTGGGAGAACACAGAGGAATGAGCTCAGGGGGATTCAGGAGTTCAGATGTGAATATGATAGGGACAGCAATGACTCATTGGTCCTACCCGGATCTGCTCGTCGTATTTGATGGAGCGCCCGCTCTCCCAGTCAAAGCCAAAGCGCATGAGGTGGATGCAGAGGACACTGGGCAGAGACTTAATGCATGTCCTCTTCACTGTGGTTCTCTGTGTGGGGAAACACTCTGTTAGTCCACCTGGTGTCAGAGCTGATAGCAGAAAGAAAGCAGGAGCTGCTACACACCTTCTCTTTGCATTTCTCACAGTAGTAAGCGTTGCTTCCCTCCAGAACCTCCCCTCGGACAAACTGATCCAGAGAGATCTCCAAACTCTGACAGGAAGTCACCCCCAGGTTCAGAGCCATGAAGGTTTCCTCACGCTCATACCTGTCAAATAAAAGGTCAGAGGTCAGAGGTCACTCACTCTGTATGTGTGCGATGAGGATGTAACCCTGTATTAATCTTACAGTTCATCCCACTCACCTGTGAGGACAGTCTTTACAGATCTTCTGGTCAGAGAAAATCCCCTGGAACGTGTTTTTGAAGATCTGCTCTCGTCCCATTTTCTGTTAAACCATTAGAAAAGGACAATCATCAATCAACAATGATCAAAAGTCACTAACCTGCTATCAATCATTTATATTCAGCAATAACAAATCTAAAATTCATAATTCATCATCAGTGATCCATAAAGCATCATCACAAGTCCATAATCAAAAGTCTATCACCACATCACTATCCAACACCAATAATCCATCATGGGTTACAATCATCGGTAATCCACACTTTTAGCTGTTATCAGTCACTCAGTAATCAGTAACTTATTATCAGTGACCAATTTTCTGTCAAAACATTTCAACAAAATGGTCGTTTGTTATCCATAATCCACTTTATATGTGTGTGTGGGTGTTACCATCAGGTGTGTGTGTGTCAGGAGTGCAAACATATCACTGGTGAAAAAGGTATGTGTGTATGTGTGGGTGTGTGGGTGTGTGTGATACCTTCAGGTGTTCGTCTAGCTGGTCCACCAGGCTGGTGAAGAACTCGTAGGCGTCCTGTTGTTCCCTCACATACAGCTCCTTATTCCACATCTTAAAGATCTGAGTCAAAGAAAGGATGATTGGTCAGTGTCACATGATCATTGATTTTTAAATATGTGTCATAATTCTGTAACCATGTTAGGTCAGTTGTTTATGATACATTTCTGTTTCTCTGGTGTTTATATTAAAATCCTCTATGCTGGAAGAAGAAATCACAGAAAAAAGTAGAAGCAGACTTCTCTGTTCTTAGTTTATACTTTCTCAATCAGCCAATCACAGCTCTGAGGATCTGTTGGCACTCATCCTTGACACAAACTGAAGCTGTTTCTTTGTAAGTGTATAACACAGAGCAGACACAGCTCAGTCTACAGGTGAGTGAACCATGATCAGAGCTCACAGCAGTTTTCAGACCAGGTGTGTTACCTTCCAGAAGTTCTCGGGGATGTAGTACTGCAGCTTGCTCTCCATCAGGTGACCAAACAGAGACTGAACCTGATAGAAGACACTTTCCTCCGGCTGATCTGTGTCGTCCTCGATGGAGAGAAAAGCCTTCAAAACAAACACACAAACTCATTTAAACTTAGAAAATGATTAGTGCCCCCTGGTGGCTGCAGATACTTCTCTTTACTTTACTTTATACTTTATTCCCATAGGTCCATACAACTACATAAAAAATACACAAATAATGGGTAAGAGTACAAGTCTGACTGACATCATTTAAAACACAAAAAGACATTTGTAGAGATGTTTCCAGTGGCAGGATGAGAACCTTATGTTGCTCATTGCGAGCTGAGAAAGTGACACTACTATTTCATTTTCTGAATCAATTCATTGACCCATGAATCAAGTACAGCGTGAAATCTGGACAGGTTGTTAGTGACAAACATGTGACTAGAACTCGTCTATCTTGGCCGTTTCAAAAATATTCTAAATCCATCATTATCAGCTACCTGTATCTTTTTCATCTTTTCTTTACTGTAGTTTCACCATAGATGAGCAGTGTAAAATGGAGTACAGTAGGATCTAAAAAACTCAATTTTAACATCATCTGTATACATCGGAAATTTGCGTGCCAACATATTCACCTGTGCATACAACTTACGGCACTGACGCTGAACATCATCAATATCATCATCATCATCATCATCACACAGGTCATTTCTAATAACGTGTCCCAAATATCTGACTTTTTCCTCTAAATTGAGGACTTGACCAGAGATAAAGAAGGATGGAAACTGCTGTTTATGGTCGTCTTTTGCTCTGACTATCATTATCACACTCTTCTTCTCGTTATATATAAATCAAACACTGCAGCTGGAGCAGATCTTAAGAAGTTGCTGTAACCAGGACTATAAGGTGACAGGACGACCAAGTTGTCTGCATACATCAGAGGGTTCACAAGTCTATTACCCATCATGCATCCAGTTTTATAAGCTCTCAGTTGTTCAGACAGATCAAATTAAACAAGAGGGAGGAAAGTGTATCACTATTAGACACTGAGAAAGGTGCTGACACACTCCCACACCATCAAACTTTCATAGATAGAAAAGCATGAATTGATCTCTGTACCTCAGGTAGACCAGGCTGCATGTAGAGCTGCTGGAACACAGCGTTCATGTAACAGGTGGCTCCGCCATTTTTCAACCCCACGAATCCTGAGACTGAGCGACTCTCCACTGGGGGGAGGTACTGAGAGACACACAGAACAGGTGTCACACATAAAAACACATCAGACTGAATAAAGAGAGAATTCTGAGCAGTCACTGCTGACTTACATCAAACTCTTTGCAGAGGGAGGGGTCAGACTGGTGGTGCATGGACAGCAGCTCTTTGGTGATGAGTCGCAGGTTTGACAGTGAACTGTCTGCCAACATCACCAGAACCTCATAGGCTGCCAGACGACTGCTGGCTATGCTGCACCTGGAGAACACGGTCATTTGCATCATGTTCAGTTCTTCATTGTCTTGATGTCTTTTTCTGAAGTGTTACTAAATGTTCTGAAATCTCTTCAGCCTGAATCAGAGTTATTTCAGTTTCCAAGTCCCGATCATCAACTACAATTCTTTATAACTAATATAAGTCTCAATAGAAATGCTCCAACATTAGATCTTGACTCTGCTGAATAAAAACGACAAACTTAACAATTCTTCATGTACAATATGTGACTGTGATCAACTGATCTGCAGGACAGACACGCTGCCTTCATGGTTGGACTGTATGTAAAATTATTGAATGTCCTATTTTACACTAAATCAAACGACAGAAATATTTTTAGGTCTGTTCTTTGCACAGGCTTATACAGTCTTGATGTTTTTCAACAGTCTAAACAGAATAATTCAAACCATCTCCATCAGGAAGATCAGACCTCACATGATCTCAATAGTTTTTTTAAGTGTAATTCTCAAGACAAAATAGTGTTATGTTGTAAAATATATTAGACCATTAACTAACTTGAGTCTGCTTAAGACAACACTAAGTTTAGTGTGGAACTATTATAGCAAAATTATTTGTGTTAATGCATCCATAAATGCATAAACTGATTAGTGTTGAGCAATTAATTGCAAATTAGATTAAATCACAATATGGCCTGCTGCAATATTCTAATCACAGACAGTGTAATGTTTCTTTATCCTGAAATGTGTCAGAATACCAGACATAACATTTTTGCAGTCAATGTTTTATGCTCTACAGTGCCAAACTCAATCCTGCTCAATGCAATTGCAACATGAGTTCAAAGGTCTCTATCTCATCAACATAAAAAATAGTTTCTTTAAAAACCGGTTGAAAATATTTTTTAAAACATATTCTACCACCTTTAGGATTCTCATATCACTACAGTCAGCTGAAGTTGTATTTTGGCTCTTTTCAAAATGGCTGCTCTCATGAAATCATCCACTCACATATTTTCAGGAAAATTATTGCTTGATTTTAAAGAAGTTGCAGTAAGAATAACATCAAAATAGTTACTTTTTCTTTTAAATAAGTGTTTTCTGCATGAAATAAATGCATATTTACTTAAAATTTTTTAAAAAAGATAAAATTGCAAAATTGCCCAGTTTATCAAATGTGATACAAGAAATATATCATGAATGAAATGATTAAGCCATATTTTTTGTGGATTTTGTCAAGAGGGTTAATAAACATCCCAGTTTCAAAATATTGGAATTTTCAGACTATTTTTTGATAGCTCGGGCTCTACAAGGTTAAAGAACCTGAACAGATGAAATGAAGTCTAAGTGGGTGAAGATTACATACTTTGGGTGGAAGTCGTGGCTGGGAGCAGGGGAGGGGGTGGGATTAGAGCTGTTGATGATGATCCTTGAGGCTCGAAATAAGAAGTCATCCAGCAGCTGTTGGATCAGAGAGGGACCTGCAGACAACAGTTTAATACAGATTATTATGATCCTCAGTCTAACAAACTACCATTAGTGCATGTGTGTGTGTGTGAGTGAGTGTGTGTGCTGACCCAGGTGTTCCTTCTCGTTGCCACACAGTGACAGCAGGGTTTTGATGAGACGCAGGTGTCCGGCCAGCAGGATGTTGTCAGCCTCACTAGTCTCCATCTCTGAGCTCCAGCTGGGCTCAAAGTTATCCAGCCAGGAGATCTCGTCCTCCAACATGGTGGCTGCGCTCACTTTGACCACCTCCATCTCTGACGCTGCAGGAGGAGACGCATGGAGTCACATTTAATGATGCACTCTTCATCATTACCTGTGTGTGTGTATTCATCAGTTCATAAGACCGGCACAGTCCAGTATCTCCATGGTTTGATTTTTGAACACTGCTATATATCTGAACTTAAACAAATGAGTTCAGCTCTTAACTTTATTTAGAGTGAGGTTCACAACATCAAAGACCATTCCAAAGACTGCTACTTTAACTTTAACATTCTGAAAGCGAACACTTCCATGGAGTAAGAAGTTGGACCCTGTTAGTTTTAGGTAAAGAAGCTATTTCTTTAATAAACTGATCTGCTGCTAACTTTACGAGTTTGCAGCCTTAATAACAGATAAAGTAAAGGTCACAGGGACTGCAGCTGACTTACTTGTGAGGTCGTCCAGGAGCTGACATCTCAGATCAAAGTACTCTGTGCACTGGGACAGCAGCCTGAGGAGGAGGAGAGCATCATTAATAAGAGACTTCCAACAGAGTCAGAGCTTTGAACTGGTTCACGAAACAAAACCTAATCAGAAACTTCTGGATTTTTACTGCTCCACAGTGAAACCCTAACATTAAAAACAATGGAAAGCAGTTAACACAGATTTTTTCCATTCTCTAATTGTCTGTCATGTTGGTCATGTAGCTTAAACACATCCACTTCCTGTGTCCCTTTCTCATGCCCAACGCTGGCAACTGAGCAGAGCAGAGAGAATTCAGCCACTACATCTCATGAGAAGTGATCAAGAAATCTTCATATGTAGTGTCCCAAACTCAAGCATAATAATGTATCTGGGTTATCACAGTGTAATCAATGTAGGCACATAATGCATGAAATTAAATCACTAGGTGATGCAGCATATGGGGCTGATTATTATAACTAGCTAACTGGTCTGCATGTGCACTGGTTACATAGTGCCTTAAAAAACAAACACATAATCACATCGTTGTCATGTCATAGCATACTGTTGTTTTGTCAGTAATCAGTCAGGGATCATGTCGTTAGTGACTGCTTCAGTAAAGGTTTCATGTCACTCTGTGCACATTCACACACAAAATGGATAAAAGGCACCACTGCAGTCAGCTCCACTGCTCTCTCCCCTCTTACTCACCAGTTCACAAAAGTTGAATATAGAAAAGATAAGGTTGTTTGTTTATAGGGATAAGTTTGTTCTCTCTTCTGGTCTGTAATGAAATCAGGAGATCTGCCCTCAGGGTCAGTGGTGAATTGACCTTAATGTTAACCCCTGATAATGCACTGGCCTGGTGAATCATGATGTTTGTTGCGAGAAATAACAGCCATTAGAAGGTGTTAATGTTACACCTCCCAATTTAAAGTCTTATTACATAGCTGATAGATAACAATATTAACCTGTTCAGGAATGACATTTTTTAGCTCTAACCCATTCAAAAACCTTAATTTTGAGGTGGAACCCAAAACGGAAAACGCTAAAACACTGTCTCTGTTTGAATAAACCAATGGGAAAATTTCTGGTTCAAAGCTCTGGTCACAGCCACCATCTGTTCTGATTCTACCTCTGGTTGACTCCTCTCATGACCGAGGTTGGACTCCACAACGGCAGCTGAGCCGTGAGAACGACTGAGAGCAGGAACAAGTTTGGTTTCTGGACTTCAGGGAAGGCTGAGGTGTCAGACTGACTCAGAGTGTAGAGTTGATCACAGGCCACGCGTCGGATCTGACAGAGTGAGAAAGAGAGGGGTTAAAAATGACTCAAATATTTCTCCTGCTGTAGTTCAGTGTTGCTTTTACCTCTCCGCTGAGAGATCCCAGCAGGATATCGATGATGAAATCACTGACAGAGGGAAGGTTATAAAACGATGCTGCAGAAGGAAAAAGCAGAGTGTTAAATAACACACACATACACACCCACACAAATCAAAGCCCCAGAGAATATGATGTTTTATCATCAGAATAAATTCTTCTACATCTTGTGTGTGTGTTTTTGTGAGTTAACAGTCTTACACAGCTGCTGACTGCGGAGCTGCAAACAGGTCACCAACAGAGATAGAGCCTCTCGGGCGATAATGGCGTCTTTGATGGACACACACTGCTGCCGGACGCATATCCCAGCATGCAGTGCGGTGGGTATTGACTCCCCCTCACTGCTGGAGCTGCAGTTACTTCCTGCAGAACATCAAAAGACAGATGTTAAACTCTGGGGTCTGTAGCTGTAGTTTGTGAGCAGGTGTCTGGAGCCAGGATAAAGGTTTAGGAGTGGACAGTGCCCCCTGGCTGTGAGCAGGGAGCTAACATGTTACAGAGTGGATGAAGCAGAGAGAGAGAGGGAGAGCACTCCTGGTGGAGTGGTGGGCGGAGAGCTAATGTTTTGATCAAGTTGTAGTTAAAAACAGTGATAGAAATGATACAGTTCTTAAACCCTCAGAGTGTGTGATATAAAACAGCCTCAGTCAACTGTTTTAATTCTTCTTTCTTTGTGACCTTTGTTTCCAATCTTCCTGACCGTTTCTGTTTTCAAAATTGTTCTTCCATTTCATGTCACTAATTTCCATTAATGGCAACGCAATAGAACATCTGGACTCATTCAAATACCTCAGAATAACTCTGGACAATAACTTCACATTATGGGCATCTACAAACACTCACAACAAAGACTTCATGTTCTCTGTACATTCAGTGCCTTTCACGTTGCCCCTCATCTTCTGCTGCTATACAAAGACTGCTCACCCTGTTTCTATACAATACTGTCAAAAGTAACGCTGAGATCATCTTTCTTCCTCACCTGTGCTGCTGACTCGGGTGCGGACACCTTGTGGCAGTAAGGAGCTGTGGCTCTCTCTGATTGGCTGAGGGCTGCCAACCAGGTCCAACCTGCCGGCTGCAGCTGCCCAGGTGAGACGCATGAAGCAGGCCACAGTGGAGGTGAAGTCGCCCACCTCCATGGTCTGAGGAGGAAACAGGTCAGAGAGGTTTGTTCAGTCATCAGCTGTTATTTTAGACAGCAGACATTTTGAGACAACATGAACTGAAATTGTGGATGGTGAAGATTTTGTTAATGAGTTCAAGATGAAATATGCACAATGTAATGTTTGAAAATTAAATCAGGTATCCGTGTCACTTCTATCAATTGGTAATATATTAAAAAAAAGATTTTGGAGAAGAGATATGTCTACTTGAAGTTGTCAACGGGCCTTTTTGTGTTCCTTAAAATTTTTTTTTTTTTTTGTCATAAAATTTTTAAGTAACCTCTGGCAATTTAACTTTTACCTTTGTACCATTACAAGCTATTTATTATTCAACTGTTTGAATTTCAATTTAAAAAAAAGGAAAAACTGGGGTGTTCTCAATCTTTTGACTGGTAGTTTATGAGTGAATCTGAAACAGACTCAGCAGCACATTGGTGTACAGGTGAGTGTGTTCACCTGGATGGCTACACGAGCAGCTGGTATAATCTCCTCCACTCTGATGGATGAGCGCTCAGACAGAGACATCTGTCTGTACGATGACTTTTCTGGAGTCCCACACAGAGACAGTTGCCGTCCAGTCCGCCCAGCGTTACGAAACGGGCGAGACGACAGTGCGTCACCATCACGGATGACATCGTCATCCAGTGCCGTGGGCATGCTCTGTCCGACCAGGAGGAACCTGCAAACAGACAAGCCCCTGTGACTTTAGTCTTAAACCCAAGTCACAAACATTCTCCCTGTGTCTGTGTGACAGGTGTCACTCACCTGGCCAGCTGGAGGCAGATGGAGTAAACGCCCTGTCTGGTCTCATAGTCCACCTCAGAGGGGATAGAGTCTCTCTGCATCACATTCACCACCAGACTGCAGACACACACAAACAAACAAACACACACATGCAAGATCAAAAACACACACCCAAGTACAAACATCCACAGCTAAATTTCTCTACACAGCTGATCAAAATCTCAAGACAAGTCACAAATTTGCACTTATTTACATTCTGTACCTGACAGGAAACAACACTGAATCCATGTTTTCATGCAGATTTTGAGATGAACAGACTATTTCACTTCCATTACTGTTCTTATAAATTGCTTGCTCAATTATTTTTTATCTCACACCCAATTCTTCTTTTTGCATTTTGAAATGCTACACTGCAAAAGCTGAAATCTATGCAAGTCATTATGTCTCATTTATAGTAAAAATGGTCCTATTTTTCTTGACTTGAGCCATATTCACTAGATCAATTCATAAAAATGTTTTATTTCAAGTCATCTAAGGACAAAAATGAGGTCTGAGTTGCTTGTAACAAGTCAAAAACTCTGCCAATGGGATAGGAAAAATTTTCTCAAGAAGTTTCTTGATATTAGAAAGACATCTTAATAAAAGAAACTTTATCCTTATCCCATTGGAAAGTTTTGTGACTTGTTACAAGCAAATCAGACCTTATCTTGGTCTTTAAATAACTTGAAATAAGACATTTTCCCAGACTTATCAATTGAATGTAGCTCATATCAAGAATAATAAGACAACTTTTACTAAAAATAAGACATAATGACATGCTTGGATTTCAGGATTTGCAGTGTACTTTGAACTTTTTTAAGTTTCAACTGTGCAACGTGTAAATTAGTGCAGTTTTTCAACTGGTCTTAAGATTTGGTCTAGAGTGTGGTTACAGCGCCACCCTCTGGAAAGACCTGCTACAGCTTTTCACATACATTATCCATTGTACACCAAATTGAACACTTACTGGCACTGTTACACTCTGTACCTACATTTGGAACACAAGCACCATTCTATCTCACAAACACCTTCAAACATACTTGAACTCATTTATGTCCTTTTAGGATCCCTCATTAACTTTACTGAAGACGATACATGTATCAAATCACAGTCATACCTACTGGCCGAAAGCTTTGCAATTCACTCTTTGCTTAAAACTTATAAAGTGTACTTGCTGTAGTTATTTCCCAAATTTAACGTTTATTTGTGTCTCTTTATTTTCAATCACTTTGCATCATTTTATGTCTCTTGATGTCAGACTACTCTTTTTGGTACCTGAGGCCTCCTGCTTTTAAGAAGTTTTCACAGAAAGACCTGCTGCTGGTTTTTGCCATCTCATCGTCAGAGGTGGGCATTAACTTTGAACTCAACACCTGAGAGAGAGACAGACAGAGAGAAAGAGGGAGAAAGGATGTTGTTGAATAGATGTTTATCATTTTTTAACCCTAGATCAAACTGGACTGTGTTAGATGGAGACAGTGTGTGCACAGGTGTTACCTCCAGGTTGTACAGAACTCTAAAGGTGGACATGCCGGGGGCCGAGGACCTGAACAGAGACTCTAAGATGGAGGCAGCACTTGGCTGGTGCTGCTGTTTGGAGGACAGAGACGGTGAACGAGAGCCCTGACCCAGGGTGAAGAGGGTTTTCTACAAAAGAAGAAAAAAGACAAAATGATCAAAAGGAGGGAGAGAGAAAGAGAGAGAGAAAGAAAGTGGAGACACATGTTGCTTACTGTGGAATATTGTGTATATTATAATTGTATATGATGTTGTTATTGTGATGTACCATCTTATTTATGCTTTGACAACATTCTCCTGAGCTCCATGTCAACAAAGCTATTTTGATTTGAGATGAATTGACACACAGAGACATAGACAGAAGAGCAGAGGGACAGAGAGTCAGGGGCCACATGAAGAGCCTATGACAGCTGGATTTACCTGGTGGCTCCACACACTGGATTCTTTGGGGACAAAGTTGTCAAGAGCGTCCTGAACTTCTGGATCTGTAGGGATGAGCAGGAGCAGTTTTCTGACACGCAGAGTGATCCTGTGGGTCAAAGGTTACAGGAAAGAAGGACTTTAAATGCTGCAGCTGCTCATACAGTCAATGTGTTTTTTCTCAGGTGAATAAAGTGTTGGAGAAATACTTTGTACGTAGTATTAATGACATGTAGCAGAGTGATTTCTTTCTTTTTGTCTTTATTCTGATCCAAAATTATCAGTCAGTTTCTTCAAATCATTTTAAATCTATATAAAATGTTCTGAACGAATTTATGCCGTTGCTACCATCGCCCTAAATCAACTGCATATAATTGACTACAATATTTTTTCATGTTTCTGTAATGGTTAGTCCACCCGGTTGTGGAAGCTCTTGCATCAAAATAACATTTTCAATTATAAAATATAAAATTGATGTTATAAATGCATTTACAAATATACTGTTTTACAAAAAGTAAAAGAAAGAGAAGAAAATAACTGTTTTAATTGCAAAATTACACATGCCCATCACTCTGGAACAGGGTAAATCTGGACTCATCAGATCACATGACCTTCTTTCATTCCTCCACAGTCCAATCTTTATCCTCCTTAGCAAACTGAAACATTTTTTTCAGGTTAGCTTTACCTATAAGTGATTTTTTTTTAAGGCTACACAGCTGTTCAATCCCAGCTGGAGTTAAATAGCTTGATTCCAGCTGAAAGATTATCACTCATGCAGTAATTATCCAAGAAAAGATTTTTACCTATTTGCTTATTGAAAACTAGGTGGCAACTTTTTTTTTTGGCCAGGCAGTGTACATAAACGTGGTGTGGCGGGTTTTAGTAAACTTATTCTATCACTCAGAGCAGCCTGAGACAGCAAAACATAACAGAGTCTCCATCATCTCCACTCAGCCTTCCTGCCTGTCACCCTGCATGTATGAATTTATGTATGTGTGTGTGTCTCTGCACACTGTCTATCCTTGTCTCTGAACCCACATAACCTGCAGTGATGCATTTAGCTCCACACAGCTATGAAGGATCTTCATGAAATGGTAAAAAGAGTTTCTTTTTGTGCTTTCTATTCAATGAGAAGTATTAGTTTCTCCACAGAAAGATTAATAGAGCCTCTACTGTCTTACCTGGTTTCATCGAGGTTAGCGAGTTGGTAAAGCATCTCAAACACATTACACACCAGAGCCATCACCACGCCAGGCAGGGACTTCTCCTGCAGAGGGAGACACGTGCACACACATAGGTAAGCACAATTACACAAGTACACAAACAGACAGAACACAGACAGCGTGAAGTGCTGTGAGCCTGAGTGATAATTTTCATGGCTGCTGTGGGGGTGAGTCAAGTGTGAGCTGGTACCTGTTCCAAGGCGTAGGCGGAGTTGAAGACGGCCGAGCTGGAGCTGCTGGAAGCTGAGGCCGAGGACTCCGAGCTGCCAGAAGGCGTGCCGGTGCCAGAACTCTTCACGGTCAAACTCTGCTCATCACTGAAGCCCAGCTGGGACAGAAGCTTCTGATCCCTGTTCATGGTCAGCTAACACACAAGGGGGGAGGGGCAGCGAGGGGGCGGAGTCAGAGAATAACAAGGGGTGAGGTTGTTTGAGGCTGTGTTTCCCCTGACTTACAAAGAACACCAAAGAGGAGGAGGAAACCCAGGCAGAGTAAATCCCTTTACACTGATTTTAGACACTAAGGCTTATTGGCTTCAGGGGAAACACAGAACCAGGAGAAGAGCGACACACTAAGGTAAGAAACTCAAGTGAAACTTCATTCAAAACAAAGTGTCAGACGAGACTGAGAGACACTTACCACACTGTCGTTAGCAAAGATCTGCACGTTATCCACCGGACAGCTCAGGTGCTCAGAAATCTTCCACCTGATACTTCCTATGGTCTCATTACTGTGTGTCTGCCAATGTACACACACACACACAAAGAGGAGTTATACCCTTGCAGATGTACCTGTATGCTTTGTAGAGGTTTTCTAAATGAAGTCTCACCTCTAAGGTGAAGGTGTCTTTGGTTGATTCGTAGGTGACGTGCAGGGTGACAGGGTGTCCATTGTACGATGCACCGTGAGGTAGAATAGTTCGAGGAACAGAGTACATGTCCTACAGAGAGAGAAAACACCTGATCTTTGAACACAGAAACATAGAAACACAGACCACATCAACCACTGTGTGTGGCTGCTGTCTTGATGAACTGTCAAAGAGATGGAAGCTTTTAGGAACTTACAGAGTATAACAACTAGACCCTTTATTTGTTTCTGACTTGATAACTTTTTAGAAACCACACAGTCATGCCTGTGTGTAGAAAATCCAGAACATGAGGCTCTCAGCTGGGTTAATTGTGTACATGCAATATAGCACCCTAGAATCCAAGGCTGCACTGAAGGCAACACACTCAATGGTGTGAGACTGAGAAAGTAAATGTTAAACACTAACGCAACAGTTACATGTTTTTTCTCTTTTCATTGAAACGTTTATTTTGCCTCAAACTGAAATACACTTTTCAAATGTCCTGAATCATAACAGCTGGAAAGTAATGGGATCAATCCAGTCTGCGAGGCTCAGCAGGAAAACGGGACACAAGTCTGTTGTCAAACCAATCTCACCTCACATGCTATCACAGACTGTGCTGTACAGCTGCAGTGGGCCAAAAACAACATTTCTAAACAGCAGGACGAAACAGAGATGGCATAAACCTGCATCCCAAGTTCTTCTCACAGATTATTGGACACTCCCTCTCTCTCAGAGGATATTTCTCCATTCTTTCTTAAAGCCCAGAAGTAGCAAAGCAGCCTTTCCCCTTTAAGTGAACTGCACTGCATGTTGTTTTAGGGTAAAACTGATTTTTAAAAATTTCATTGTTATCATGTATTTATTCAAACTTGCACACAGCAAAATCATGATTATGGCTTAAATCTGTCAGCCTAAAATCTTATGTAGACAAAACTGATTATTTCTGTGTGACAAGACTGAATAGACTAAATAGCTATAAACAGATTTGAGTGTCACTGTAATGATAGTGATGTTGCTTGATTAGATCGTATTCTTCTGACGCAGAGCCCCTGTCTTCAGCAGCATCTTTTTTTTGCAGCAGTGTTTGCAGTGACCTCAGATGTTTGGGTTAAAAAAAAAAAACTGTGCAGAAATGTGCCGTGAAAAAAGGACCCACCTCTATGGTGATGACATAGCGTTCAGCCAATAGCAGCAGTCTTTCGATTATCACCAGCTTTGTGGACCTGGAGATAGAAAAGGGTGTTTAATCATGTTGAAAATATTCTTTAGATGAGGAAGAGTCAATGAAACCTCAGGACACCAAAACTTCTTCACTTGAATACTTTTTGGAACTTAAGTAACTCTGTTCTTACCCAAACCCCCCTCTGTACCTGGAAGGTGATTGTACAGAAGTGGCCACCGTTGGCATGGCGGTGGCTGTCAGCATCTTGGTTGCCCTGGTAACAGCATGTGTCAGAGTTGGACCCCCAAGGGCCGAGCTCGCAGCCTGATAAAGAGAACAAAGAGAGATACAGTCCCCAGGTGTTTCTCTGAAATAAAAAGCTTTTAATGTCAGCTTTCTGTTTGACTCTTCTTACCTCCAGGCGCTTGTAACAATCAGCAATAAACTTCTTATGCAGGGTCACAGAATCCTGTGAAGAAGGACAGCAACATCAACACACCTCATGTAGATACCAGGTTAATATGTCCACAAAGAGGACAGTCAAAGTCCACCTGACTGTACTTTAAAACATGTCTCCAAACCTTCTTCATTTTGGGATTGAGGTTGGTGTAACTGTATGTAATGATGAGCTGAATCGCTTCATTGGCTATCTCTTCATCAGGGGTTTCCATGGCGATACGCCAGATAAAATCCATCCCAGCCAGGTCGAGGCGCTCCACACACTAAAGTCAAACCAAGACACATTAAACACAGGCACGAAACCATTATGTTAAATCTTTTTACTGTTAAAAAAACAAACTGAGAGTGAGGACCGACCAGCTGAGTGCCCTGACGTTTGAGACGATGGTCACACAGATTCACGTTCTCAAAGAATGTCTTGAACAGATTAAAACCTGAGGAAGACGAAAAAACACATCAGCTGCTGTTTTAATTTCAAAACAGTTCAAAAAATGAACACTGGAATCCTGTTAGATTGATAAATGAATCAGTTAACACAGTGCAAACTATGATACTGTAAGCTTTAATACTATAGACTGTAATGCAGTGGATGGTCACACTGTTTACACACAGAGCGTAACATAAAGAGACGTCTTTTAGTGATGATGGCGTCAGATGATCACAGCTGGATCATCTGTCAGTCAGTTCTAACAGCTGTATATGTGTCTGCATATGTTCCCTGTAATAACTCTCATAAAATGAAAAAAGTAACCGAGTTTTGTCTCTGTTTTTGTTTACCTGTTTAACCAACACTTCTGTGTCCTGTTTAGAAGCACATGGATCACTTTACTGGTAAAATGTGCCATTGTTGGAGTATTTATTGTTTACTTTCGAGTGGGTATCTGATCTTTGAAACTTATAAATAATACCTAGTTTATGATGTCTCGGGAACACTAGATTGGTTATTTGTTAGATTTCCGGGGAATTGGGAATCATGCTACTCTTTACAAACCTAATGCTCATGAATGAAACTTATATACTGTAAAGGAAAAGTCACAGTTTTTTTTTTCTAACAGACTTGTCTCTCAGACTTCAAGTCTCTTCACAAAGAAAAAGAGAATCAACAAGAAAATAAACAAGAGCACTTACTGATCATGAATAACTATTCTAAACTGTATCCTGATGTTCTTAAATAATTTGATCTGTCCTGAACTGTTCTTCTGCCTCCTGTAATACTGTAGAACACTGCTTCAGAACCTTTCTCAACTCAGGGCCTACTCTTTAGTCCCAATATTTTTTGCAGCCCACCTCACCTTAAAACCTTTTCCTGCTTATCATTTGTACCTTACTTTTATATTTATACTACACCAAACCTGGGGTGACAGAGCCTTCTCTATCGCCACCATACCACTGCACATTTAAACCTGTTCATATTCAAAACCCTCACTAAACCCCACCTTTTTAGAACTGCTTTTAATGTGTAGCTGCTCTTAAATGTATTCTATGCTTCTTCTTTTGCTTTGTTATTCATATTTTTTTAATTATTGAACTGTTTTACTTGCTGTTCTTATTCCCTGTAAAGCATCTCTGAGTGTTCAGAAAAAAAGGCTTTATAAATAAAATGTATTATTATTATCACTATAATCATTATTTTTCTGATTCAAAAATTATTCATTATTCAAAAATTGCACTTTTTTGGAAATGATCTGACGGCCCACTTGCAACATCTTTGTGACTCACACTGTGGGAATCACTGCTGTAGACTGTAAATGTAAACGTTAACTGCAAAACATATGACTGTGAAATGACTCCCTGAGCTGTGATGATTGAAACTGCACAAAGATGCACTGTTATAACTTGAACAATAAACTGTAGTACCATGAGCTGTCATCATGTAAATTTAAATAAATAGTAAGTAAGTAATAAATAGCAAAAATTGTAACTATGCACTGTTATACCATCAATTAAGACACTGTGAATTGTAATCTTGTAAACTGCAATAATTAGTATAAACTCTAATAATGCAATCTGCAATGATGCAAACTGTAATAATGTTAAATGTCATGATATAAACCTATAACACTGTAAATTGTGTAAGTACACAGCAGCATCACAAACTGGGATACTGTTTACTACAGTGATTTAAACTATCGTAACATAGACAGTATTCATGTAAACTCTAATTCTCAGTCTTACCATTCATAGTGATCTCATAAGGCTCCAGTTTAAGGATTTTCTCCTTGAAGAGCTGCTGCTGAACGTCGCTCTCCAGGTCGTGCTGTCCTTTGGTGAACCATTCAAAACACATCTGCACACACACACACAACAACAACAACATCTTAATTGAATGGATTTCTGTTCCTGCTGGTAAGTCAGCTGCTCCCATTCCCTCACTTTTAGAAAAGCAAATATGTTCAATTTTAAACCCAAGTAGAAAGTCAGTGTATTCTATATACATGTTGTGTCTAATGTGTTTATACAGTAAGTATAAACACATGTGTATGTATAAGTGTGTTGGTACCTCTCTGTCCAGCTCACAAACATCAGGTCCAGACACCAGACACTCCCACAGCTCCTTTGCTCTGTTCCAAACAAGATATAAGCTGGCCTCCTGCAGGAAGAAGGCCAGGAAGCGCAGGTGGCCATCCAGGTACTACAAACAGGAAGTCAGAGTTACATGCACATGTCATGTTGGTGTACTCCCACTGAATCTGCTGATTGATTAAATATTCCTACACTCAGTTGCTCTTTGAATATATCATCCATTTCTTAGGGCTGTCAAAATTAACACATTAATGCAGGTTGATGAACTGTATTAATGCAAATCTATTTATATATGTATTAATATATCTATATATTTGCTTTCAGGGTACCTTACAGCTCTGTTACTGAGGAGCTTACAGAAGAAAGCACACTGAACTGTGTTGCTCTTAGTGTCTTTACCTGATCAAGACCTAGTGTCACCAAGACTAAAGTATTTTCTGTTTAAACATTAAACTTCAGATTTCTATTTTTCACCTCTGTCTGAAACAGGAGAGGAATGATATAAATGAATCTACCTCCTGATAGGTGTATCGCCCGTCCACCATCGTGGAGCCTGAGAGGCCATTATTCCCTGCTGCCGTCACAGCGAGCCGGTGGCAGCAGACCAGAGAACCGGTGATCAGTTTGACAATCTCAAAGTTCTTCTTCAGGTCCTGGATGATGCTCTGTGAGGAGAAGGAGACTGACAACACTGCGCGACCACTCTACACTGATCCTTGAATTAGATAGGTGTGTGAGAGATTTACCTTATCCTGTTTCTGATATGTCTGCTTAATGAAAGAGCGAGTGATCTCATGTAGCTGACGGAGGGCAGGAACAACCCAGACTGACTGTGGACTGCTGGGCTGAGAGGCCTAAGACAGACAGAGACACACACACAGGTAGATACAAAGGGGTATGATAGCCACCAAAGCAGAATGCACACGAAAACACACACACACACACTACAAAAACAGAGTCTGTATGGGTTTTGAAAAATCTGATTTTAAGCTTAAACAACAACAACAACTGATCCTCTCAGATTGTCTGTTTTTGTAGCTTTAATAAGAGAAAGTCAGAGATGATCAGAGTCAGGGATGTAAAACTTAAACAAAGAATCTTTCACAGTTTGCTTCTCTTCAGCTCTTTAAAGTGTCCAAATCATTTAAGTGAAAAGTTCATCCCAGGCTCTGATTAGATCTCTGTCTGCACAATTAAAGACGTGCTCCCATTTCACCAAAGCTGGCACTCAAACACAAGATTATCAGTCATTAGACTGGTCCCACAGAGAAACCAGTCATTAGACTGATCCCGCTCTCCTTCAGAACAGATCAGAGTAATCAGAGACAGTGGTGTGGGCAGCAGATTAAGACCCCATCAGGTTAATTGAGCCCATGTGGTGAAAGCATGTTCCCTGATAGGTTTGTAGGAGCACAGTGGTGAGTTTGAATCAGTTGGAATATAAATCTGTTGTTCTCCTCTTACTTTGAGCACAGTGCTATGTTTCTTCCTGCTCCATGTTGCGGTTAGAAAGGAGCTCTGAGAGTCACTGCCTTTACTGTCCTCCTGTTCAAGAGTCTACAAACATACAGGTGATGTCAGCTTTGGCAGGTGGACTCTACCTGTGAGTGAATTCACCTGATAACAAGACAGATGTGTGTCTGATCAGTTCATGTCCAGTGCCTGTATTCCCGGGAAGTTCTTTGTAGTTATGTCATGATGCAGTTTGATTATATCATTATCTTTGTCCTGATGAAGTGCTCTGTCAGTACTAACAATCCTTTATAGATACTTTTTTATCATCCCAGCCCCTTCAGCCCCGCTCAATAATATGGGGCGTCACAAACCTTATCACTAGAATCAAATCTGGCCTAATGTTGGTGTTTTTTAATGTATTGGTGATCATATTTTGGCCTAAATTCACAACCAATCATTCAGTCTGTTAGCTTAGCATTAGCAACTCAATTGCTTCACTCTCAGCAGTGAGGGTATATAATATATATCTCAAACTAGATCATGAAAATGGTCCAATAGCCACACGTGAATACATTTATGCACTACGATCTTTTACTAAAATGTTCAATACAGCCAAAACATCTTAAAGCAACACACACTGTAGTTTGCTGACAGAAAAAGGATGCTCAGCTGTGTCTGGACCCAAAGAACAGATAAATATCAAGGAGAGAGTGTCCAAAAAGCTTGAAAAAAGTGAAGATAGTGGGACGCATATTCCCAAATCCGTTGACCGCTGTGTGTCCTTCTGTTCAGACACTTTGTTTCCAATCAGGCTTCACTGCAGCTGTACAGCACAGTCCGTGACAACATACCAGGTGAAATATGATGTGATCAGTCTAACAACGCACACTTGTCCTGTGTTTTTGCTGAGCCTTGCAGCACGCTTGACTGATTACTTTATTTTAAAAGTTTGGGATGATTCAGGTCAATTTAAGTTGTAATCCAGTTTGGGCAGCCTCAGATTTTAGCGTCCTGTATTGTAAGATATTTTCACTGTGTTTTTATCTTATTTTACATTTAAAAATTTGAATCTGAGAAATAACAGTGGCATATAATGGCCACTTCCAGAATTTTTTTTAAGTGGCATTTACCAGTTTGGTTCCCAAATTCATAGTCTGTAGATTGTTATTACACTGCCTTTCACCAACTCCACAGCCTGATCAGGTTTTACTCTTGACTTGGACTTAACAATAAGGAGTTACAACTGGTTTGAGCCCAGAGTCATCGCATATTATAATCTTGGACACATGACTCAATACAGCCATGTAAAGTCCCTGCATCTCTCAAAAGTGGCAGCCATGTGCATCATCATAACATCTGGGACTACTATATTTAGTGGCAAATTTGCCACTTTTAAAGTCTCAATTTTACCACCTTATGTAAAAAAAAACCTTGAAGTGGCCCTAATATGCCATCGTAGAGAAATAACAAGCAAACAAAATTAACATTTTCTACAAATTCAGTGGATTTATAAGTACAAGGAGGCTTCTTTTAACATTTGGACAGAACTTAAACAATAATGTGTTTTATTTCTTTGACCCGCTCAATTAAAAGGTAAAAAAGTCAACTGGTGCTAGCTTGCTAATCTAATATGCATATAAGAGCTGTGTTGTCAAACAGTTTAAAGCACTTTCATGTTGTACGGTGCTCTGTGAATGTAATGTGTTGTATCACCTATTGTCTTGACTCACATTCCAAACTAAGTGTGTCCGTCTGCTCTGCCTGTGCGTAAGAAAACTTTAACCATAAACTCCAGCATGTTACAGATTGTTATTGCTTTGGTACTTTTTTCTTTGGTCAGGTAAATTAATTGAACAACAGCCCAAAATGGAAGTCTGGACATGACAAGAAGTGCTGACTGATGCACCCTACCACAATAAAAGCTCCCACACAGAGTGGACTTCAGACAGCAGGAAAAGGTTCTGACTGTAGCCTACACTGAAATGTCACAAAGATGCAAAACTACACTTATAGGATTCAGATAAATAAAGAAATTAAAACAGCAGTATGCTCGTCATTTTTTGTTTGAGTGACATTTACAAAAAATGTGACGGGAAAGCGATGGGAATCCGTCACAGCGGCTGTGAACTTTAATCCTTGTTAACTATAAATCACTTACTGTCCACACACTTGGTAATAGCTTCATTAACACACACACAATATTTATCAAATTAAGAGTGATTTTTACATGTACTAACTCAAGGCAGTGAGCTCTTCCAAACTGAATTTAGGTTCTTCAGAGTCACCCTTTAAATATCTGGTCTACAGGATTTAATGCTCAAATCTTTCTGTTATGATTAACTAAGATGAGTTCCATAAAAGTAAATGTGCTCTGACCCCTGCAGCTCAGTCAGGATCAGGTGGAAACAGACTACAGGTGGGGTTAAACCTCCCAAGTGAGTCAGACCTCAGACAGTCTGCTTCAAACACACACAGCAACAGTCAGAGTTTTTCTCGAAACACAGACACCCCTCATCCTCCATCCTCTCCTTCATCTAACCTTTTTGATGTCTTCGATACATTTGATGATGTAACTGCGCTTCACCGTCTCCTTCACAGCGTAGGCGTCACTCAGGATCCCCAGGTGTTCCTCCAGAGCCTGCTGGACCAGAGTGGTGGGCAGGGTGGGCAGGTGAGCCAGCTCCCAGAGCACCTCCAGCACCTACACACACACACACACACATGCAGACATTGCTTCAGACACTGTGGACTTCCTGCTGTGTTTTCTCTCCATGATTCAGACGCAGACTGACCTTCCCGGTAGTGGTTTCAGAGCGAGCCTCTCTGCCGATCCTCCCGATCAAACTGAGCAGCTTCTGCCTCACACGGTCGCTTTCCACCTCCCAGCTCTACAAATTAAACACACACATTAATACTGCATATATACACACCCCTTTACTTCTTTTTTTCTTTTTTTCACTGTCACAGAGTCAGAACTAACCTTCTGGATGAGGACGAAGAGGTGTGTGAGCTGGTCGAAGCTGAATTTCACAGCAGCAGCAGCGATGATTGTATGAATGTTTTCTATCACAGTTGATGATTGGCCTGCCTGATATATTAAGTAGGAACCACCAACAGATCAGATAATAATCAGTGACATTCAGACTTTTTAATACACCCTTTATAAAACATTCAATAATGACTGGAATTAGTGTTGGAAGAAATTAAAAGAGAGTGAATGGGCTCATGAAAAGAGCAGAAGGTGTGCTCACTTGTATTCTCCAGATCTTAGAAAGTTCATCCAGAGACAGTTTGCTCCCCAGCAGCTCAATGATTCCCTTTATCCTCTCACAGTACTGAGCCTGGTCAATGTTACCTGCAGCAGAAAGACACAGACACAGTGACTGACCGATCTGATCCGCTCCAGACCCAACTCTCTATGACTCCAGCTCTTACCCTCCAGTGCTATTGACAGGACTGAGTTCTCCACCAACCAGTCCAACAGTTTATCTGTGTCGATGGCATTTTTCACTGTCTTTGACACAGTGCTCTCTTCAATTAACTTTGTCACCTGGGAGAGGAGGGACATATCAGAGAGTGGTTATGATATATGGAGAGGATTTTGTGTCTTTACGATGCAATCAAAAATGACAAAATGGGTACAAAAATAAAAATTTTGCAAACAAAATTATGATTTAAACAATACAAAATAACACTGATGAATAAATGAAATACATTTGTACTTAAAATTTTATCTTGGTAAATTCACACATTTTTTCAGATCTTATTTTTCTACTCACAAAACAGCAAATTTATTTGCATTTCCAGAAGTTGCGTTTGCATTTCATGAATTTTTTTTAAACTACTGGGGGCTGGGCCTGAAAGATCCGAGATGCCTCCTGATTGGTCATTCTTACTCAGAGCGAAAGAGCGACAGCATGACAACTTCCTCCAACAAGTAGCATGAAGGGAAATATGAAGAGATAAACAGAAGACCGAACGGGTGTGTCTGTGTTTCTTTTCTGCCTTTTTGATGCTACGAAGGTCACCATTGCAGTCCTTTCAGTATTTTTTTCACCAACTATTGGGGATTATCAGACATTAACACTCATTGTTTAGACCTACTAGCTAAACGCTACATGCATTACAATTGATCGACCTTCTTACTACCCAGCTTCAGTGATAGTCTGCTTAATGTCACAGTCATCAACCTATTTATAAATAAATAAATAGGTAAACGAATTCATCTTTTATGCAAAGTTAGAGACCAAGTCTATTGTTATCAAACCCCGTTGGTGAAGAGCAGTGAAAATTTGGCCTTTTCCTGATTTTTTTTCCCCACTCAATTTCTTCGAGAAATGATTCCTCAACAATCCACACACCTGATGATTTGTTCTGATAGTATATCTAAAAAAATGTCGATTTATCTGTCTCTTAATTTATTTATTTATACATCGGCAGAAAATTGTAAGATCAAGCAAAATGTCACTGAAGCTAAGCAATCATTAGGTCAGTCACTTCTGATGAAGGTCTACGTTATGAGTGTTAATGTCTACTAACCCAATCCCTGATAGTTGGTGAAAAACACACTGAAGAATTTCCAGTGTAATCTTGACAGCATCAGTGAGACAGAAAAAAGATGCAAGACCTCTCCTGTCTGTCTTTTCATGTCTCTCTTATTGCTGCTTATGGGGCAGAAGTTGTCACATCATCTTTCCGGCCGATCAAGGGCCTTCTTGTATCTTGCACAGGAGGCCATACTGATGCAAGTAATGTGTAGCAACGCAAACAAAACTTCATTAAATGCAAATAAATCTGTGGTTTGTGAGAAGAAATATTTGATCTGAAAAAAGAAATAGTGGATTTAACAAGATGAAATTTCAATCACAAATGTTTTATTTATTCATCAGTATTTTTTGTATTTTGAAATTGGGTGTCAGGGTGTGAAATCAAACTTCAAATCTGTGCCTCAGAGCTGACCTCTTTCAGTGAGTTCATCTTGGTGGAGAAGTGGGGGGTTTTCAGCATGCGCAGCAGTGTGTCCAGCCTCAGGTCGTCCACCACAGCCACCAGCTCTCTCTGAAAGCGCATACACAGCAGCTTGATGGCTGACAGCAGGTCAGGGATGCTCACCAGACGCTGAGGGAGGTAGAAGGACTTAGTCAGGATCAATGTTCATGAGATCATAAAGAAGTGACATTCAAATCCTAAATTCATCAGATCAGCCTGATAAAACAGCTCTACAGTGAACCCACAGTTTGTCTGAAGACAATCAGCACACAAGGTTTTCTCTGAACGATTAACTGAATCATCACCTTATCTTTGAGGTCCTTCTCCTCTAGGTTCTGCACATATGTAATCATCTTCAGGATGACTGGATCCAGCATGGGCTGAAATCATAGAAAATAAAACAAAGTAATGAACAAGAGACTGTATGGATCATTGAGGGTAATGTAACTCATATGGCATAAAACAGTCAGTAAACACACAGCATGAATCAGAACACAGCATCAAACTCAGAAGAGAAAAAAACTTAATTTCACCAACATAAGACAGAAACTGCAGACCAGTGACACTTTGAGGACGGACAGAGAGCCACAGAAAACAGATCCAGAAACAGGTACCCACTCTACCTTTAACCCTGTATATGTGTGTCTCACCTGGACAAGGCTGGAGTTCAGATACTCTGCACCAACACCAAGAGGCTGGACCAGAGCTGACACACTCTGAGAGAGAGAAACAGACAAATGAATAAACTCCTGATTAAATAACCCCAATTCCAGTGGAGTTGGGATAATGAATAGAAAGTAAATAAAAACAAGATACAATAATTTAATGATCCTTTTTAAATATCAAATCAATGCACTAAAAAGATAAGATATTCGTTGTTTGAACTGATAAATTTTATTGTTTTTTCTGCCAATGTTCATTCATTTTGAAATGAAGGGCTGCAATATGTTCCTAAAAGTCTGGGACAAGGGCAACAAAAGACTGGGAAAATTGATGAATGCTGAAAAAACAGCTGTTTGAATCATTCCACAGGTGAACAGGTTCACTGGAAACAAATGAGTGTCATAATTGAGTATAAAAGAAGCATCCCCAAAAGGTTCAGTCCTTCAGAACCAACATTGAATTCCCATGACCTTTGACCCCTCAGGCGGCGCTGCATTAAAAACCCACATCATTGTGCAAAGGATATTAGCAGGTGGGCTCAGGAACACTTCAGAAAACCATTGTTAGTTAAAACAGTTCATCACTACATCTACAAGTGACAGTTCAAACTCTACCATGCAAAGACGAAGACAGATATCAACAACAGACACAAACGCCGTCATCAGCTTCTCTGGGCCTGAGCTCATCTGAGATGGCTGAGGCAAAGTGTAAAAATCTGCTGTGGTCTGACGGGTCCACGTTTCAAACATTCTTTTGGAAATCATGGACGTGGTGTCCTCTGGGCCAAAGAGGAAAAGGACAATACGGATTGTTCTCAGCGCAAAGTTCAAAAGCAGCATCTGTGATGGTACGGTGGGTGGGTGGGTGGGGGGTATTAGTGCCAATCAGCAACCTCTGGTCTGAAAATATGAGACAATGCTGAAGTGCTAAAAAAGCTGCTGTTGGTTGAGTGACTACTTGAGGCTGGCTATGGGAGTACCAGATGTCAGGTACACACTAAGCCAAAAAAAAGCCATTTTAAGAGCAGAAATTAACATGTTTAACAGCATGGTACAAAAACTGTCCCCCATCTGAATCACTAATTTTGCTAAAAGCACTCAATGTAGGGGGGGATTCTTTTTCTAACTCAGCAGTTCAGAAGAAATTGAGAGCATGAGCTTGTCCAATCACAGGCACAGCTCAGATCATTTGACTGACAGACACCCAATAACTGTGGGGCATTCATCACCTGTCCCATTTCCATCATGCGCCGTATGGCCGCGGGGACTACGTCCATCTATACATTATACAGTCTATGGTTAGTGCCCATGGCATCATGGGTAGCTGTCACATCTGTGAAAGCGGCATTAATGCTGAAAGGTACAAACAGGTTTTAGAGTAACATATGCTGCCATCCAAGACACTGTACAGGCTACTAGACTGACCCACCTGCAGTCCAGACCTGTCGCCCATTGAAAATGTGAGGCGCATTATGAAGAAAGCAAAATACAACAATGGAGACCTCTGACTGTTGAGCAACGGAAGTGGTACACCCAGCGTGAAGGAAAGGTGATGTAACACAGTAGGAAACATGACCTTGTCTCAGCCTTTCAGGAACGTGTTGCAGACATCAAATTCAAGATGGGCCAATAGTTGCCAAAAAAAAGTTTATCAGTCTGAACAATAAATCTATTGTCTTTGTAGTATTAATTTAACTTTGTGGTAAAATATAGGTTAAAATTTGTAAATTATTGTATTTTGTTTTCATTTACGTTTCACACAACATCCCAACTCTGTAGAATTGGGGTTGTACAAACTGTGTATGTGTAAATTATCATTGTATATAATGTTTTGTATGGTGTGGTTTATGCTTTTAATGTCATATTACTATAACACTGTCATCACAATACTATTCTTTCTTTTTTTACTTTCACGTCAACACAATTATATTGACTTTGACCGAGAGAGAGAAATTGGGAGACAGAGGGAGTCTTTCATTAGAATGACAGAGGCAACATTTTTGCGTGTGTGTATCTGTAGTTCAAGCTGCCAGGGGGCAGCATCAATACTAGGATTCCTCACAACATGAAATACTACCAGGCATTTCACCATCAGTGTGTGTTTGTGCCCATGTGTGTATGTGTATGTGTGAGACAGAGACATTCATCAGTCAGCAGCTGACTTTAGGTGGTGTACGTGGTGACCTTTGGACTATGAGTGTGTACAGAGTGGAAGTGTGTTGATGCTCTGAACTTGACTCACAGCAATCTCAATTTCATCCGTGTTCAGCTTTGTCTGAATGGCAGAAAATCCTCCCAGCTCTCCAAACTTCACAAAAAAAGAAATAAAGCAAAGTTTTGAAGAAAGTCATGTTTTTTTTTAACTACAGAACAGACATTAAAGACAAATTAAGTTTGGTACTTACTCGATTTACCAAATCAACCAGCCAACCATGAGGCTCCTGAAACACACAATCATCTGTCAGTACATATCTATACAGAGAGCAGACACACACACACATACACACACTCTAATTACAACACATGAAGGTCTGTGACAGCTGTTGTATGTAAGTGTCATGTTCTGCTGAGCAGTTACACAACACAGATATAAACAGCTTGTTTTTCTGACCCGAACATGATCATTGACAGTAAACAAAGTTAACACAGGAGTGTGTGTGTGTGTGTGTGTGTGTGTGTGTGTGTGTGTGTGTGTGTGTGTGTGTGTGTGTGTATGTGTTTGAAGCTTCACACAGGTACAGGTGAACAACATACAGTGAGTGTAAAGAAAGTGTTCCTCTCTTACTTTTTGATATGTGTTGCTGGGAGACACAGCAAACATGTTGGCTTCATCTCCAAACACCTCAGCCCAGTTCCTCTGACAGACCTTCATCCTGTTCTTAAAGTGGTACTCATTGTCAGGATTAAAGGCCTGAGCAAGGGAGAGAGAGAAAGAGAGCGAGGACAGGTGCTCAATCATGTAAAACAATACTCATGACAAAGAGACAGGTTCAGGAATCTCATTTCTGAAATCAATTTTAGACAAATGGATGTTCAAGATAAAGAGAAGTAAAACAGCATCTTTATGCTCTCTAAGAATCAAAGATTTTCTCTGAGGGATTGTATTTGTTTGGGTACAGCGGGCCCATCACCAGTGTGAACGAGTCTCTGACTCTGACATGTAGAGGCAACAGCTCTTTCTCATTTCAACACCTCATTTGAGCAGAGCCAACAACACCAGTAAAACATCCTGCGTTTACAGACCAGTCAGCCTCAACAGAGCTTCCACAGTCAAATCCCCAGTACAGGACTTATTTAGAGGGACAATTAGTCCTAAAAGCTCAATTTAGACCAGGGGTCTCAAACTCAAATTACCTGAGAGCCACCGCACATCCAATTTTGTCACAAGAGAGCAACTTCAGGTGTTTCCAAAGAAATAGAGGAAAAAAGTTCAACTTTATGAACGTCTGTTCTCCTCAACATGAACTATTTTGCAGTCATATTTGTCTTTTCTTGCCTGAATTCTGGCTGTCAGACCCCTGAGAGCGTCTTCTTCTCAAACAGCTGGGCCACATTTATTCTGAGGGGGGTGGACGTTAAAACCCTCAGTGTGGTTTAAAGATGGACATCACTAAGTCTGGACCTGTTCTTTGATTCACCTCCAATCGTCCTCTCTGAATATAGTTTGTTGTGTTGACAGCTCTTTCTTCAGCTGTGCAGCTCGTTGTGTCCCCTCGTCTCTCTGGTACTTTGCAAACTGCTCATCGCTCAGTTGGATAATGCAGAGTTAGCATACCTGCCACAATCCTGTTTTACCCTGGACTCTCCTGTTTTTCAGACCGTCCCCCCGTATTATAATTTCCCCCAGGAATCTCCCATAAGTTGCACAAACATGCTAACACTTCCAATTCTGCAGATGTCTCCCACCTTTTGACCAGTTCTCCCACTGAACTTCATAGCAGGAGCAAAACACCACTTATTATTGTATGACTAACATCTACAAACCATTTGTCCAGCCCAAAACCTGAAAAAATGGCATAACTATTAGATTCTCAAGTTTTTGAGAATGCTTGAATGTATCACAAGTGACAAACTCAGCATGTCCAAACCATTGACTGTATATAGAATGGACAGCGTGGCTCCACCTGTCAACGTTCTACGATTTTGAAGCCAAAAAAACCTGTTTCTCTAGCCGCCATCATGCAGCCAGAGTCTGCGCAGTAGAGAATTTCCGGTGGAGCCAAGTAAAAAAGAGAAATAAAAATATTTATTTCTTCTTCTTTAGAAGGTTTAGTCTCCTTTTGGCTCTCTTTCCCGAAGTTTCTTATATCCCCGATAAAAACTACTCACGAACAGCAGCTGTCAACTATCATAAAACGGAACTTATATCGCGGTTTTTAACGTCCAATAACTAATGAGAAACTAACTTCTCAGGAAAAAAAACACCCGAACACCATGCAGCCAAATGACATCGTCATATCACATTAGTGTAAGGATGAGAGAAACGTTTCTACGAGGTATCGTAATTTTTTAAAGGTTTCCCGGCTCATATGGAGTACATGGGGAGGCGGAGCTTATGACCTATACTGCAGCCAGACACCAGGGGGCGGGGCTTATGACCTATACTGCAGCCAGACACCAGGGGGCGGGGCTTATGAACTATACTGCAGCCAGACAACAGGGGTCGGGGCATCTGCTGGAGGCTTCAGTTTGAGCCGAACGTCGTTACGTTCACTCATTATGGTCCAAACATTGTAGAGCGACGGAATAATTTCAGCAACATTGTTTCGACTCGAAGGTGATTTTTGAAAATTTGCAAACAATAAACCATTTGCTCCAGATGAATTTTGTTGAAAAAAATAGATGAAAATCAATCGATTTTTTAATTGTTTCAGCAAGTCCTGACTGATGGATATACTCATATTCACACTTCTAAAATCCTTTGAAATTTGCCTGAACCTATAGAGGGGAAGGAATACATATTGCAGTGATTAATGAGACCACAATAAGTTAAAAAAAAAAAAAAAAAAAGTTGTCTCAAGACATCAAAACATATAATTTATTTTATGTGGGGTCCCCACAAATGTTTCCTATGTCTTGAGCTGAAAGCAATTGACACTAACTCCTTATTTTTCATTTGGTAAAGAGATAAAATCTTTGAAAATCAATTCCTGTTTTCTTTTTGCTGATGATGTATCGCTTGTAAATTTTGCTACACTGAATGAAAACATAATTGAGCTACATCAGCTCATAGCCATGATTTTCCTAAATCTAAAGAGGAGCAAAACTTTACTTTGTAAAGAAAAATGAGACCACAGTGAGTAAAAACATGACAGAAACAAGAAACCACCACAGTTTGCTAAGGACCTGGGGGGGTGTTAAAGACTTATTAGTATGATGTGGACACATGTCATCAGACCGAATGTTGAGGCTGAGGTGGGGGGTGTGTGTAAATATCCTGCTTTGCCAAAGTCAAATGTTAGCAGGTATAAGCGTGAGGTCATACTCCTGAAGAACAACAACTTTCTCTTTGCATATGAGATGGGTGTGATTTGTTTTAAACTCCACAGAAATGATCATTTTCCCACCTCTCCTAAAACACTCTGTGCCTGACATCGACCTTTCGTTAGTCTTTCAAAGAAAATTCTCGATCAATCAGGACTTTTGGGGGATGCTCACAGCATGGTAAACGTTTCCCCGGACCAGGCCATGAACATGGCAGTCTAGATTTTAATGTAACTTGATATTGAAGTGGTGGGCCGTACAAAATAGTGTTGCAAACCATATCTGGCCCGGAGGTGGTAAGTTTAGAGACCTCTGACTTAGAGCCTACTGTGTGCAGTGGAAACCTCTCTGAGTGACTGCAGAACACTGACACAGGAAATAAGGGATGAAAACAGAAAAATGGAGGTAAACAGTCAAGTACTTAAGAGAACGATGACCTACCATGGTGAGGACCCCCATCAGGTTCACAGGGACAGGGTCCTGCTTCACCCGCTCAGCCACCAGCTCCACCAGTAACATCAGCATGTTGTAGATCCCCTCATGGATCTCTGTGCCCCACTTATGCACAGCACTGCTGGTCAGCAGCTGGGACACAGCAGCACAGAAAATAGAAAACTGTCAGCAAGAGACGTTCAAAGATTAAGTGGTGCAGAGCCAGAGAAAAGCTCCTCAGCTCACCTTCTTAAAGGCTTCAGGCATACAGCGGTCCATGAACCGCTTACAGTTCTCATCAGCATCAGCAAGACCTGAGACAAGACAGAGGAAGATTTCACACACCTGTTAAAAACAGCAGTGTGACAGTGTGTGGAGCTGAGCAGGTTCATACAGGCTTCTGTTCACACGACGGGGAACTTTTCTGTCAGACTGTGACAAAACACAGGAGTCCCTTCTTTTCTAAACACACATATGAGCTGCTCTGCCAACAGCAAAACTGGGGATGTGCATTTTCAAGATTAATTCACATAAATTTACGAGAATAAAGTCATAAATTTATAAATAAATCTATAAGAATAAAGTTGGAAATTTATGAGAATAATTCAGAAATTTGAGTTAAAGTCACACATTTACATGAACTAAATCATCAATTTATGAGTCTAATGTCATGAATTCAAGAGAATAAAGTCATACATTTACTCGATAAAGAACCTGTTATATTTCTGTGTATTTCGTCTATCAGAGGAGCAGCAGCCTGTCCCAAAAAGAGGAATGTGGAGCATCTTGTGAAGTTAAACTTCAGTAAAGGTCTGACAAATAAGCAATTACTTCATCTTTTTGCACATCAGCATCACATTTTCACGAGTATTGGGATCCTGAAAGGATACTGCAAGATCCTGAACGCTCTCATTTCACCCCTTTCATGAAGGTGCATGGCTGCTGTTCAGATACACCCTTTCAGAATAAAGTTCAATCCATTCATGAATCTTACCTTGTAAAATTATGACTTATTCTTGTAAATTTGAGGGGTAAATCAAAGAAATTTGTTCTTTTTTTCAACATGGCCCAAATGCCTCGTCGCACAAAAGACTTACCTTTTTAAAGAGGATTTATTTCTAAAGTGAAAGTTTTACCTACTAATTTGAATGAATTTCCCAAAAGAGAGGTAACACGTGAACACACTCACACACACACACACACACACACACACACACAGAGCCACAGAGGAATCACAGATGTATTCTCACCATGTCGAGCAAGGCAGGTGGACGCGATCAGACACTTCCCCAGAGACTCCTCCCTCTTGTATGGGATGGACCAATGATCAGTGAAGACGCGACTCTCCAGCTCGTACAGGTTGGTAGTGGGAAACTCCATACTGCCCCCAGAACAGTTCCCGTTCTCGTCGTTACTCCTCTGTTAACACACAAACACACACACACATAAGGGAAAGATTACAACCTAACGTTTAGCAGGTGAGTTTCTTATCCACAGCTTCTGTCTGTGTTCCTCTGAGGATGATCCACACTGGCTGAAAACAGCAGAGTTCCTGTCAGACAGAGAGGACAGAGAGTCCTCTGGGAGCAGAGAGAGAGCTCTCATCAGGAAACTGTGTCCTCCATTATCTGCTCTTTGTCTATGCAGACCTCTGCTGCTCAGAGGAGATGAAACAGAGGAAGAGAGGAGCTCCCCTTCATCTGAAGACAGCCTCATTCTGAGTCTGATAATGGAAGCTAACAGAAACAAAGAAAGAGGAGGGGATGAAGGAATGACCTGTAGCAAAGAGTCAGAGCTCATATCATACAGTCTGCTGCAGTAAGAGCTGATTTATTCTGCAGCAGTGATCCACATCCACACTCTGCTCTGCATTAGCACCACTAACCAACAGCTCTGTGGATCCATACCCAGCTTCTCCTGAGCTTAAACACTGAGAACAAAGCCTGAGCAGCTCATGTATCCAATGTTAAATGATAAACACCCGATACTTCACTTGCAAGACTACAACACAGAAATCTCCCACAAAACTCTCAGACACACAAACTGAACAGGTTTCAGACTTATTTGAAGGCCAACAGCAAACTGCCAGAATCAAATACACTAAATCCTTTAAGCGCCAAAGTTGAAAATTGCAACAAGGGACATCACTGCATTTAAAAGCCGTAGCTGCAAATATGGTGCCTCATGTAGTTAGTACTTTACACCAGGAGATGGTGGAAATATGCACCTTCAATCTGAGCAATATTTGTGAGCGTGTTTCTATTCAAAGTTTTCTACTTCATGTTTGAGACTATAACACAGTAAGAAAGAAAACTTTAGTGAGAGGTCTGTTCACCGCTGACAAAGTGCTTCAAAGAAAAAAAAAAAAAAAAAAGACAAAGTGCTTCATCAAGTAATAGTTAAATCACATTCTGAGGAGGAATATTTACTTTCTAGAGAGGATGTTCAGTCGTCCAGTGAGACTGCTTCTACAGCAGCAAGTCTGCTCATCATGACAGTCCACAAGCAGCACATACTGGAGCTGATGCTTTGCTTCACCGTGTTCGGGGTGGCCAAAACATCAACATGGTGAGGTGGGGGTAGCAGGGAATTTTTAAAAAAAGCGAAAATAGCAGCAGACACAGTGGAAGCCGTCTGCTGTTATACTCATACAGATGTTCACAGATGATCTGTGCTTGAGAGGCTTTACTCCCATCTCAAACTTTGGGTCATACTGATGATTTTCCTCATTTAGAGTACGCTTTTATCTCCTTTGAGAGATAACCTTTTGAAATAGTGATTTCAACACTGAAGATTTTATTGAAAAAACTGTGGCGTCTAAAGGGTTAACAAAGAATGAATCCTAACAATCACTAAACCAACAACAATCCATCGGCACTGTCAGCTGATACTTCAGCTTCAGTCCATGAAAGCTAACATGATCATTCAACATCAGCAGGAATCAGGATCCTGTTAATCACACAAGTATTCAGCTTCCTCCAGGTGCTGCCTTCAGGTGCTGCCCTCAGGTGCTGCCTTCAGGTGCTGCTTTCAGTGCTCCAGGTACTCACATCTGTTTTGCTATCCTGCTCTGCAAACTCTGTGTGTGAGGTTGATGCAGACACAGATATTTTAATTCTCCACGTGTATATAAAGTTGCCCACAAGCACCCCAGATCAGACCAGTTGAAAAAACACAAATTTACATTCTGCATCGTTAGAGCTTAAAAAGGTGCTCCGTAAATTTTGACACTTCACTCAGAAGCTTTTCAAGTTCGAACAATGAAAAGTGTAAATTTGTTCAGCTGGAAGAGACTGCTGTGAGTGAGGAGCACTTGTTCATCAGTATAGGAATGTTTTGGATAGGGGAGGGCCTCACATCAGCACCTGTTGCTTATCGAGAAGTGATCAATACCTGCTTTTATGTCAGAGTTCCCAGACTCCAGAAAAGTTGCCAGTCGTTTTTTGTAAAAAGTCACTTGAGGGGTCTGAAAAGTTGCTGGAAACAGTAACAAAGTCAACACATCAGGCTTAAAAAATGTATGTATGCTAGCTGATAAAATGAAAGTTTAACCTTAGCTGTGATACTAATATAAAGTGACACATTTTTATTATAAAAATAATAATAATATAACTATATCATGAGAGAATCACCAGTATGTATAAAGCAGGATGTATGTAGACCCACATACTCACACATAAAATGTACACCCTACACAGTACTGTATAAAGTAGTCTATAAACAGAGTATACCAGGGACATATATGGTGTAATATACACACAAGAACAGGATATAAGGAAATGGGTTGATGTTACGGAGAACAAGATGAGGGAAGGAAGCAGGGGCCTCAGGTTTCATCGCTTCCTTTAATAAGAAAATGAGAAATGGCAGAGATGGAAGGATGAGATGAGGAGGCAGACAGAGAGAGAGAGAGAGAGAGAGAGAGAGAGAGAGAGAGAGAGAGAGAGAGAGAGAGAGAGAGAGAGAGTGATAAACCTGACACCTCTTTGACAGCATGTCAGGTTAGGAAGGGGAGAGCTGTTTCCACATTCCAACACCAAAGACATTTAAGCCCAGACCACACAGCAATCTGTGACATTTAAGTAAAAACACAAATCATTAAAGAAAACGACCATCTAGAACCAGACACAAGCCTTGCACTCTGCAGCAGAGGAGTGTGTGTGTGTGTGTCTGTGTGTGTGTCTGTGTGTGTGTGGGATCATGAGGTAACTCAGCGCTGCTCTGTTACCATGCACCCAACGCGCCTACTGGGACCCCCAACGAAAAACAAACCGCAATGTTTGTGTGTGTGTGTGGGTGACTTGAGGGCTATATTTAGGAACACAACATATTGCCACCAAAGTCCTGTGACGCTTTCCTGAAGTACAAACAGAAACAGTGCAAAGCTAACAGAGTGATGCTAACATAGGAAAGAGAATAATCACTGCTCTACATATTCTAGAATGAAAAAAAAATCCCATCCAGGTCATTAGAAATAATAAAACTACAGGCCTGCATTATCAACAATTCAGTAATTTGCAATAACATATTTTCTATTCCTCATAATCTGGAATTTAAAAAATCCAATTGAGCCACACTATCTGTAATAAAGAAATAACTGATCCACATAACCTGGAATTAAGAAATAACTAAGCAAAATAATCCAGAATAAACAAATAATTGTTCCACATAATCTGGATAAATGTGTTTGCATAAGATTCTGACAGAGTGAACATGAGGGGTGAAGATTTTAACAGCTGTCAGAGATTTTCTAATTACAGTATAACAACACTGGTCAACTGATCAAGAACAACTCAATTTTTCCTTTTTTTTGTATTCAAGCAATTCTAGGCCAAAGAATGACTAAAAATGGCACAAAAGTAAATGGTGAACTGCCAGAAGTTTAATGTCTAGAGATTTTCTGTAGTGATGCAGATGGATAACGTCCTGACATTTGCTTCTACAAAGTTCTAAAGCTGTCCCAAGTTGTTTTATTCCTTCCAACCATCTCTGTGTGTCTATAAAAGTAGAGATGGACACGATGGGACCAGACCTTCATGAGCATTATTCAACAGCATCATCCTGCAGAAAGTTGTGTAATGCTCTAAAAATGAGGAAAGAAAAGGCAAATAGTAATGGAAGAGAGACAGAGCAGCAGAACCTTTACAGAAACAGGTCTTTTCTCTTTAGAAAGCAAAGGAAGTCAAGGTGGGGTCAGTAGGTACAGTTCCCTTCAGTGACCAAAGACAATCAGAAAATGGGACCAGGAACTCTGACAGGAAGAGGTCTGACAGGAGCCAAAGCCAAACAAGATTGTGACTGTGAGAGTCACAGCCAAGCTTCACAGCTTCAAAGAGGTGGTGGTGTCACCATCTCAGTTTCTCTTACTGTGAAGAGAAGACTCTGAGATGCAGCTTTGACAGGTCAGACGGTTGACAGAAAGACATAGCTCAGACACAGCAGGGAAAAGAGGTTTAACTGGGCCATCAAAAACCACCAATGGACTCCTGAGAGGAAAGACAGGAAGATGCTGCTAATGAATCACAGTTTGAACTTTTTGCTTCATCAGGATTTTTGTACACTGTATGAGGAGGAGGCCAAGGAAAGGATGGTTCCTCATCAAATTTAAACATGGAGGAAGCAGGATGCTCTGGGCCAGTTTTTCTGGAACCAGGATCTTGGACTTGCACAGAGTTTGAGGCCGCCTGAACCAAAAACAGCTCCTACAATATTCAGTACATCAGTTCAAGCTCTGCCAGAAGCACTATAAGAATAAAGAAGGAGATATTCAGCTCTGAAACATGGAGGGCCCTGCCAGCACAGTCCCAGTCTGCAGACTTTGGGATGAACTGGATAGAAGAGTGAAAGCAAAAAAAGCTTCAGATGACCATCATTTGGAGGAACTTCTGCAGGAACAGAGGTGGAAAAACTTTCAGGATAATTGATTTTCACTGTTTGAAGAATGCCAAGTGTGTCCAGCTGTTAGATCTGCCAGAGGTTACTGTGCTGATGAGTCCAAAGTTTGTCAATTGATTCATGATTCACATTTGAACATCAGTTGATGAATTGTTCAATACTTAAATTTCAGAGTACAACGAGTCACTGAACTGCATCATTTTCAATAAAACAAAAATGTAAACTTAAGGTGTTCTTAAACACTTGACTGGCAATGTGTTTACAAGTTTACAGAGAAGCAAGAAAAACAAGACAAGCTTTAAATACCTGAGCCTTCAACTGTAGGTGTCTGTCACACATAAATAACAGACAGTAGAGGGAAGTGAGTGGAGCAACAGGTAAATCAATGACAGGTGTTCCCAGAGAAACATTAAATCTTACAGTCACCCTCACTATTATGAATCATCAATCTGTTTGTGTGTTGACTGCACTCATCTGAGTAGTTAACCGCTTAGAGCAAACACAGGCTAATTAAATCTGAACAGTCTGCAGGAACAACACAGGGCTCACACACCTCTATGCACTCACACCTGTTCAACATTTCTCTGATCAAAGCAGTAGTTCAAAGGTGAACAACCCATAATAATTAAGATTTTCCTGCGCAAGCATCAGCAACAAGCAATTCTTTTAGTTTCGGGAAATAATTGCTTGTTACTTTGTTATTGATGCTGATAAATATGCAAAATATAAAAAGCAATTAAATATATTCAGATAAATACAGACAAATGTTTCATGGAGTACTGAATATGATTATAATCCAAGAATAGCCAACAGATTCTAATACAACTCCTATGATAGTGATAGGCTGACCTTTCAAAGAGAGACTGTTCTGTATAATAAAATTAACCCATACGTTCCTAGAGTGCTATTACATTTAATCCTCTACTTCAGCTGGAATCAGATCTCAGCTGAGATTATCCTGATACTTGGATCAATGCAACTCTCTCCTGTGCTTAAGTTTGCTGACAACACCTGATCATTACTACCTGATCCCAGTCTGACCATCACCTAATCACTACTTGATCCTAATCTTGTTATTACATGATAACTACCGTATCATCACCTGATCGTCTTCTGTTCCTGATCTGATCCTACCTGACTCTAGTCTGATTATCACCTGATCACTACCTGATCATCCTCTGATTACTACCTGATCCATCCAGCTCTGGATTCATTCCCTAGACCCAAACAGAGTCCGCTAGCTATAATCCGGTCGGATTATGTGTAAACACAGGGTCAGTGAAGCTCTTAACCTCCACAGAGGTGTTTCTCTGCGGACACACCTGAGCAGGTACTGGCGCGTTACACATCTTGACCAGAGTTAGCTTATCAGCTACTGGCTAACAGTGTTAGCTGGTAAAGTAGGAAACCCTGGTTTCCCACAATATTATGAGAATGCAGTCTTTCTGTAATCTGAAGCCTCTGCAGTCCCTCTGAGCAGATGACAAGTCTGGTCCTGCTTCACCTGGGGGAGTCTCACCTGCTGCTTTGACAGCTCTGCACGTTGGTTTCGCTACAGTTAGCTTTGAAGCTAAACTATGCTAGTTAAAGAGGCGATCCTGCCTGTCAGTGAGCTTCACTCAGCCGGGCTCCTCTCCACAACCTCTCCCTTAGCGCCTGCTCTTACCTCGCTGTCAACCACATCGTGGTAAGCAGGCGGAGGATCGAACCCTCCAGTCCCGGTCCGCCCGCTGTTCTCCCCGTCTCCACCGGAGCTCAGGCCGGGGGCAGGCCCGCTCTCCATCGGCTCGTATCCATACCCGAGCCCGGGGCTCTCGTTAGTGAGGAGCGCCACCGCCTCGTTAATGTCATTCTTGGCCAGTCGGAGCGCCTTTCGGATCACATCTGGGTCCGGGAAGCCCATACAGAGGAGCGTGGTGATGTGCTGCTCCTCCTCGGTCTCCATGTTCGGGGTGTCTCCGGCTCTCACACTAACAGGAACGGGGTGTTCGGCTCAGCCCTGTCGCTGTGCACGCCGCCATGTTTACAGTCCGCTGCTGTTAGCCTGTCACGATCAGCTTCCCCCACAACAGCGCCCACCGGTGTGCTGCGGAGATCTGCACCCCGAGAACTGCATGCTCAAAGCGGGGGCGCGCAAAACTACTGCAGGCTCTGGAAACACAATCTATGTAATTTATTTCTGCTTCATTATATATTTCCCTATATCCCTATAAAAAACGATTTAAAAAAAAAAAGTGAATATACCTGTATACTGCTCTGATAGACAAGTTCCTGAACCCAAAATAGAACTGGCCAATGTGTTCAGACCATAGACTGTCAATGTGTTCAGACAGGGAGCCTGAAAAGTTGGTTCATGGCTGGAGCCATACAGTCAATGGCTGGAATCAAAAAGAGATAGGATTTTTTAAAAATGGTTCCAGCTTGGGAACCATAACATGATTGGTTGGGAACATCATATTTTGTGTTGATAAAATGAGCAGGAAGTTGAGGGAGTGGAGGAAAATGGGATAAAGGCATGCAGTGCTTGATCGTCATGTGTAATGACGATTTGGTTTAGAGAATTTTATGTATTTAAAATCATGTTTATTTTATTGATTTCTTTTACTCACAATTTATACCAGACAGACATTGAATGTTAAATTCTAAAGCAGACACCTGTTGATTTTTTATGGTAAATAATGAAGAAAAAAAGGCATAAAAAACAACTTAAGTCAAAAAACACTTTTCTAGCAAATATGGCACTTCTCTCTCAGTCTTTGTATACACAGACAGTGCACAACTAAAAGAGTCTGCATATAGAGTGGAACTAAAGACAGTTTTTTTTTTCAAACACAAAATATAAAAAACAAAAACTACATCACAATTCCTCTTATTTATTATTATTTTTTTGTTTGTGTGTTTGTTTGTTTGCTTTTAGTGGTGTGTTATTTTCTTTCTCTTTAGTAAGGCACTCCCACTTTCATTCTTCTTTAACTGGAATGAACTTGAGCTGGTTTAGAAAGCACCAAGGTTCCAAGAAACCAGAATGGAACAAGTTCCAGAACAAGAGCTGTGCCAGTGTGAAAGCACTCAAAAACCACCATTGTCCTCACACTGAGGACAGGTGACCTACCTTTTACTGAACAGGTGATTTTCTGGATGAGTGACTAAAAGGTATTAAAAGGCGTGATAAGTGGATGAACAGGTGAACCACTGAGCAGTTAACTGTCACCTAGTAAATTTCATAAATTGAAATTGCAACCCATGAATAAGTGTTGTGTTCCGATGTGCATCATTGAATTCTTGGTGTAAAACTAATTTTTAATGTAAGCTTAGCTTTAAAGTTTATATTTGAGTGCAGTGTAAAAATGGGACTTGCTGAGCAGGGCGTGGCTGTGCGCGCGCGTAAGGGGGAGGCGAGGTGTGTGGCGCGCGGACGTCATGTGATCATCAGTCCGCTCATGTGACACAGGAGAGTCAAAACAAAATGGCCGCTACAGGGGACGACGCTGCAGCCATGGACAGCATCTCCAAAGCTCCGGCGGCTCATTCAGCGGCTCTGACCGCGGCAGGAGGCCTCGCTGGTCTGGGAACACCTGCGGAGGGGTCAGGTAGCCCGCTGGTGGCCCCGAAAAAGATCAACACCAACAGTAATGAATAGCTCCTACCAGTTTCTGTTGATGCTAATGCTAACACAGCATAGTGCTGTGGCTTTCTGGATGATGAGGACACAAAATATGCATTATCTTTACATATCAGTATTTACTGTGCACATTTGCGTCGTGGTTTGGTCTGACAGGGTGCTCTCTGTGTGGTTGCTCCCTCACAGCAGGTGATGCAGGTGTGGAAACAGCAGAGGAGGCTGTGGAGCCTGCAGACCCTGACATCAACGAGCTGTGCACGGACATGTTTGAAAAGATGGCTGTGTTTCTGCAGGGAGAGCTCACAGGTCAGAGTCAGGCTGAGATGAGCTGAGTAACACCTCATTTTTAGCTGGACTGCATTTCTCAGCATCCTCTCCATCTGCCCCTCATCTCCCCCTGTCTTGTGTTTTATTGTTTTTTTCTCTCTCCTCTCTCTATGTTGATGCCAAACTTCTTCTGTCCTGTCTGTCACTTGTTCAGGTACATGTGAGGACTACCGTCTGTTGGAAAACATGAACAAACTGACCAGTCTGAAGTACATGGAGATGAAGGACATCAGCATCAACATCAGCAGGAACCTGCAGGACCTCAATAACAAGTGTAAGTCACAGGAACTGAAACACACAAACAAATGCTGCTATCTATGTATATCTGTCTATCTTTCTTACATTCTTTGTTTCTTTCTGTCTGTCTTTAGATGCCAGTCTGCAGCCGTATCTGGACCAGATCAATCAGATTGAGGAGCAGGTGTCATCACTTGAGCAGGCTGCTTACAAACTGGATGCCTACTCTAAGAAACTGGGTAAGATACTATCACTTTTTGTCTCTCTCAGTCAGTCAATCTGTCTCTCTGTCTCTGTCTGTCTGTCTCTCTCTCTCTCTCTCTCTCTCTCTCTCTCTCTCTGTCTTTCTCTCACCCTGTCTGTCTATCTATCTATCTATCTATCTATCTGTCTATCTATCTATTGATCCCATATCTATCGAACAAATCCTGTTATTTATTTAGTATAGTGGATAATGGAGCTAGACTGTCTGACAGAAAAAGGACAGGAAAGCAGAAGAAAGCTAAACAGGAGAATGATAGAGCATAGGCTTAAGGCTAAAAGCAGACAGCAGGTGTTCACATCTAGTCAAACCTCTGGACACGACAAACATGTGACCTGAATAATGAAATGGTATTAACGTATCCAGGGTCTCTCCATTCCCTGACCCTGCATCTGACCAATCACAAACAAGCAGCCTACTTTACAATGGAGATGCAGATACCGAGAATGTAATATGAACGGACAGCACTCTGACCACTCAGTTTAACTTTATCACCCATAGATTATTTATATATTAATTATACATACATACATTCATGTTTTATTTTATTTTATTTTTTTGCTTTTTTTCTTGTTATACCATGCGCAACCATGATTATTAACCTAATTATTTCAGATGCGTCTGACTGTGATCCATTACATTTGTAACATATGTTTCCATCAGTTGACAGATGTAGCTCAGTCCATCCACAAAAATCCAAATCTTTGGTGCAGGATGTCATCAGGGACATCTAAAAGATTGCATCTATCCCTAAAAACTCTTTGTCTGAAGTAGGGCTGCACAATTAATCGAATCGCAATCGCAATCGCGATATGAGAACGTGCGATTATATAATCGCACTTAAGGCTGCGATTTGCGATTTAACTAGTTGTGCGCATGCGTCCCTGAATCCTACAATCTGCCCTCTGTTTGGAGCTGGAGTCCGGTTCGTCACGCCCATCACTGCCATCCATGCATCACTGCTCCAAGAATAGGTGTGTGCATGTGTGAGTTCGCACGCGTGTGCGCAGTCTGTTTGATCACGTGATTTTCCAGCAAGCTGAGGAATAATTGAATGAGGAGCAATGATGAGCAAGCAGAAAAGGAACAGGTGACGAAAAAACACGCACGTTAGAAAAGTGTGCTTTTTGACAATCGGTGCCAGGCCTGGAGTGTTACATCTGCAGAGGATCTGAGCGTCTGTCTGTTAAATAAGTCAGGTCCACAAAGTGATACAGGAGCCAGGAGTCACCAGCTAACAACTTTAGTTGCGTCCTTCGATATATTCAGGAGAATCACACACCTCGTGTTCTGCTGCACGTCCGGTTTCGCAACATGCATTTCAAAATAAAAGCATACATTTCATAATAAAAGCATGCAAAAGAGTTAATACTACTTGAGGAGTTTAAGAACTGTCTACCCAAGCAAATCGTTGTTTAATTAAATGAACAAAAAGTTCCCTCACTCACAAAAGCTGCCATTCTAGCCAACACGACCTGAATCTCTGAAATTGATTCTGTATTGTTCATTCCTAAAACTGCTGCACTTTATGGCAGANAGTGTCACATCTGCAGAGGATCTGAGCGTCTGTCTGTTAAATAAGTCAGGTCCACAAAGTGATACAGGAGCCAGGAGTCACCAGCTAACAACTTTAGTTGCGTCCTTCGATATATTCAGGAGAATCACACACCTCGTGTTCTGCTGCACGTCCGGTTTCGCAACATGCATTTCAAAATAAAAGCATACATTTCATAATAAAAGCATGCAAAAGAGTTAATACTACTTGAGGAGTTTAAGAACTGTCTACCCAAGCAAATCGTTGTTTAATTAAATGAACAAAAAGTTCCCTCACTCACAAAAGCTGCCATTCTAGCCAACACGACCTGAATCTCTGAAATTGATTCTGTATTGTTCATTCCTAAAACTGCTGCACTTTATGGCAGAAGAAATGCACTGATCTGTTGGTCTCAGTTAAGTACCAACTAGAAAAAAATGAACAAGGTTTTGTTTGCTAAAGCTTATGTATTAATTCAGTTATAATTCATTAATTCACTTGTAAACCATTTCAAAAAATGATTCTCACTGTTCTTGGGTCAAATATTGATATGTTATTAAAATGTAATTGATCAAGATTAATAAATTTCAAAGACTCCGATTGATACGTTAATTTTTTTTTTATCAAGTCCCAGCCCTTATATATATTTTTAAGTTAAGAAATGCATACTCCAAATAATTATACAATACTAACATACTCTGCATGTTCATTGCTAATCAGGGAAAAAGCCCCATGTCACCATTTATCAAATCGCAAATCGCAATCGCAAATCGCAATAATGTTCACCATAATCGCAATCGCAAAATTTTCCCATATCGTGCAGCCCTAGTCTGAAGCCCTCCTCACATGATCCCAGCACCAATGCGGACAGGATCTTCTAAGAATGGTCAGGTCATTTTCCAAGAGAGCTGACAGGCCTCAGGTCCCTTTGTTGCTCTGTTGTTTGCTTTAGGTCTTTTAAACATTTGAAACCTGAACAGTTTTAGGACTCTGACATAGAGCCAGGTACTCTAACATACACACACACACGAACACAAGATGGCAGTGTGCACAGACACAGAGCTTTCATTTTCAGTACTGACAGATCACACTTGTTGTACTTGCTGCATTGATATGCTCCATCTGTCACAGGCACCTGTCACAACCATTCTGACATCTACCAGTAGGTGGTACTGTGCCAC